>CM053790.1:315292757-315892757 GCA_028749045.1 Cupressus sempervirens | reverse complement strand
AATTAGAAAATCAGATAACCAATCAAAGATTTAAGGGTGATTTTCCACAAGTACAGTATGAATTTCAATCATGGAGATCACTATTTTGAAATAAAGGCATAAAATAATTGGAGGATTCTTTGCAACAAAAAGGTGTCATTCCTAGGAATAGAAAAATACTTTCTCATTCCGTGTATGCTCAAAATAATGGCAATGCCACTCAAATATAATATTGAAACAATGTGAATATTCCCTCACAACAAAGGTTATAACAAATAGCGAGGCGTAGGAAATTATAGTCCTCTTATCTGCCACAACTATGAGTAGAACCTAATTATCGATGAATAGAGTGATTAGCGAATAGGAAACCATCATGGGCATCAACACAAGTGACAACATAATCTTTTCTTGCTAAGCAAACACTCCACATCAGTCAGGAGAGGGGAAGCATGATTTTCTTGTGCTTTTTAAATTTTTAAAACTGGAATGCATGAAAAATTGTTTTAATTAAGATCTATAATTTGAATATTTATTTAAAATCTATGTTGTAGAGAAAAATATCCCAGGCCAGTCTATTGATGAAGAGAAATTTTCAAATCAAGGGGCATCTATTGCAGCTGTGAGTTTAAATGAATTATTTGTATAATGTTCTCACATGGATGTTTTTATATTTATTTTTTGTGGAAATGAAAACTGAATTATAAGCAAGAAGTTATAGATTTTTAAATTGAACCCTCCATCATTCCGTTCTCATGTTTTTAGGAGCAATAACATTTTTTGAAGTTACTAAGATTGATTTTAAAAGGGGCTTTGCTTTGCTATCAGACAATGCATTTGTTAAATTGAATGTCCATTAGAATGACTTAGTTGCTTCTTCAGGTCATTGCTTAATGAATAGCAATAGGAAGGATAATTTTGTAATGGACCCATCTTTATCTCAATAGTTATTTGAATAGATTGAAACTCAAAAAAATTTCAAAGTCTTTTGGAGAGAATGCATTGTGACCAAACTTTGTACACCCCAAAGGAACTCATTTTTGTCAAATGCTTCTCGAAGTACTTGATTTCTTTTCCCAATATGAATAAGATATGCACAAAAGTAGCTTATAGGTTATCTTTAATCTCCCTACAAGAAAATCCCATATATTGCAATGTACTTGGATTGGTCTTCTGATTTCCTTTTCATCAAAACCATCTACTTCAAAAGGTTAAAGTTCACTGCATTATTGGTGAATTGTAGGAATTCCTGTATGGGAACACTAGTCTAGAGGAATTCATAATATTTCTATATCATGTGAAGACAAATCTTGTTTAGAGTTGTTACTACTTGATTAGTGTGGTATTCTCTTGAGATTTGAAGCTAGCTCATCTTATCTGCGTAAACTATATAGAAGATTTTGTTTAATATTTCATGTGAGAAATATTTAGGGAAATAAATATGAGGAAGGTAGCCCACTCAAGCACAAAATTTTCTATCCAATTTAACTAGGAAATAATAGGCAATGTTTTCCTCTAGAAATATTTTCTGTAACATTTTTAATTGTTCTATGTTTTCCTCTAGATGATAAATATGCTTGATTGTTTCTACATTATGACATGCATGCATATTATTTGTGCCTCTATATTGTTATAGATAACTCATCCTAAATGATGAGTCATAAATTTAATGGAAAGATAGAGCTGGTACAACTAGAAATGCCCTACATAGAGGGGCTGCCAACTGGCATGGATTCCTATGTAGATACTGCAAAGAGGAGAACTAGCAATGTTACTGTCTCTCCTAGCTATCACCATGGATCTCTTGTAGGATCCCTTTGAAGCATTTTTGAGAAGATGTTGAAGAAAAAAAAAGCAAAAAAACAAAAAAACTATCATATACAACACCCAAAAATCAAGGTGGCAATATATATCGAGAACCAAACTTATTAAAAAGGGACCAGCCAATTTTCTTATTCAAACATTAAAGATGGGGCCAAATCCCAAATAAGGTAACTTTCAAATTATGAGACAACATATAATGTAGCACTTACTCCCCTTTGTTATTCATTTATATGTTGAAATCAATATTATGAGGTAAAATATATGTGATATTTGTAATTTCAAATATTAGATATATAGAGAGTTAATATTTGAATGATACTTTGTTCATAATTCATGGAAACTAATATTGCCTCTCAAGAGTTAGAATACTTAATCTCAAATATTAATATTATTATGAAATATGATTGTGAGAATATAATTGCTAATATGATTGTCTCTCACAAGAATTCCAATATAATAACAAATACTATGGATAAGTCCGTCTACCAATCTAGCAATGGTACTACAATTACGTTGCCCCTTAGTAAAGAAGCATTTGACAATATTGAGATTTTCCCAAAGTACACAATGTGCATCAAATTCTCAATGACCACTCATGCTGTGCTGGCAATCACTAAAATTAGCAGATAGATAAGTGTAAAGTACATGAGGTACGTATATTTTTATAAGGGTTATTGAAATGTATCATTACTATTATTTCTAACATTATATGAACCTAAATACAATAGATTTAATGATAAATAAGAAAGTCGTGTCTAATATTACTGATAGAACTATTATATTATCATTAAATGATGAATAATAAATTATTCAATTATATAGATAATTAATGATGTGTGTAATGTTTCCTTACTCATTTTGAATCAAAATTTCATAATCATAGTTAGTTATTGATAAGGAAATAAAATGTTGGAAAGATATGTATTAAAGTATATATTTCAATTAGATTATTATATATATTGAAATTATTTATTGTGTAAAATTATTCATTCTTGAGTATGATATAAATATTTCTCTTATTTCTTGTTTTTCTCTAGGAGCACTTGCTTTGACCTCTTCTTTCAAGTATGTCTTGTAGGAAAGGGGATATCAATACTAGATCCAGAGGGAGTTTGACACTTCCAAGGTAAAGGAGCCTAAAATTTCATTAGAGGCAAGCTCGTAAAGAAAGGGAAATACACAAAGGAAAATCATTAGTGCAAAGGTATTTCGGTACATCTCCATGATTGACCTATTCTCCCAAAGCACTTAATTCACATAGAAGTGGGGAACTATTTAGCAAAGGTGGTTGAATCTATAAGGATCCTTAAGGTAGTTAAGAGTAATAATGGATAAATATACTATAATCACCACTTCAACACATAAGGGTAATGAGGTAAGATATATATTTTTGAACATATATTGCTATGAAATAATTGATAGTGTCTTTCTTAATACTAACACATTTGTTATTGTGAAGAATATTGAATAGTCTATCAATCATAATATATGAAAAATGAAATATAAATGGAAAATATATATATTAAAATATAAAAAAATAAAAAAGAAAAAGAAAAAAAGAAATATAAATATATTGATTTAAGGAAAACATAGTAATTAGAATACATTTCAATTATAGTACAGAGAGTCTATCTCTCATCCAAATTACATAATCTTAGATAGGGAGTTGGTGGGGGGAAAAGTGGAGTAATTTTGAGCACTTGTTAGATACGCTTGGATCTTGTTTCACATGCCCTTTACACCGTCATTCTACCATCAAGATGATTATAACAAGGAGAGAGAAAGTTGTTTGTGTACTATAAGAAGAAATCTTTCAAATGAACTAAGTAAATTAAATTTAATACTCATCTTCTCATCCACATTATGATATCCTAAGGTAGGGAGTTGGTGGAGGGAGAGGTAGAGTAATTTTGAGCACTTGTCAGATAGGCTTGGAGCTTGTTTCAGGCACCCTCTACATCATAAATCTACCATCTTATGATGATCATAATAAGGAGAGAGAGAGAGAGAGAGAGAGAGAGAGAGAGAGATTCCTTCCAAAGGATTATGTAAATGAGAAAAGGGACTCATATTTCTTTTAGAGCTATTATATGCTAATAATTATTTGTTTTGCAGGTCCATGATCAAAAGGCATATTAGGGAAGTATATTTTATAAATCATTTCCTTTACTTCATTATGCAAATTAAATTATAAAGAATCAACAAAGAATGTATGATGTGTTGACATTGTGTAGGATTTATGCCTTCATTGCATAATCTATCTTCATTGTGTATGCTTTGTGTTTTCATGCACTTATGTGTCTACTACATGCCTGCTTCGCGTCTTCTTGCATTAATGTATACTTTGTGTCTACTTTGTGACTTTATGAATTAGTGGTTTATACATTGTATATATCTATATTTAATAATCTTGTTAGCATAATCATTATTTTAATAATTCAAAGAAAAATGATCAAGGAATAGGCCATTGATCTTTAAGTTGAGTGGAAATTAGGAATTGCTTGAGGACAAGCAATTTGTGGAAGGGCGGACTTGTCATGAGCCCAAATTTAAGGATGTATGAATACTCTAATAACATATTATACAATGATAATAATTAAGAAAAATAATATTATAATCCATTATAATAATAATATATTTGACAATATAAAATAATATATAAGAATATAGCATAATTGTAATATAAAATATTATATTAAATAACAAATAAATAATTTGGTTATAAATGATAATAGTTTTATAACATATCTACATTGGTTAATATTATAATATAATTAAGAATTACATATTATTATAAATAATATACAAAAAAATACTTCGTAATAGTATTATGAAGAATGATATTATTAATATAATATATAATATGTTATATGTTATAATTACATTATAAATCTATAGCTGATAATATATCTAATTATTATCACATTGATAATTAAAGGTAATGAATTGATTAGTTAATTTAATATAGCAACCTCCTATATTATGATCCAATAATATAGTTAATATAATCAATTAATATATAGATAATATAATATCATGTCCCCATATTTATAAGGTTTAGTAATTAAATGAATAATAAAATAAATTATAATATATTTAAATATTATTACATATACTATTAATAACTAATGATAATAAATTGATTAATAAATTAATCAATATAATATATATAATCTATGAGATATATAATAGTTATAGCTAATAAAGATATTAATTATAAATAATATCAAATAACAATAATAATTTTATAATGTATGAATACATTGAAGAATAATTATAGACATAGAAATAAATAATATCTTACAACAAATGAGAAGTAAATATTATTAATAAATAAAGATATTATGAATATTAATTATATAACATATGTTATTATCAATACAAATGAACATAAGTCTAAACCTAACCAACAACTATATAATCAACATATATCATGCAAAATATAAATTAGTAGTCGATGGTATTTATATTATAGACATTTAAATGTGAATTTAATAAACAAAATACAAATTATACTAACCAAAAAACTAACCTATATATATAATTAATGTAATAAACTATATATGATAATAAACACTAAATAAACACAATCTATGTCGTATTAATTAGATCAATGTCATTTGCATAAATATATCATATGAAGGGATGCATCCATTTGGGCAAGATAAGAAAAATATTAAAGTGAAGACAAGGAAGGACATTGAAAAGATAGATACCATGGAATAACAACATAGTAGTCAGATAAAAGGAGACGAAAGGGATTGTGTGCAAGAAGTCACAACGAATCATGTAGAGGTACATCAAATTACATGGAAAGAAAATTGTATCGTGCATTCAGGGACATGAGTTTGTGCATTGAACAAATTATGGCATGTATTATTTGTTCAAAGAGAGAAAAAGAAAGAAAATCGCAAAAAAATGAATGACCTAAAAAAGGGTCATTACATCAAAGGCCCATTGTTGAAATGGTCAATATGTCATAGAGGGAATTAGCTTATGTCTAGGACCATGAATTAAGTTGCCATGAAGTTAAGATTTCTGATAGGACTTGGTATAATGAACAACATCACTTGCATGGTTGGTCAATAATAAACCACCTAGAGTAGTTTGTAAGTAAGTGCAAGACCATTAGAATGTGCCCCACAAATGCCATCATGGACTTCAGCAAGTGCCTTTTAGAATTGTTCTAAACACCTAATCAATATTCCATCTAGAATCTTCCTATACAAGTCACCAGAGACCAAAGTGTAATATGAAACATTGTGAAGGAGTTGAAATTTTTGGTTGCATGTGAGGGTTTCAGGAATAACTTGATCATGCAGGTAAGAAAACATAGCCATGTAGCAGGAGGAATTGCAACCTACAACAATGTAGATCATTTGGTTATATGAGGAATCATAGGTGGGATGATGTAGTTCTTCCACTAGGAACTCAAATCATGATTCATGTTCTTATATTTGGAGGTTAGATTCCAGTGGCCATAGCATTGGCAACCTTGCTTTCTACTCTAGGAATTTGTTGGAATGTCACAAAAGTGAAATAGTTCCTTAGAGCATCTATCAACTTTTTGTAAGGTATCAAATTGTCATCCTTTGTTTGATAGTCATTATTCACTTGGTTGATAACAAGTTCAAAATATCCATAAATGTGCAATTTAGTTATTCTCCAGTCAAGAGCCATTTTGATCCCATTTGTTAGTGCCTCATATTCTACAATGTTGTTTGTACAAGGGAATAGGAGTTTGTAGGATTTTGAGATTGTATATCCATGAGGGGAAACAAACAAGATACATGCTTCAATTCCATTCGATGTATGAGAACTATCAATGAATATTTTCCAAGTTCTCTGAGTGATGTACGTATTTGAGGCATCTAGAAACTCAATATGAATGGGTGTTGTATCCTCTAGGGGAAAATTAGCCAATTGGTCAATTATGGCCTGCCCCTTGATGGCTTTCTTTTCAACATACTGAACATTAAATTCTAAAAGAATTATTATCCATTTAGCTAGATGACTCATAAGGACAACTTTTCTCAATAAATATTTCAAAGGATAAATTTTAGCAATTAGGTGAACTATATATTCCAACATCTAATGTCATATTTTTTGAGAATCAAGGACCACTACAAAATAGGCTTTCTCAATACTAGTGTAGTTAATTTCATAAGCAACCAAAGTTTGATTGATGTAATATATAGCCCATTCTTTACCAATCTAATCACTTTGGGCTAATAGTGCTCCTAGAGAGGAAGTTGTAGCTAAGATATACAAGATTAAAGGTTTTCCTAGAATAGGTGGCATCAAAACTAGAGGTTTAGCCAAGTACCCTTTGATTTGGTCTAGACTTTGTTGACATTCATCATTCTAGAAATGAGTAGAGCCTTTATGTAAATTCTTGTTAAAAGATTGGGCATTATCAACCAACTGAGAAATAAATCTTCATATGGATTGTTGACATCCTTGCAAACTTCTAAATTAACTAATATTTCTTGGGCATTTCCATTATAGCCTAAACCTTTTCAGGATCAACCTCAATACCTTTTTCTAAGATACTATGGCCTAGAAACTTTCAAAAAGTGACACCAAAGGAACACTTTTTTGGGTTTAGCCTAAGTTGAAATTGTTCCATATGGTCCAATATCAAGCTAAGGTCTTCAAGATGTCTATCTCATTTTCTAGATTTTATCGGTATTTCATCAACATAGTATTCCATATTTTTATGCACCATATCATGGAAGAAGGTGTTCATTGCTCTTTGATAGGTAGCACAAGCATTTTTGAGGCAAAGAAGGTATGACATTCTAGTAGAACATACCCCATGCACATGTAAAGGTTGTATTCTCTTGATCAACTAGAGCTATCTTAATTTAGTTATACCCAGAAAATCCATCCATAAGGGAGTACATTTCATAACCCATAGTTATGTCCACTATCATATCGATGTTTTTTAGTGGAAATTTATCCTTGGGGCATGATTTGTTAAGCTCTCTAAAATTAGTACAAACTCGAATGGATTTATCATGTTTAGACATAGGTACAATGTTGGAAATTCATTTTGCATAGTCAATAGCTCTGATAAAGTTTGCACTCAAGAGTTCTTCTAACTCTGCTTTGACCAATAAGGCTACATGTGGATGCATCTTTCCCAATTTGTGTTTAGCAAGCTTGATATTAGGAGAGATGGACAAATGATGCATGATAAGATCAGTGTCAAGCCCTAACATATTAGAGTATGTCCATGCAAAATTGATCTTCTTATCTTGAAAGAATTTGGAAAATGGCTCTTTTTTCTCAATTAATAGTGATTGAGCCATATAAATACTTTTAGGATATTCCTCTATTGGTTCAATGAGAACTAATGATTTGTCTTAAAAATAGCTTGGTAGACTATCGAGTACCTCATCTATAGGTGACTCAAGGAAGTTTTCACCATAGGTACATGTTTATTTTTACTATTTTTAGGTTCAAATACTACAATAATGTGGTTTTCACCATCTGGCTATTTATTTTTTCTTTTAATTTTATGACTAAGGTACTTGATATCTGATTTTGTCATGTGAACCACAGGTTTGCTAGTGGAAGAAGTGACAAGTTGAATGGCATTTAGGTAACAAGAAATCTCATAGCCATTTTGAAAAGAATGTATTTCAAGTCTTTGATTTTGAATGGACCAATCTATGAGATCAGGGTGGATCAATGAGAATAAGGAGGAAGCTTCAAGGTTGTTAATTTGAAAAGAGTCATCTCTAGTGACATGCAAAGTTGAACCTATAATAAATGTTATAAAGAAGTCTAGATCAAGAATAGACCTAGAGGGACCAAAGTGATCCAATAGAACATGTTGAGAGAAAAACTCATCTAACCCTATACTAGAATCTTTCACTACATTCGATTGGGTTGCATAGGTGTGAATAAAATCCACTCCTAGTTCACAAGATGCATTTGACATGATTTCCCATTCATACTTGTCAGATTCTGTACTCTAATCTTTAGCAATTAGATGAGAAATATTTTGTCTAATCCATAATCTATTCATGTCTTCATGGTTAGATTCATTTTGTTCTAGTTGTCAATAATTGAAAGCTTGAGCATCATTATTGGTAATTAGAGTGTCTTCTCCCCAAAGAAGGGATGTTACAGGCATAAAGTCCTCATCTTGTGAAGTGGCAACAACAAAGGGAGGATCATCATCCTCTAATTCACTAGATATGGGTGTGCTTCGATCAAATGTTGGTATATCATCCTCTAATCCAAAACCTAGGCTAGTAGTATCTTAAGTATCATGACCTTGAGTATGACTTAAAGGGTCAACTAGAGCTTTTTGATTACCAGTTAAGGACCCGTGGCCCTAATAGCCCATGTTTGCAAGCATTTTATAGCCTTTACCATAATGTTTAGGAGAAATGGGAGTAGTGACTATGACTTCCTCCTCATCTTCTTCTTCCTTATAGATCTAATCTTTAATTTCTTGTTCTTCTTTCTTTGCTTCTAGAGGAGCTAAAGATTGTACGAAAGTACTAGTAAGAGCCATGGAAAAAGTAGAAGGCTTCCTTTTGGTAGATGATTTCTCATAAGACAAAGGGGAAATAGGTAAAGTAGTAATAGAGTCTAGAGTGCATTTTCCCATGCCAAGACTCATCATTTTCAATTTATGTTCACACTCTATAAAGGATGTTGTTGATTTATGAGAAGAGTGATTATGTGAAACCAGTGTTTCGACAATAGATAATGTATTTATAGACATGGAGTTGTCACTAGGGACAACTATATTAGTACCATTGAAAGGGAACTTGATGAATTGATGGTATGTAGAAAGTACTACTTTCATGTCATGAATCTATGGTCATCCCAACAACAAATTGTATGCAAGTTGTATGTCTAGGACTTAGAACATGACATCCTTCTCAATTGGGTCTAATGGAAGTACAATTAGACCTTTCGAAGGTCTTTTGACCTTGTCATAATCTTTTATAGTGATCTTTCATTGAGGGTTGATGGAAAATTTAGACATGCCCAACTATTGGATCACATTAAATGAAATGATGTTTAACCCTACACCAGTGTCTATCAAGACTCAAAAAAACTAAGTATTAAATATTTGGACTTCGACATGGAGGGGAAGGTTGTGGGGGTGACTAAGAGCTTGGTCATCCTCTTTAGAAAAGGTGACATAGTGAGGTGAAGAGATATGATTTACCATATCTTGGAATTTTTTTGCATCAATATCTATGGGAACGTTGGTAGAATGTAAAGCTTGTTTGAGGATATCCTTATGCAAAGGGGATAATTCTAACAACTTAAAAATGGAAATTTGAGCTAGGGTATGTTCTAGTTGGCTGACAAGGTCATAGTTGGAGATCTTGGAAGTAGTTGGTTGTTTAGAAGATGAAGAATTATTAGGATCATGAGAAAATTTTAGGACAGCCTTAGATTGCCCCCTAGTGATGGTGTTAAGTGGTTCACTCAGGGAAGACAAAGATCTGGCCACTTGAACTACCACCTTAGGTCTAGTATCATTATAGTGGTGAGAAGCATTTTTTATTTTTAGGAAAACCTTAGGTCTATCATTCTTAGTATCATAATTGGGTTTCTTGTCATCATTATGACTAGCCATGCAAATATACTCAGTAGGCTCAAGCATGTTGATGATGTTGTCTATGTCAACATAGACATAACTAATCTTGGCATCATGATTCTTTTTAGTAGCTTTGGAGGTTTCACCTTTTTCATATTTTGGCAAGGGTTGTTTAAAAGCTTTTTGGTTAGAATTTTTAATGGGACCATCTGTGAGAACTTTAGCAGCCTCAATGAGATCTTAAATTATGTCTTTGAGCTTGAAACAATTTCCTTGCTTTGGTGATAATTGCAAATATGATCCTCTCTCCACCATGAGGGTTTGACGTGTAGGTCATAGGGATGGGAATTATCTAGTAAAGTATTTGGATTGTTTACAATTAAATTTTTTAAGACCACTTCATAAGGCTCAACCATTGGTGTATAAACATGCCATTTTTTGGTAAACTTAGAGCTCTTGTCAAATGTTTCTAGTTTTAAACCTTCTTGTTGCTTTGTATCATAGATGGTAGTAGAAAGGTTAAATGCAAGTTCCTTGGTCTTAGGAGTCTCCATTACTCCATCATTGAAAACATACTTGTTTTTATTCTAAGGTTTTCCTTTGTCCATACCATTTCCATTGATATTTTTGTCTTTGTTTATAATAGTGTCACCCTTTTTAATAGCAGCATCCTCAATGTGATATGCACTCTCAACCATGGCACTGAAGGATGTAAATAAATATTTTCTTAGATCAAAGTATAGCTAAGGTACAAGTGTATTGACAAAAAATGTCTATTTTTTCAGCCTTAGGAACTTGCCGAGGGTACCAAGAGTATAAGGATCTCCATCAGTGAAGGTATGTTGCAAAATTTTTTTCCATTTTTTGTTTGATGTTACATAAGTCTAGCATAGTTACAAGATGTTAAATTTTGTAGGAATATTGCTAGATAAATAATTGTGCAAGGTTGTCAAATGTTTTAAGAGGGGGACTCAATTTTATGAACCATTCCATGGCTTTTCCTCTTACTCCTTGGAAATAGACACATAAGAAAGGTGTCTTCATACATATCATCAATGCTAATAGCATGAAAATTTCTCACATGATAGTAAGGGTCACCATTTCCATCATTTTTTTCATACGTAGGAATCTCTATATCCTTAGAAAATGGTAGCATGTATAGACTCCTATCAAATGGAAGAGCACATATTGATTCAAAAATTGAAGTTTTAGGTGGCTCTTTTGAGGTTTACAATTGTGAAAATTGTTTCCTCAATTTTGTATTTCTTCCCTTAATATCTCAGCCTTGGTGGGATCTCTTTTGTGGATTATGCATTCAACATCGAAAGCTTGAGGGAGTTTCCATCCCCTTGCTACCATGTATCGAAAGTATTGGTATTTTTTTTCCTCTAAAGCCCTAAGCATTAATTTTTGAGTGAAACCATCTTGTTTGAATTTTACAACATCTTTGGTAGTTACTTATTCATCACTTTCATGATGGGAAGGGCATGCACCCATGGTTACTCTAGGAGTCCTTGGACGTGTGTTGTTTCCATCATTTCCATCAAAAGGATTTCAAGAGAAAGCCCCCCTATTCCCTTCATGGTGAGAATGATTATCATTTTTAGCTTGCTGATGTTGTCTCTCCCTAGCATATATTGCTTCCAAGGTCTATTGATTTTCACACACTTGTTCTTACAAATGGCATTGGACTTCATTAGGGTACACCATAGTGATCAAACTATTTTCACCCTTAGGTGTCCCAAAGGGTGTACCAAATGGATTTTCAAAGCTATAAAGTGGATTATGTTGAATGTTGGCTGTTTTTGTTTGAGTACATTCAAGATCTTTCACACAAGGTTGTCCACAAGGATGCCTAGCTGGTGTCTATAATTGTTTGAAGATGAAAGGGGTATGACTACCATTACCATCTTGAAATCTAGTTGTAACCAGCATGTAAGGATTCATCTTTGCTTAAAAGGACAAGAAAATTGTGTCAAATTTAAAGCTCTTACTATTAAGATTAGTTACTTGTCAAAGTATAATAGATGGCTTGTCAAATAGTACTCAAGAACTTACAGCACTACTGACTCGAGCCGAGAAAGTGAGCAAGAAGATCAATAGTGAGTAGCTAGTATAGAATGGTAACCAAATTTTGAAAACTGATTCATCAATGGTGTTTTGAGACTTACATCTAATGAACTAAACCCATCTTTTCATCTTAGGATGGATTCTAACATATGGATGTGCAACCAAGACCAGGAAGGATGAAAGTGATAAGACCTTGGATCAGGTAAAGGAGAATACAAACTTAGTTTTGGTAGAAAGCAATCTTAGGTGATAGTTTCTCAGAACCTAGGCAATAGTAGGAAAACACAATGTGTCATATGACATAGTTTAAAATAGTAGTGTGACACTTTACTCATGGGTGATAGTTTTCATAGAGAAAGGTGATAGATCTCAGTATAGCAAGGCAATAGACTTTGTAGCCATAGGACAACATAATTTTTTAAATAGTCTATCACATGATATTACTCTAGAGAATAGGTAATAAAGTGCCTTATTTGTGCAAAAGAGACAAGTTTTGACTCTAAAATTTTATGTTTTATTTGGACAATCATGTAGTTTTTAGATCAGTCAGTGTAAGATTTTAGTTTGTGTTGAGTAACAACAAGGTTCACAAATAGTAAGAGTTTTTAAAAATGTCTCAAACAATTGAACAAGGGTAAAAACAACCTTTCCAACATGCATTTGTGATATTAGAAAAACCTTCCTACAAATGTTCTAAGATGTTTTATTTGTAAGAACGTTAACACTAGTCAACACATTTGAAAATAGTAGCAAAGAAATTTACCTTATAGTCATAGTTCATTACTCAACAACTTGGCCCATTCTTGATGCTCCTTCAAATCACACTAAGTGGTTGCACACAAGAGACATTTTCCTTTTCATGGAAGTTCCATAAGAACAATCAAGAGAACACATATGGAAAATGTAGAATCTTCGGGTGATCCGAGTAGTTGACTAGGATTGATCCTTGCACCAAGAAGTTGAGTGGCAAAATAGGGTAGTTACTAACTTAAGGTGCTTAGAAAGGGCTTCCATTTGTAATGTTCATCTTGCACTCAATTAAGACACACCCCACCTTGCAATGGGTAACAAACCTCATGGTCACAAGAGCACCTTTAAGCATTCTTGCCTAGTGATCTCCTTATGGTCAAAATCCCATAAGCGATCACACTAAGTGATGACAAACACTACATCTACCAAGGTTTGTGTCCTTGATAGCCTTGAGTTTATAGTGGGTTGGAAGAGTTAGGTATTAGCTTGTCCCCACTTGGTTCATTCCTCTTGGTTTGTCCAAGAGCAGGCCCTCTAAAGGATCCTAACTACCACAAATTGGATCCACTCTCAAGGGTCAAGAATTCTAATTCACCACAAAGGTAAAGAGCATACTATCCTATCTTGATTGCTACCCCCAAAAACACCAAGAAGATCCAATTATCCCCTTGATTTCAAAATCCAAAGGAAAGTCAAGATTTCTAATTCACCATAAGGGTGAAGAGCATACTCTCCTATCACCAAAGAACCCCAATTACAAGTTTAATGTGCCTATGGAAATGAAATGACTAGTGATATTGCCACACATGAAATAAATGAAATACAAGAAACTTTGTTTTTAATGCATTGGGTAGTCTTTTAGTAGCCCTTGTGCATTTGGAGCTTTGACATGCATACCTTTTTTAGGTAATCTAGGAAAATGTTTCAAGGTAACACCTTTCAATCACAACTATTAGCCCCACAAGTTAGCTTCAAAACAATATAGAATTTATAAATGAACCTTTGTAAAACTATTAAAGACTTGTAAAAACTAGTAAGTAACAAGAAGCAACCAAAAAACTAACAAAATCACCCAAATAGCAAGCAAATCCAAGTCAGGTGATAGTTTCTGCTAAAAGTTTATTGTGCAATACTTCTCAGTATACCCATGCAATAGAATCTTCCTATGCAATCTTTCTACCTAAGCTAGGCGACAAAACTTACTATGCCAAAGTGATAGTGTTTAGTATTAGCATGTGACACTATTTCTGAAATGTATCACCCAAAAGTTATGAGAATTGTCATACAAAATTGGAAAAATGTCACTTGAAATTTGCAACCGTAAAAAAACAAAAAAAAACTTGCAAATAAAATGAAAGAAACGAAAAAATGATGCAAAACTAAGACATCATACCCCACATTGGGTGCCAAAAATGTACACTCAAAAGGTGTCACAATCTAAACTCTTCTATATAAGGTAATCCATGAGTTTAGAATGCTTGGATACCAAATTAGAGCTCCCTATCCATCTAGTACAAGAGAGTATGTTTCAAGAATAAGAAGGCTCTTAGCTGAGTATCAGATATACTCTTCTTGCTAGTAAACCATGAAATGGGAAGTTCCAAAGATGAGATGCAAGAATGAAAATTTCCACAAGGAGTTCCTCAAGGATGCAATGCAAGATGGAAAGTAAGCTAGAATGAGAATGCAAAATGTAGCTATTCTTGTAGATGCTCAAATATGGTTTTCATCACTTCTTCCTACTAATTCATCCTATTTTCTCATTCCACTAACTCTAATATTTTGGCCAACTAGATAACATCTCAACAATGTCTATCATCATTCATATCCTCTTGTACAACTATTTAAAATAAACTCAAACCCATTTCAGAATACTTAGAATCACCCCAAATCAACTCAAAATCACCTAGAATTAGTCCTAATCAACCCAAAACATGTTGAACATCCCAAATCTATCATCATTTGTCCAATCCTAGGCATTTTTGTGGCTTTTAGTGCCTTGGAAACCTATAAATCTATCAAATCTTATCAATCTGACCTTAGTATTATCATGGCTCAAAGTGCTAGGTCAAACTATCATTCACATCACCTAAGATGTCTATGGTTTTCATCACTTCTTCCTACTAATTCATCCTATTTTATCATTCCACTAACTCTAATCTTTTGGCCAACTAGATAACATCTCAACAATGTCTATCATCTTTCATATCCTCTTGTACAACTATTTAAAATAAACTCAAAACCATTTTAGAATACTTAGAATCACCCCAAATCAACTCAAAATCACCTAGAATTAGTCCTAATCAACCCAAAACATGTTGAACATCCCAAATATATCATCATTTGTCCAATCCTAGGCATTTTTGTGGCTTTTGGTGCCTTGGAAACCTATCAATCTATCAAATCTTATCAATTTGACCTTAGTATTGTCATGGCTCAAAGTGCTAGGTCAAACTATCATTCACATCACCTGAGATGTGATATTGTCAAGTCTCTCAGTGTCAGATCATAGCATTATCAACCATTTAATAAAATTGGTAGTGTCCATCAATGTTATTATGATCAATATTATCAATCAATCTTGATCCTGTAACACTTACAATGTCAGTTAAATGTTACATATCTTTAATTCATGTCATATATCCTTGGCATGTTATCAATTTCAATCAATCAATCAATTTAACCATGGCTTTGGTCTATCCATCATCATCCTAGTCAATCTCCATTATCATCACATCTAATCAAAGGATACAATCACACTTATTTAATCAAATTGGCCAATCATCTGCTAATTTTCTCTATAGGATTAAATAACCCATAATTTAATCCTATGTCAATTTACTAACTATTCTTCCTAATTATCATCTCCAATTAATTAATTGATTCATCATTCACAAATCATAAAAATTCTCAATTTCCTAAGTCATATTTTCCATCATTAATTCCATTTTCACTAATTTCTATTTGTGTGAAATAATGGATTTTTAATTCAAGTATTCCACATAATATTGGCATCATCATGACACATGGGTGCAACACCTGGTGGATTCTCCATTGACGCTTGGCTAAGATATGTCATACTCCATATATTCTTATCCCTTACACACACCCATATTTGGCTTCCATTGTCATAGATCCTTTCCTTTAAGTGGGTTTGAGGTGTCATATGATCCATCATAGATCCTCTTCCATCTTTAGCCAAGTTTGACTTCCAAAGCATCATAAAATCCTAGACTTGGCATCTCATGTGATATGCATCATGGATTCTCAAAGGAATCTCTTGACATGTTGCATATCCAAGGTGACAAGCCCAATGCTCTCATATTTCATGTTGGTTATGTAATGATCATTCTTTCTCTTAGTTTGGGTCCTAATTCTTAAGTCCTTGAGTCCCTAGTTTTTGGATTTTCACTGTTGCTCTCACACTAAAATCACATCTTCTAGTATTTTCATAGAATTATCAGCATCTTAGGCTTTTTCTTCAACATTGTGTGCACTATAGTCAATTTGGAGCTACATCATATGGAGAAGAAAGAAGGACATGGGAGCTACAAATGAAAGAGGGGGTTTCTAACCTTGTGTTGCTTCCTTTTTGTTAATTTGGTATTCATGGTAGACTAGAGAGTGTCAATGTACATTTATTGAGTTTTTGATTTTCTGATAGTATGTTGGACACTAGACCATTTTCTAGTCCTACATTTGGTGAACCCGATGTGAACATTCTTGACTAACTTGGGTTTCTTGTGTTTGTGCTTGTAGGTGTAAGGAAGGAGATCACTTGGAGGGGTAAAAGACTTATTTTGTCTCCTTGATCACATCTAGTCTAGTTAGGGGATCTAGTAATATGATTGTATGCTCTTGTTTCATTCATTCTGATAGCTTGATGTCATATGGTGCACTCTACTTCTTCAAGGTGCACTTGGGACCCCTAGGAGGCAATTTTAGGAGTCTAGGAGCCATCATAACCCCTATTTTCTATTTCTAACTTATCAGCTACACTTAGAAAGGACCAACTATGCCCTTTTGGGCCCCAAATACATCACTAGCATAGTCTACACTATTTGAGCACACATGGGAGGATAGATTTCAAAATCTCACTTTTTGGGTCTTGTTTGACCTCCATTCCCCCACAGTTTGCAATTGATCTCCCAACTGCACCCAGAGACTACCAACTGCACCCTTCTAGGCCCCAAGTGCACAATGGGCATAGTATCCACTATTTGAGCACACTTGGGGGCATTCTAAGCCATTTTGGCCTTCTAGGGTGCAGTTTTCTCTGTTAGAGCACACTTGGTTCACAAAAAACACACACATAACTCAGAATCTACATCTAAGGTTTCCATTTGCTTCTAGGACCTAGATTAGATGTTTTTAGGTTATTAATGATCTATTTTCAGCATGTGGAAATTATTTTATGAAGACTAATCATTTAAAAACTACTAATGCTTATTTATAGGACGTTGTCAAAGACCTTATGTGTTTGTCAAAACCATGTGTGTGGAGATTTCCTAGATTAGATAACACTTTATTTGGTGCATAAAATGAACCTTTTGGTTTTTTCTTAGCATGTCTATAGTGTTTAAAATCCTAGGGGTTACATGGAAATATCTTTTCCCCTCACCATTAGTGGATCTTGAGTGTAAGAGAAATTCTTGTCACTTCTATAGGAAGCCTACCTTGGATCGAGATACTCGATATTGGGTATGTTGGGGTATGACTTTAGAGTGGTAATAGGCCAAAATCTAGGTCAACATTCCAACCACTATATTACCCTTGATTATGGTGAAAGCCATGTTGATGGTATTGCTACGTGATAGCTCTCCTCCAATACCCTTGTGGTGTGCCAAACCCTAGTTCTCAGGGTTAGGAGAACTTCTGAGGAAGTTTATCATTCACTTACTGAACAGAATGTCCTTACTAAAATTTTTGTTTTAGTGGCCAAAATACTTTCTATCTCTTGCTCAAATGGTCATGCATGCCCTTGAGGACATCCTACATTCGCACAGTCCTCAGTAAAGACAACACTCCCTTGGGAAGTCATGTCCCTTGGGAAGTGGATCTTGGTAGCCCTGAGAAGTGAGTGTACTATAATGGGGAGCCTATGGTGCTAAGATCCTAGGTTTTCTAATCTAGATAAGAATGACTATTCTTCAGTTCAAGTAGGAATTAGTGGATAGAGTCCTAAAGTTACTATTGCGGTGTGTTTTTTTACTTTTAACAACAACTATTCTTATCTTAATGTGTCTTGCATGAGTGTAAAACACTAATCAAGATAAAAACCAATTTGCAAATTTACACCTTGAATATTGTGAAAAACTTTTGAAAACATCAAATTCTATCTAAACATTACAACTTTGGTCAAAACTTTTCAAACTTTGGTCCAGTACATTCAAAACTTGGGAAACATGGCAATTTGTGATTGTAAATGTGCTTGGCATAACATAGGTTTCATCCTTGCATAAAACCCACTTGCATTCACCCTATTTTAAGCCCCATAATTGCATCATATAAGCTTCATCCTCCATCTTTTAGTCCTCACTTAGTATCCCTCATCTTTGAATTTGCTTTCATTAGGGTCTAGTGTGCATTCCTTAGTTTTTACAATTCAACCTTCAAATTTGCACTTTTCATTATCCATCTTACATCTTTGCATAATCAATCATCATATTGAACACTTAAAGCATCATTCTAGGTGTCCTAGACATCATTTTGAACCTTCATTCTAGTCTTAGCATTTTCCTCTACTATTTAGCTCACTATGATAGTAATTTGGAAACTCTAGCCTTTAAAATTGCCCTAGTTTCAGCCCAACTTACCAACTATGCCCAAATTGGCACCAAATACACCATAGGTGTACTTGGTACTATCTAAGTGCACTTGGTGGTTTGAGGATCTAGTTTGGACTCCCAGACAAAATTCATAGACTTTAGAGGTGTCCTTAAGTACTTGCATAGTTCCCCTTGCATTAGCATACCCTGATCTGCATTCTGTACTCCCTAACCTCAATTTTCTTCACTTAGTATATTATTCCCTAGGTTTTGACCTTCATTCTACATCTCCTAATCCATCAAAAAACCATCCCTATCATCCTAGCTTCATGGCATAGCAACTTGACAACCATCCCACTTAGAATTAGCAACCACTCAATCTAGTCTCCCTACTACACCATGAAACTACCAACTACATCCAAACTGGCCCCAACTACATCATAGGCATAGTTGGTACTATTGGAGTGCACTTGGTGTTTTTAGAGTGTAGTTGGGCACCTATATGACCATTTTGGGCCTCCAAACTGCATTTTGGGAACTTAAAACTACATTTAGAAGCCTCTATACATCCTCATTTTGCATTTGACCCAAAATGACATCTTGCACCCAAAAATCTCATTTTCCATCTTAGGACCTTTCCATATTTCATATCTTCTCAACATAATCATCATTTTGAACCCCAAAACCTTTGAATTTAGTCAAAAATTTGAAAAAAAAGTATGAGTCCTAGAGTATCTCCTAGTGTTGATGGATGATGGATCTTAACTAGTCCTTTTTTCATTTCTTATCATTTTCTTTGGTTAAACTCTATCTATATCTTGATAGATTTGACATTTTCATCTTTATCAATTTTATCTTTTTTATCTTTCTATCACTTTTTGGTCAAGATCCAAAGTCCATTCACATAAGATTAAACTCCTAGGCAAAATACTTTTTAAAGGTTTCACCTAAGTCCAAAACCTTGCATACACCCTTATCATTAGCATCATCATATTCCTAGTATCCCTAAACATAATTTTGACTTACCCTAGTGGTATATCCCCTTTGTGTTTCATTGTTCAAAATCCTAGCATCATTCTCACTATCGAACCCTATTAAATTATCTATCAACCAACTTGTCTCCTTGATTACTCATCCTCTATTGTAGAATCAAAACATCATTATAAACCTTATCACACCATCCCTTTCATAGTCCATATTGCATATTCCAACCTCTAGCATCACTCCCAAGCTCATAATCTAACCCTAATGATCATTTTGCATTCCCTAATCTTCATTTTGTATACCCTTTAGTCAAAATCCCAAAATGCCACTTTGCATTTGAATTTTCATAGCATCCCTAGGAAATTTTCATTTTTCATATCAAAACCCTAGCTCATTTGAATTTTCCTAGGTTACATAGCATCCCTAAACACCTAAAAATCCAAAAAACATTTATATCTTGCATACCCACATCCTCATTATCAAGTTTTGACTTGTTTTACTAACTGCACCCCTATTTTACCAACTACACATTTTAGGTTCATAGTTGGTAGTTTTATAGAAACCAAGGACTTCATCTTAGGTTTTTAGAACCCTAATTTACACTTCTATAGCCTTCATTGCATCCCAAAACCCTAGAGAACACTCAAAATCATTCATATTATTCATTTTCTACATTTTAGGCACCCTAACACCTCTATTTACCAATTGCATACCTTATACTTATTAACTACTTACCTTCAGGGACCCTAGTGCACCAAGGGTGTAATTGATAGTTTAGGTGTGTACTTGGGAGGTACAAAGTCCATTTAGGTTTTCCAACACTACATTTGCATCCTTAGGTATCATGCCAACACTCACTAGGACACAATCAACTCAGAGACCCAAAGAGCTTTACCAACCCTTATTTTCTAAGGCACCAACACAACCAAAACTTCATCCAAGATAAAAGAAGAGCAAGAAAACCCAACAAACTTTGACAAAAACCAAATTGAGGAATCATAAACTTTACTTGTAGACCCCTTAAACATGTATCTGCAAGGTCACCATAATCAAGAGATGGCAAAACAAACCCTAAGCAATGTGCCTACTATGAGGTTTCCTTCAAACACTTCCCCTACACATGGGATAGTTCAATGGAGTCCCAACTTTGAACTTATATTCTTGCTGATACCACCTAGAGGTTGTAATACCCTACCAAGGGATACAAAAGAATTAACCTAAATTTTCACTAAGTTTGGTAGCATTTTTTATTTTTTTTGAAACATGAAACTTAAACCATTCACAACATACACATAGTAGCAGAAGCAATAACAAAATTCCACTGAAAGTATACATAAACATACATAACAGGTTACATTCCTTAAGGATCCCTTAACATTGAATCACCATTAAATTAACTAATATTAATTCCATCTAATACCACATCCACATGAAATAATAATGAAAAGTCCAATGTTCTTAAACAATATACTTTAGTTCCAAATGTCCCTTAGTAAATTGCATTTCAAAATGCTCAATCATCCACTGTACATGTCACAGGGTATGAAAGACATAAAAGAATATACATGTGTGAAAATAAAGTACATAATCCTATTCCAATCCATGATGCAAGTGCAATAAAGTAAATGAAACCACATGTCATACATGATACATCATCATAGAAGATATAATCATCCATCATAAAAGATGACCATACATCATAACACATAATTATCTGAGTGCACGGTTCCTCCCAACCATAAATAGCATCATTAGACCATCGTGGGTCCTAGCCATCCCTTAGTGCGTAACATCCCAAGTCACCAAAGAGATCATCAGTATTATCATAGTAGGAATGTCACTCCTAAAATATACTACATCATTTGCAAAAACAAATCTAACATGCTAAAACATATACATAAGAAATCTAATTATGCAAATTAAAACATAAGATAAATAATAACATCTATCCTATGCTAATCATCAATATAAGGATACATTTCCACCATCATAATCCAAGAACCGTATGAAGATAGATGCCATCAAAGAATACTTCAGCCATAGTGTCTCAGACGGATCTCAATGGTAAGAGTTGAAAAACACTACCACTCAACTGCCTGAAACCTAAATGGTCCACTCCTACCACACTGAGGAGATAATATCAAGTCCCAAAAAAAATCAAATCACATAGCACAAGTACTTTCTAAGCCCAGAAATCCTAAAAGTATACTAACTCAAAGGTTCCAACTCAACTGACATCTAATCCCAGAGGCACACAAGACACGTAGAAACCTACTATGTAAGTGGAGAAGTGTCATCATATAGATCATGCTAGAGTTACCATGGTAGTCTCTCACTAGACCTTGGCACCCTAGTGATCCCTATGTGGCAACTAGTATCTCATCATACTGACGAGGCATACTATGGAATGCAAGGTCACAACCAAGTGTTCTCTCTACTCCCATCCTAGTCTGTACTAGCACTCGAGACATGGGCAAGAACAAACAATTGTCTTTTTAGATTCATTTAAGTTAGTATTAGGTGTAATGTTTTCACTTATTAAAAAACTTACAATGAGTTACCTTGGTAGCCACTTAGGGCCTCAGCCACCATTGCAAGCCACTTCCTGAAACTATAATTAGATAACCTACCCTAGGTTCATGGAATCATAAATCAAAAAATCACCACAGTCCTATACAAGCGACTGAAAAAATACCAAAAGATAATCAACAATAAGAGCATCAAATCTCCATGAGCAACTGAAAGTACATTGATAATCATGACCACAATAGTTCTCTATTGGAAAATAAAGGTATCAATGATAATTACAATATCCTTTGGTTCTCAACAAGCAACCAAAAAGGCATCTCAAAGAAAATAATACTGATCGAAGACTCCAAAATGGTTGAGTCAAAACATGTCGCAACATGACATCATCAAGATCAAATAAACACTTTAGTCCCATCAAGGTGACTTGAAAGTAATCCAAACACAACTGATCGATAACTCATAAATGGTTACATAAATCACAACTTACACAAGAAGACTAGAAAACAATATCAATCAGTAAACCACACACACCATAGAGCATGCCATCTCATAAACATGGTTGGGTTTAAAAAGATCAAGATCAAAAGACATCATCATGACAACACAAATCATAACCCCCAAGCCTCTGGTAGATGACCTATAACTAGTCAACAATCTAGTCAACTCAAAAACCCAAAACAAGAAGCATAGAGAAAACACAAAATGCAAGCATATGTCTGGTTTTAAAATACTTAGTTGAGTTAAATATGGGTTTCCAGATTTCATTTTGGATTTAAAAATTGAGTGAGGGAATGTTTATACACTTTTCTCTAACCCATGTATATGTTTTGATGGATCAAAGTTTCTCCCCATAACTCTTAGAATTCAATTCCCTAAATGTTCTAAGAATATACGTTATTTAGGTAATGACCCCCATCATGTTCAATGGATCAATCAAAATCTTAATAAAAGAAATCATAGTTTCCCCTCATTAATATCTAACTTTCATCCTAGAACAATTACATCCAATTTAATTAATTGTATATTAATAAACTAAATGCTACATGATAATTAATTATTAAAAGGAATAAAACTTTTAATTAAATTTTATTTATAATAAATATATTAATTATTAATTAAAAATATATAATAATTAATATTTAAATAAAATTATTAATACTCAATAATAATAATTCTTAATAACATTATATATAAAATCAAATTATAAAAAATCAATTTATTAATACACAAAAGCAAATAAAACAATTTTTTTTCCACCGTACACTGCACATTATTTCTTAGTCATCGGTGTGGGTATCAGGGTCTATACCCTCCCCTGCATCTATAGTATTTATTATGGTAGAGCCATGGGCCTTCAAGACTGGTCATGCATCACCACACCTTTAGTCAGGCATGTTGTGGTTGCTTGCTGAAGTAGGCCTACGATGGTACTATTGTTGGAATGCCTGCGGCAGCAGAGCCGCCAATGTCATGCAGTATAAAGGGGGGGTGGGGGTATGGGTACTTCCCTCCCCACCATCTTTATTTTTTTTTATAAATGCTTTTATTAATAAACATTTTCAGAATTTAAATACATGCACTTTAAATAAAAGGTTTCCTCAAATGTTTTCACATAAATATATATATAATTTAAAAAATAAAATGTTTTTTCCAATTTACTCAATTTGATTTATTTTTAAAATATATATATATATATATATCAAGTCCATGATAAAGTACTCTAATGCATGATTACAATGTATCTCTTTTTAATATCCACCTATTTAATTCCTCCAAGATGATTTGTCCATAAGAATTTAAACCCTAATCCTGTATACTCCTCATATCTACACATGTGGGGTTTGCTCCTACAGAAACTTAGATATCCATGGCAAGAATGCATACAACCAAGATACTTAACACAAGAAATCCTTAGAAAGCATTCAGAAGACACGAAGAAGACAGGAAGTGGAAAAAGTGAAATAACATATGCAAAAATCATGAGTGTCTACTTGGACACTGATACTAAATCACTTCTCCTCAAAATCTACAGTGCAAGCTCCTTCCTTCTCCAACGTTCATGGATCCACCCAAAAAAAAACTCACTGAGCTTCTAGGAGTGCCTGAATATAAGGACCTCTCAGGAAGCACCTAGAATGTCTCTAGAAACAACCAAAAGATAAGATAAGCATTGCCAACTAAAAACGAGCCTTTTCTAACCTTCTAAATGAGTCACAAGGTTGTAGACACCATGTGCTTAATTTGTGCGCTAACTCCTGTGTTGTAGACATATGTGCAATCAAGAGGTTTGCTTACTCCTAGGTAGACTTATGACTTTTATTTTAATTCTTTTATCATTATTATTATTATTATTTATTTTAATTTTTTTTAATTTAATTATTTTACTCAATTAATTTACCATTTAATTAATTAAAATCAAAATATCATAACATTATATTAATTTTCCCCAAAATAATTAAATTATTAATTAAATCTTTTAATTTTAGACTTAATTAATAGAAAATTCACCAAAAACCTCCAAAGTAAAATATGAAAACCCATCATAGAACAATCCATACAAAATCAGTCTAAGGGGTTAAAATCATGAATTACATCATCCGATGCATTTGGTAGGTAACACATCTCAGATACTTGTCCCACCTTTCTATGACAAATGGTTTAAGGGTTTAGGTTTTGGACTTGAAAATTTATCTCCCCTCTCTTACCATTGAGATAGTGCTATAGGGTACGCATATCCTGGCAATTCAGGGAAGTTGATACTCGGTACCTACAACTTGCATAAAATCCATGCATGTACATACAATATGCATATATATGCTAAGCTAAATAGGCAATGGTAGGAAGTGGTGCATCGTGTAGATCTCGACAAGTAGGTGACTATGACTCCCTTCCTTAACCACATGAAAAATGCCATACATAAAGGAAAACAAATATGCACACCATACACATGTAGTATGGGGTAAGTATCCATAAGACAAAACACACATATAATAATCCATTTAGCTAGACATCATCAATAACTGAGAATAATGTAATAATCATCATGCATACATGAAATGTAAAGTCTAAGTAATCTCGTCATATATCAACTGAATCCATAACACAATATCTAATAGTCTCAAAACAATGCTACTAACCATCAACATAAAACTGGCCTAAAAATGTATCTAGAAAAATGTAAATGAAGGCGGGCACTACATCTACCCCCCTAGGATTAGGCTTACTCCTAGAAGCCTACAAACAAATAGGGAGATAAAATCTCGTAATCTAGTTGCATCCTCCCATGTAGCTAAAGAGTCATCAATAGGGTCCCATTGGACCCTTACCTGCTCTATGGTTTGACCCTTGATGATCAACTCCTGCTGCTCCAGAATACAAACTGGCTCCAAAGCTAGTTTCCCATCCTCTACCTACAATTTATTCCAATCAAGAACATGTACTATATCAAGGATATAATGGCCAAGTACTAAAACATCATGAATGTGAGCTAGGCTGGGCAGTAAAGCAAGGCGATTAGCAACTGGTCCAATCCTCTCAAGAATCTCGAATGGTCCCACAAAGTGAGGTGCTAGCTTCAAAACCCTTTCCATATCAGATCAGACTCTTCCATGGATGCACTCTCAGTAATACCTTGTCTCCCACAACAAACTTCTTTTCTATTTGATGTGCATCATCATACTTTTTCTGCCTATTCCGTGCCATAATCCAGTGCTCGCGAATACACACTAGCTGTTGCTCCATATCACAAAGCATTTTAGGACCCAATAGGATACAATCCTCAAGACTGTCCCAACTCAAAGGTGTATGACAAGGACATCCATATAAATCTTAGAATGGTGCCATTCCAATAGAACTATGGTACCTGTTATTGTATGAAAACTCCACTAGATAGAGATAGTCCTCCCAATGTGTCTACCTATCCATCACATACATCCTTAACATATCTTCTAGAACCTAATTCACTCTCTCTATCTAACCATCTATCTCTGGCTGATATGCCAAATTGAAATTTAGTTGTGCTCCAAGCTCATGTTGCAGTGATGTCCAAAATGCAGATGTGAATACGGGATCCCTATCTGAAATGATCTTGTGGAGAATACCATGTAGTCTCATGATGTCACACATGAAGACATTAGCTACAAAAGCTACTATGTAGGAAGACCTAATTGGTGAAAAATGTGCCACCTTAGTCAACCAATCAATGGTGACTATGATAACATCATGATGATGAGCAATCATAGGTAATCTTACTATGAAGTCCATAGAGATGATGTCCCACTTCCATGAAGGAATGAGATTTGGTTGCAAGAGTCCTGCCAGATGCTAGTGTTCTACCTTGATTCTCTGACACTCAAGACACCTAGCCACATAATCGGTAATGTCACACTCCATCTTAGACCAATAGAATAAATGTCATAAAGTAGCATGCATCTTCTTGACACCTGGATGTGCTAAGTAAGGTGCATGATGGGCTTCTACTAGAATCAAGGTGCAAAGCTCATCTAGCAATGGCACATAAATCCTTCTAAAATGTCTCAAAAGACCATCTAGCTCTAGTACATAGCCTAAAAAATTACCCTCCAAAGGTCTCCCTAAAACTATTTCTCTACACACCTCTTGGTGCCAAGAATTTGTAGGAAGTGTCTGAAGAATTTGACTCCTCAAATCAACACTAAGAGTCATAGATGATATCATGTGTCTCCTGTGACTCAAAGCATCTACCACCACATTCTCCTTTCCTTGAATGTACTTTACCTCAAAGTCATACTCACATAGAAATTCTATTCATTGCCTCTAGCAAGCATTTAGATTAGGCTGAGTGAAAATGTACTAAAGACTGCAATGATCACTATGTAATTCAAATCTATGCCCCAACAAGAAATGTCTCCACCTTGTCAAAGCATGAACTATTGTTGCTAACTCAAGATCATGTGTAGGATAATTTAGCTCGTGATCCTTTAGCTTGCCTGATTCATATGCAATCACTCATCCATTCTGCATCAAAACCACTCCAATCCCTTGAAGGGATGCATTTGTACATACCATGAAATCACCTTCCAGATCCAATACTACTAAGATCGATGAAATGGTTAAAAGATCCTTGAGCTTTCAAAATGATTCCTTGCATTTCTCTATCCATATGAACTTCTTTCCTTTCCTCTGAAGGGAAGTGATAGGATGTGCTATTCTAGAGAAGTTTTGGACAAATCTACGATAATAACCAACTAGACCCATGAAACTATGAATCTCTGACACATTAGTTTGTGTAGGCCAATCTACTATTTCTTGGATCTTTTTAGGGTCTATAGAAATACCATCACCTAAAATGACATGCCCTAAATACTAAATCACTGATTTGAAGAATTCACACTTAGCTACATTAGCATAATGTTGATTGTCTCTCAAGCACTATATAACCAATCGCAGGTTTTCCTAGTGCTCCTTCTGAGACTTAGAATATATCAATATATCATTGAGGAACACAAGTACAAAACTGTCAAGATAAGATCAAAACACCCCATTCATCAAGCTCATGAAAATTAATGGAGTGTTAGTCAACCCAAAAGGTACCACTGTGAACTCATAGTGCCCATAGTGAGTTCAAAAGGCAGTCTTGTGAATGTCGACTTCCTTAATGTGAAGCTGATGGTATCCTGACTTAAGGTCAATCTTGGAGAATATTGTAGCTCCCTTGATCTGATCAAATAAGTCATCAATCCTTGGTAGAAGATACCTGTTCCTTATTGTCACCTTATTTAGTTGTCTGTAATCAATACAAAGGTGCAAAGAACCATCTTTCTTTTTTACAAAGAGCATTGGAGCTCCCCATGGTGACACACTAGGTCAAATGCTCCCTTTGGCCAAAAGTTCCTCTAGTTGAAGACGCAACTCACCCAATTCCTATGTAGTCATACAATAAGGAGCTTTAGAGATGGGCTCCACTCCTAGAATAAGATCAATGCTAAAATCAATGTCCCTTTTCAGGGGCATGCTCGAAATCTCACTCGAAAAAACATCTGCACACTCCTATAAAATTGGGTGATCTAAATTCTTCCTAATAGGATCTTCCTCATCAAGCTCATTTACTATAACCACAAATATGTCACATCCCTTATAAAAAATCTGCTTCATTTGCATAGTAGAAATCATATGTAAAGATATAAGCCTTGGTATCCCAACAATCTCCACATCCTTCCCTTGGTCATCCTAACACATGATAATCTTCTTCCTATAGTCTATTCTAGCTCTATGAGAGCCAAGCCAGTCCATATCTAAAACCACATCATAGGAACCAAGAGGTACTACCCAAAGGTCAACTACAGTATCAAATCCTCCTATGCTAAGCCCACACTTATGAAATACAAAATCTATGGAGACCTTAATGCCTGAGGCTAGTTTTACTTTCCAACCATAATGCATGCTACTGTATAGCATAAAAGGGCACATTTTACAAATAGACTAAGTCCAATTTTAGTTTGCCTATGTTTAGGTTTAAGTAGAATTTTCAATTTTGAAAGCTAAGTGTTGCAGTGTGAAACATATGCAAGTAATAGTTTTAAATTTTTTCTCAATTCACCTAGTTTCAAGTTTAAATTTGAAAGAGATAAACATGATAGTTCAAAGTCCTTGTTTTTCTCCAATATACCAAGAGCTCCCAATGTAGAAACTCGGGCTCTGATACCAAATGTAACACCCTGCCAAGGGATCCAAAAGAATTAACCTAAATTTTGACTAAGTTTGGTAGCATTTTTTTTTTTGAAACATGAAAGTTAAACCATTCACAACATACACATAGAAGCAGAAGCAATAACAACATTCCACTGAAAGTATACATAAACATACATAACAAGTTACATTCCTGAAGGATCCCTTAACATTGAATCACCATTAAATTAACTAATATTAATTCCATCTAATACCACATCCACATGAAATAATAATGAAAAGTCCAATGTTCTTAAACAATATACTTTGGTTCCAAATGTCCCTTAATAAATTACATTTTAGAATGCTCAATCATCCACTGTACATGTCACAGGGTATGAAAGACATAAATTAATATACATGTGTGAAAATAAAGTATATCATTTTATTCCAATCCATGATGCAAGTACAATAAAGTAAATGAAACCACATGTCATACATGATACATCATCATTGAAGATATAAACATCCATCGTAAAAGATGACCATACATCATAACACCTAATTATCTAAGTGCACAATTCTTGCAAATTGTAAATAGCATAATTAGACCATCGTGGGTCCTAGCCATCCCTTCATGCATAACATCCCAAGTCACTAAAGAGATCATCAATATTATCATAGTAGGAATGTCACTCCTAAAACATACTACATCATTTGCAGAAAGAAATCTAACATACTACAACATATACATAAGAAATCTAATCATGCAAATTAAAATATAAGATAAATAAAAACATCTATCATATGCTAATCATCAATATAAGGATACATATCCACGATCATAATCCAAGAATAGTATGAAGATAGTTTCCATCAAAGAATACTTCAGCCATGATGTCTCAGATGAATCTCAATGGTAAGAGTGGAAAAACACTACCACCTGACCACATGGAACCTAAATGGTCCACTTGCACTGCGCTGAGGAGATAATCTCAAGTCCTAAATAGATAATCAAATCACATAGCACACATACTTTCTAAGTCCAAGAATCCTAAAATCATACTAACTCAAAGGTTCCAACTCAACCGACATCTAATCCCAGAGGCACACAAGACACATAGGAACCTACTATGTAAGCCGAAAAGTGTCATTGCATGGATCATGTTAGATTTATCCTAGTAGTCTCTCACTAGACTCTGGCGCCCTAGTGATCCCTATGCAGCCACTAGTATCCTTTTATACTAATGAGGCATACTACAGAATGCAAGGTCGCAACCAAGCATTCTCTCTATTCCCATCCTAGTCAGTACTAGCACTCAAGTCATGGGCAAGAACAAACAATTATCTTGCTAAGTTCATTTAAGTCAGTATTAGGTGTAATGTTTTCACTTATTAAACAACTTAAAATGAGTTATCCTGGTAGCCACTTAGGGCCCTGGCCCCCATTGCAAGCTACTTCCCGACACTACAAGTAGATAACCTACCCTAGGCTCATGGAATCATAAATCACAAAATCACCATAGTCCTATACAAGTGACTGGAAAAATATCAAAAGATAATCCACAATAAGAGCATCAAATCTCCATGCACAACTGAAAAGAATCCATTGATAATCATGACCACAATAGTTCTCTATTGGCAACTAAAGGTATCAATGATAATCACAATATCCTTTGGCTCTCAAAAAGCAACCAAAAAGGCATCTCAAAGAAAATAATACCGGTCAAAGATTCCAAAATGGTTGAGTCAAAACATGTCACAACATGACATCATCAAGATCAAATAAACACTTCAGTCCCATCAAGGTGACTCGAAAGTAATCCAAACACAACTGATCAATAACTCATAAATGGTTACATAAATCACAACTTACACAAGAAGACTGGAAAACAATATCAATTAGTAAACCACACACACCATAGAGCATGCCATCTCATAAGCATGGTTGGGTTTAAAAAGATTGAGATCAAAAGACATCATCATGACAACACAAATCATAACCCTCGAGCCTCTGGTAGACGACCTATAACTAGTCAACAATCTAGTCAACCCAAAAACGCAAAACAAGAAGCATAGAGAAAATACAAAATGCAAGCACATGTCTGGGTTTAAAATACTTAGTTGAGTTAAATATGGGTTTCCAGATTTCATTTTGGATTTAAAAATTGAGTGAGGGAATGTTTATATGCTTTTCTCTAAACCATGTATCTATTTTGATGGATGAAAGTTTCTCCCCATAACTCTTAGAATTCAATTCCCTAAATGTTCTAAGAATATACGTTATTTAGGTAATGACCCCCATCATGTTCAATGGATCAATCAAAATCTTAATAAAAGTAATCATAGTTTCCCCTCATTAATATCTAACTTTCATCCTAGAAAAATTACATCCAATTTAATTAATTATATATTAATAAACTAAATGCTACATGATAATTAATTATTAAAAGGGATAAAACTTTTAATTAAATTTTATTTATAATAAATGTATTAATTATTAATTAAAAATATATAATAATTAATATTTAAATAAAATTATTAATATTTAATAACTATAATTCTTAATAACATTATATATAAAATCAAATTATAAACAATCAATTTATTAATACACAAAAGAAAATAAAATAATTTTTTTTCCACCGTACCCTACATGTTATTTCCTAGTCATCAATGTGGGTATCGGGGTCTATACCTACCCGTAAATCTACAGTATTTATTATGGCAGAGCCATGGGCCTTCAAGACTGGCCGTGCATCACCACACCTTTAATCGGGCACGTCGTGGCTACCTACTGAAGTAGGCCTACGACGGTACTACTATCGTAGTGCCTGTGGTAGTAGAGCTGTCGGTGTCACGCAGTATAAAGGGGAGGTGGGGGTATGGGTACGTCCCTCCTCGCCCTCTTTATTTATTTATTTTAAATGTTTTTATTAATAAACATTTTCAGAATTTAAATACAGGCATTTTAAATAAAATATTTCCTCAAATGTTTTTACATATATATATCAAGTCCATGATAAACTCTAATGCATGATTACAATGTATCCATTTTTAATATCCACCTATTTAATTCCTCCAAGATGATTTGTCCATAAGCATTTAAACCCTAATCCCATATATTTCTAATGCATGATTACAATGTATATATATATATATATATATATATATATATATATATATATATATATATATATATATATATATATATATATATATATATATATATATATATATATATATATATATATATATATATATATATATATATATATATATATATATATATATATATATATATATATATATCAAGTCCATGATAAACTCTAATGCATGATTACAATGTATCCCTTTTTAATATCCACCTATTTAATTCCTCCAAGATGATTTGTCCATAAGAATTTAAACCCTAATTCCATATATTTCTCATATCTACACATGTGGGGTTTTCTCATATAGAAACTTACACATCCATGACAAGAATGCATACAACCAAGATACTTAACACAAGAAATCCTCAGAAAGCATTTAGAAGACACGAAGAAGATAGGAAGTGGAAAAAGTGAAATAACATATGAAAAAATCATGAGTGTCTACCTGGACATTGATGCTAAATCAATTCTCCTTAGAATCTATAGAGCAAGCTCCTTCCTTCTCCAATGTTCATGGATCCACCCAAAAAAACACTCCTTGAGCTTCTCGGAGTGCCTGAATATAAGGACCTCTCAAGAAGCACCTAGAATGTCTCTAGAAACAACAGGAAGATAAGGTAAGCATTGGCAACTAAACACAAGCCTTTTTCAACCTACTAGATGAGTCACAAGGTTGTAGGCACCATGTTCTTAATTTTTGCAATAACTCCTGCATTGTAGACATATGTGCAATCAATAGGTGTGCTTACTCCTAGGTAGAGTTATGACTTTTATTTTAATTCTTTTATCATCATTATTATTAATTTTAATTTCTTTTATTTAATTCTTTTACTTAATTAATTTCCCATTTAATTAATTAAAATCAAAATATCAAAATATCATAACATTATATTAATTTTCCCCAAAATAATTAAATTATTAATTAAATCTTTTAATTTTAGACTTAATTAATAGAAAATTCACCAAAAGCCTCCAAAATAAAATATAAAAACCCATCATAGAACAATCCATACAAAACTAGTCGAAGGAATTAAAATCATGAATTACATCATCCGACGCATTTGGTAGGTAACACATCTCAGATACTTGTCCTACCTTTCCAGGACAAATGGTTTAAGGGTTTAGGATTTGGACTTGAGAATTTATCTCCCCTCTCTTACCATTGACATAGTGTGATAGGGTATGCTCATCTTGGCAATTTAGGGAAGTCAATACTCGGTACTTGCAACCTGGATAAAATCCATGCATTTACATACAATATACATATATATGCTAAGTTAAACAAAAAATGGTAGGAAGTGGTGCATCATGTAGATCTCGACTGGCAGGTGTCTACGACTCCCTTCCTTAACCACATCAGAAATGCCATACATAAAGGAAAACAAACATGCACACCATACACATGTAGTATGGGGTAAGTATCCATAAGACAACACATACATATAATAATCCATTTAGCTAAACATTGTCAATAACTGAGAATGATATAATAATCATCATGCATACATGAAATGTAGAGTCTAAGTAATCTTATCATATATCAACTAAATCCGTAACACAATATCTGATAGTCTCAAAACAATGGTACTAACCATCAACATAAAACTTTCCTAACAATGTATCTAGAAAAATGTAAACGAGGGTAGGCACCACCGAGGTGGAAGTGTACCAACCAGAGTCGAGGATGAACAAATACATTCCTTTGAATTAAAAAAACCCAACACAAGTACCTTCAACCGTAATGCATCACTCACAGAACAAGGTATTGTACACCTACATGATGACTCTAACATTGAATATGGTATCACTGATGAAGAAATGGTGAGGGCATGTCAAGACAAATTTTTTTGCAAGAACTTCAAACTATTGGCAGCCCAAGAAACTGTCAAATTTAACCCAAAATTGGAGGGGTATAAGTCCAAACATAAAACCAACACAACAATTGAAAACATACAAATGATCAATTTGGACTTAGATAAGGGAAAATGACCTTTAGATTTTTTTAACACAATAATGGCACCTATAAGGTCCAATCAAGAATCAACCATCAAAATCCACCAAAGTACATTTGAACACATACACAATAATCCCTTGTTTGAAGAACCACAACCAATGAAGGGAAACATGACTCTTCCTAAGTATCCCAAAAGAATGCTAAGACTTGATCTCAATCACATGGTCCAACAACAAGATGTTCCTAAAGGGACTTGTTCTCTAGGGATGCCAAACATCCCTCATTTTGAGGAAAATCAACAAAGTACATCTTTTCTCCTAACTCTACCAAGTGTTATGATGTCAAATATTATGGAGCCTCCCATGAGTACACCATGTGAACCATCAATTGCAACAATCCCTATTGATTCCCAAAGGAAAAGTCTTATTGACATTACACCTATTCCCAAAAGGAATGCACCTCATTGTCAAGTTAATATGATGTCCCAAGGAGAAACCTCTAACACACAAAGGTGCCAAAACAACAATACCAACATGGTGATCAATTCTCAAGGACATAACCAACTGTCCCAACAACACCAATCTACAATAGTCCATGGACTTAATGTTTCCAACACACATTCAACATATCAATAGCAACATCAACCACAAAAATAACAAGGTCAAGTAGTTCAAGCATCCAATGTCCCTAACATGCACTCCAACATAAACCCACTAGAATTCCATGAAATGTATCAACGATAATTCCAACAACAACAAGCCATGTTTGCTAAACAACAAGAGCAACTCAAACAATAGTTGGAATACCAAAGACACCTTGACAAATGAATTGCTTACCAACAACATTTTTTGTAACAAAAATACACACCACAACAATCCCAACAAATACCTCCACAACAAAAATCCCATACATGGCCTCACATGCAATTGACAGAGGTATCTCAATTGAAACTGCAACAAATGGCACAACAACAACACATGGTACATCAATCACAATCAATACTGCAACAAGTGCCACAAAAAGTCCCCCAACATTTATCATAACATGGGCCCTTTTTTCTTCAAGGTACTAACATACCTCCACCACCTAGTGACACATCACCAAACTCATTAGACATAGAAATGTCAGAACTGAGTAGACATAGTTCTCACCATAGCAAATGGTCTACTCATAGACACAAAAGACTTGAAGGGAAAGCTATCATGCAAGACCCTAATAAAGAGCTATTACAAAACTTCAAAAAACTTTCCAAACAATTTGAGGCATTGGAAGTCCAAAAGAAATAGGCTCTATATATAGAAAAGGACCTACGTCCTAATCCATTTGATAAATGTCTATATATGGCTCCATTCCCAAAACACTTTGAGGATCCAAGATTCAAAAAATACTGAGGAAAAGGCAACCCTGTTGATCACATCCAAGAATTTTGTGCCTCTTGTACCAAACTTAGTGATGAGCACACTTACCTCATGAGATTGTTCCCCCATTCTCTAGGTGGGCCCATACTTGAATGGCACTCTAAACTTTTTGGTACTATCAAATCCTGGTTAGAGCTAATAGACAAATTCATCTCCCACTTTGCCTTTAATATTACAAATGAGGTGATACTTTCCAACTTGTTCTCATCTAAACAAAAGATGAGAGAACCATTTATCACATTCTTACTATGCTGGAGAAGCTTAGTCAATCAATGCTCACTAGACATTCCTGAAGAACAAGTTAACTTGTGCATTGAAAACTTATTCCCTGACTCAATGTATGAACTCAAAATCAAAAGTGCAAGCACCATTTCTAAATTGATGAAAAAAGGGGCTAGTATTAAAGATGCTCTTATATATAAGGGAATCCTCAAGATGAACAAGGAAAACACAAACAACAACTCATCTAATGAAAAGGTGATTTTTTTCTCCAAAAACAAGAATTTTACCAATGATGGCATTTTGGATGCATGTATAATTAGCACAACACAACCCCAACTAACATCAAAAGGTAAAAATCCTACAAATTCACAAACTCCCAATCAAACACCACCTCCACAAAAAAAACTAAGACTTCCATGTAGGATGGACCTCAAAGATATCCTAGAACAAAAGATAGAAAATTCACACCATTAGGGATACCTCTTGAGACTACACTTCAACAATTACTTAGTAATAACTTCCTATAGTTAACCCCAATCAAAAATGAGCCATTGACTAAAGCTTCTTGGTGGGATGACAAAAAATTTTGTGATTACCATCGCACCAAAGGACATAAGACTTCATCATGCTTCTAACTAAAGCATGCAATAAAAGACCTCATTGATGATGATGCAATCATGGTTGATCCATCACTGTTAGCATCCAACTCTGACCATACTATCTTCAAATATCCTTTGGGTAATCACAACAAAGAGAAACCCTCCAATTTAAACTCAAACTCACAAGGTAATGTGAATTACATGCACATTGGATATGACTACACTATCAATTTTTTCAATGAGTCAGATTCTCACATATCTACATTTAGCTTAAAGGCTAAAGACCCTCAATGTGCTATCACTACATGTCATACCAAGATTAGCCTACTTGGAGCCCCATTTAGACATAGTGCTCCTACTAGATCTACACCCCCTAGTAGACTAGTTGCTCCTACTTTATCTGATTATAGCCTTGTTGAATAGCTTGGCAAGACCCCTATGCAAATATCCATCTTGGACCTACTACATGCATCTCCACAACATCAAAAGATCTTGGATCAAGCCCTTAAAGAATCAATATTCCTAGATAACATTGATGTTGCCCAGTTCCAAGCCATGGTGGGGAACCTCTTTGCATCACAACATATCACCTTTTCTCCTTCAGATATTCCTAAATAAAGACCCAACCACAATGATCCTCTTCACCTTGAAGTCTTTGTCTATAATGTTAAAGTCAAACATGTCTTGATAGATGGAGAAGTAGGGTTGAATATTTGTACGCTTAAATTAGTCAAAGGTTTGGGTTATTCTGAAGATGATGTGGATCCATCTCGAAGAATCATAATCAAAGCCTATGATGACGGTGAACACTTCTCTATGGGGGTCATCATCTTACCTATTAGAGTTGGTCGAGATACTAAGAACACTTTATTCTAGATCCTAGATATAGAAATGAACTACAACATGATACTAGGCTACCCATGGATTGATGCTATGAAAGCAGTGGCCTCTACATATCACCAGTGCTTAGAATTATCCTATAACAATATAGATGTCACCATCCCTAGTGATCCAAATTCCTTCCAATTCTACACCAATCTTAGAGGAACCACTACATTTCAGGTCCTGACAAACCATGCAAAAAATCCACTTGATTCCTCTAAGTATGTTGATACTTCCATAGTTACACCTGCATTCAAAGGAAAGCTCAAAATTGAAGACCAAGGTTGCAGTGAGTACTCTGTGTCACATGCCTTTTACATTGGGAAACTTTGTTTATCTCCTATGTCATATGGTAAACCTCTGCTTATACAGAACAAGCCTAAGTTCACATTTCAAAAGAAACCTTCTATGGCTTTCACTAGTGGAGGGGGACTACATGAAGAACATGTTTATGAAAACACTTCTACATGGATTGCAAAGGCTAAATTAGAGTAAGAACTTACTCCTATATCCCCCGACAAGTATGGACCTAGATTCACCATCATCCAAACTAAGGGATATGATACATGTAGTGGCCTGGGACCTCAAAAGAAGGGCTTTATTCAACCCATCACTACATTAGTATGACCTTGTAGCTTGGGACTTGGATTCAAACCATTTGTTTTGGGTCTTTCTAATATTGAGTCATCCTCATCTAAGGATGTGAATGCTTCAAACAATAACAAGGCATCTGAAACACCCAATCTGTATCCAACATTGATGATCATGATACATCCCTAGGTCTTGATCATATGTTTGTTGACCCTAATAGCCTACCAGTGGAAGATAAACATGTAAATCCACTATCACTCAAACCAATTCTTCACCTTAGATTGAAACATTCTAGGATCTAAACCCTCCTTCTTCTAAACATGATCCCAATGATATCACTAAAGTAGATATCCATATATATGCCTTTGACCAAAGATTATTCAATACCAATGATAGTATTTCCCTAGTTTTCCCTAAGCTTATTGATTGGGACCAACAAATACCACCACTATTTGACTAGTTTGAAAATGATGATGCCTTTGCAGAATTCTTTGAGCTCCATGAAGATTTACCACAAGGCGATCACAATTCTAGATTTTCCATTGATCTAAACCTCATGGCATATTTCAAGGATTCAACTCAATCTTCTAGTCATAAAATTGAGAAAATAACAAAAAAAGACAAAAGTAGGTCTCTTGGTGAAAATTGAAAGGCATCATTAGACCATGAAAATTAAAAATAAAGGACATATCCAAGGGTCAAAACCTCTCTGAGGCACCCTCTGATGGAAGATTGGACACAACCCCATTGAAGGAAAGATCGACATTACTTGTGGAAATGATAGAAGAGATTAATCTAGGAACTCCTAAAAACCCCAAGGTCATACATTTTGTAGCCTCCTTATCACCAAAGGAAAAATATGAATTTGTCAAATTCTTTCTAGAGAGGTAGATCAACTTTTCTTGGTCCTATACAGACATGTCGGGATTAGATCCTAAACTAGTCCTTCATCACTTACCACTAAAACAAGGAGTGAAACTAGTAAAGAAAAAGTTGAGAAAGATGCATGCTTAAGTTTCCCTCCTTGTCAAAGATGAATTGAAGAAATTATTGAATGTTAGCTTCATAAGACCTATTGATTATGTAGAGTGGATATCTAATCTAGAACTAGTAAGAAAACACTGTAGGGGCATTCAAATATGCACTAACTTCTATGATCTTAATAAGGCATGTCCCAAGGATGATTTTCCTTTACCAAATATAGATATCATTGTAGATATGATAGCTGGGTATTAGATGTTATCACTAATTGATGGCTTTTTTGGCTACAATGATATAAGAATAGCCCCTGAAGATCAACACAAAACAACTTTTACATTCCCTTTGGGAACATAATATTCAAATGTTATGCCATTTGGTCTTTAAAATGTTGGGGAAACATATCAAAGAGCAATAGCTACCATCTTTCATGATTTCATGCACATCCTAATGGAAGACTATGTCGATGACTTACTTTGCAAATCCTATCAAAGAAAATATCATTTGGGCATCCACCACTAGATATTCAATATAATGGAAAGCTATAAGCTTCATCTAAATCCAAAAAAGTGTATATTCAGGGTTGTTTTTGGAAAGCTCCTAGGATATATTGTTTCTCAACAAGGCATTGAAGTGGATCCTAATAAAGTAAAGGCAATTCTTGCCATACCTCCTCCAATAAATCTAAAAAACTTAAGAGGACTACAAGGAAGATTAGAGTCTATTCGTAGATTCATTACACAACTGATAGATAAGTGTCACTCCTTTCAACACCTATTATGTAAGAGAGTATCCATTCAATGGAACAAGAAGTGTCAAGAATTCTTCCAATAGCTCAAAGATTATCTTTTACATCCACCAATTTTAATGGTTCCTATTCTAGGAAAACCATTCATTCTATACATATCTACTATAGATACAACATTAAGAGCTCTCTTAGCACAAAATTTTGAACAAGGTAGCGAGTGAGCCATATACTACATTAGTAGAATACTTGTGGGCTATGGACTAAATTATTCACTCATTGAAGAAGCTTTCCTTGCTATTATCTTTGCAACCCAAAAGCTAAGACAATATATGCTCCATCAAAAAGATAATGCTCATCTCTAAGATTGACCCACTAAAGTATCTCCTAAGTAGGGCCACTCTTATAGGACATTTAGAAAAATGGGTCATGATCGTAAGTGAATTTGACATAGAATATGTAAATAGAAAGGCAATCAAAGAGCAAGTGATAGTATATTGGTTAGCAAAAGCACCTATGATAGATGATCATCCAATGTTGATAGACTTTCTAGATGAAGCCATATTTACAAGGGATATAACTAATGAATGGAAGCTATACTTTGATGGATCACATACAAGAAATAGTTCAAGAGATGGCATTATGTTTATCACTCCCCAAGGAGACACAATTCCCAAGTGATATAGGATAGCATTCCATTGTACAAAAAACATAGTGGAGTATGAGGCAATGATCACAAGACTCAAGATAGCTATCCAATGAAACATTCAACATTTACAAGTTTTTGGTGATTCCCAGTTGGTCATCAAGCAAGTCAATGATGACTATGAAACCAAAGATAATAAGTTAATGTTGTACAAGTAGAAGGTATACTTCCTTAAGTCTAAATTTGTCAGTATCTCTTTTCCTTAGCTACCAAGAATACACAAAAAGAAATTTGATGCTATGGCTACCATCACTTCTATCATTGATATGCCTCAAAATGTGGAACACTATGAATTCCTTGTTGAGTAACTCTTAATTCTAGCATTCAAGCTCCCTCAATCAAAATTTGTGTGTAAAATTTTTGGTCCCAATTATCCCTAGTATCAAGACATTTATGATTACCTACACACCCAAATCCTACCACCCAAATTATCAAAAAATGACCATCGAGTGTTTATCTATCAAGTCACTAGATACGTCATCATCAGTGACACCCTTTACAAGAGATCCTTTGACCAAATCCTTCTTAGATGCCTTGACTTGCAAGAAGCTAAAACTACCTTACACAAGGTTCACAAAGGTATATATGGTGGTCGTTTCAATGGTCTGAGTCTAGCCAAGAAACTTATTAGAGATGGATGCTATTGGCCAACCATGGAACAAGATGCTCACGATTTTGCTAAAACATGCCATAAGTGCCAGATACCTACATACCTACATAGGAATTGTAGCCAGTCATATCTCCATGGCCCTTTTCACAATGGGAATTTGACTTATTGGAGCTATTTCTCCTCTATCCTTTGAAGGTCATAAGTAAATTATCATAGAAATAAAATATTTTGCCAAGTGGGTTGAAGCTATCCCTCTAACATTCACCACTAGAAAGAAAATTTCAAGGTTTATTTTGATCTACATCATATGTCAGTATGGAGTACCCTTGGCTATTATTACTGACCATGGAAGTTCATTTCAAAACAAACATGTGGACAAGCTCTATGAGAAGTACAAAATATACCATGGGTATTATAGTATTTACCATCCATAGGGAAATGGCTAAGCCAAAGCATCTAATAAGACCATTGTTAAGATTCTCCAAAAGACTATCAATGATTCTGGTCAAGACTTGCACCTACAACTAAATCTAGTTCTTTGGGCCTACAGAACAATTCTATGTGCTCCCACTGGAACAACACCATACTCTCTTTTCTATGGCACTGAGACCATACTTCCCATTGAAGTTAAAATTTCATCATTGAGAGTGTCCCTACAAGATGTTGTTGATGATGAACACTACCATATATCTAGACTCCATGAATTGGAAATGCTTGATGAATAGAGATGAGCTGCCTTGATAGATCTCCAAGCTTACCAAAACCAACTCAAATGGAGCTATAAAAAGAAATTCTAAGGTCATCATTTTGAGATTGGTGATCTAGTCCTGAAGATGAACTACAAGACTCAACAACATCAAGAAGAACAAGGAAAATTTGAACCAAATTGGGAAGGGCATTATGTAGTCACTACAGCATTTGGGTCTAGAGTATATTAGCTTGCGACTCTAGAGGGTGAACCATTACCCATGTCCATCAATAGTATGCATCTTTGCAAGTATTACACTTGATTCTGACAAAAAGTCCTAAAAAAATATCAAAAAAATGGTAAAAGGTCTTGAAAAAAAACAAAAATAAAAAAAGGTCATGAAAAAAGACAAGAAAAAAATGAAAATGAAAAAATGAATGCCTTGATGAAAAATTGGCAAATAGGTGTCTTGGCAGAAAAATTTGAGTCAAGAGAAATTTTTTGTCCAATAGTGAAAACCTGGCAAATGCGTACTTTGGGCAAGTACTAGGGTGAAAGCCTGGCAAACAGGCACCATGTGTAATTAGTTGTTGCTCCTCCATCTATTGGGATTCCATCTAGTTTTCTCCCCTTTTGCTATTCCTTGATCATATCCTTCATCTCACAAGACATCCCTAGTCCCTTATCATGGTCCATGAACTAGTTCATACCCATTGTTATCTTACCTAAAGCATCACTAGTTTGTGCATACTCTATCATTGGACCTTGTACATAGTTTGTGTCTTGTTTGGGGGCATATTACCTACACAATGCATGAGTTTGAACTTGAACTAGGGGCATCTAAGCACTTTTTATCCATTGGACCTATCACATAACAGATTGGAGCTAACACTTGTATATGATTTTACGATCCTAAAAAAATCCTAAAAATTTGAATAAAATGTCTTGAAAAATTCACTAAAAACCATAAAAGGTCCTGAAAAAAGCACTAAAAGTAAAAATCCTAAATGTCCTAAAAAATCACTAAAAATCAAAAAATGTCCTAAAGTAAACACAAAAAATTATAAAATGTCCTGAAGAAACCAATCACACAAAAACATCAAATACTTCCCAAAAACCCTAAAAATTAGAAAACCTATCAAAAATTTGTAATAAACCTTGTACATAATCACTCCTTTTGCATAAATACTCACACTTTTTTAGACTATAATTCAAAGCACTATACTTCCATGGAAATCACATAGTTGAGTAATGTGGACCAACAATCAATCCAACATGTCACTATTAACCTATCAACTGAATTGACAATCAGAACTATCACACGATCAACCTATCGAACACTATCTAAAGACCTAAAAAACTAAAAGGCAAGTAATAATGGACAAGAATAGTTTTTGGTTCATGTTGTTTAGTGAGTGATTTAAAAAAAAAAAAATTCTTCAATCATGTTTGTATGCCACTCGATGATATAAACTAATCTATGAGAGTAGTCAGGATGGTTCATGGTCATCTTCTATTTTCTATCTATTATAATGTACCTTTGAGAGTCTAGGGCATGTCTATATGCCTTAGGAAGGACAAGGTCATTTTCTATTTACATCATGCTCATTTACACAAAAGATTTTCATTTTGCACTCTGGCCCTTTATGCCATGATGCATTTCATTCCATTTTCCATATCAAAATAAAGCTCCATTTGACATATAGTGCACTCTACAAAAGAAAATGTCTTCCCATCACACTAAAATTCCTCATCCCACCTCCTCCATCTTATGTGCCTTCTTCATTCATTGCCTTGGTCTTGTACTCTGACACATCAAAAGCATTGTTATCCTACATCCCTACATATGTCAAAAGTCCAGAATAATCCAAAGCAATACATCTATGCATAAATATGGCATTTATATTATCTTCGCATTTCATTTGCATTCATTTTACATTTCATTTGCATTTATTTTATATGTCATTTGCATTCATTTCATATCATTTTACATTTCATTTACATTCATTTCATATCATTTACATTCCATTAGGCATTCATTCATGAGAAAAACATGTGGCAAAAATAAATATGACATTTTCTAAGCATAACAAGTGATAAAAAAATGCATGATATCATAATATAAATTCACACATAAAAAAGCATAAATGCATCCATATAAAACATATACATAAACCATATCATATAGTCATCATAACACAGTTGCATCTCATAAGTTTCCCAAAATGCATTAGAGCATGTGATCATAGTTTACATCAATACAAATTGCCCATAGGCATGAACCATGAAAGAGCATAACAAAAAACCAAAAGCAAAATAGAGAAGCCCCTCTATATATGAGTATGTCAATGTCATCCTATGCTATCCCTATCCTCATGGCCTCTGTCCGACCTCAAGGATGATCCCTATTCTATCTAGGGTGGCCTCAAAGGCCCCATCACCCCTACACTACTCTATGTCCTATGTGTCCAATGGGAGTGAGATCTAGATGCACAAAAGCTATCTACTCTCTACCCTAGTGGAACTACTCTCTCATATTGATCCCTCCAATAATATGTCTATATGTGTGCCTTGTTCATCATTGTCACCATCTCTCAGAAGTTTGCATCTCTGATGTTGCTAATGAACTCTTGAGACTCCTGCATTGCCATCTCTACCATGCACACCACAACATCCCTCCCTGCTAGAGCTTGGTTCCTCTCTCCTATCACTACCTATCTCTCTACTACAACCCAATCCAATTGACTTTGTAGACCTCTGATCACCTCCATCAGCTCTAACTAGCTAGGCCCTACCTATACTAATACTAGTGCCTTGTCAGTGTAGTCTATTAGATCTCCCTCCACATCCATTGCAACTGCACCCATACCTATGTCCTCCTCATCACCTCCCTCACCACCATCATCCCCAACCTCCAAATAGTCATCCCTATCCTCTCCCTCATCACCACCTCCAACACCATCTCCATCCCCACTAACCCCACCCTCATCATCATCATCTCCCACATCCTCTCTCTCAGCATCCTCATCATCATCTCCCTCATCCTCTCCCTCAACCATCTCATCCTATTCCCCCCCATCATCCTCATCTCCCTCCTCCCCATCATCATCCTCATCTCTCCCATCCTCATCATCACCATCATCTCTCCCCCCCACATCATCTCCCTCATCTCCTCCCTCCTCACCCTCTCCCCCATCCTCCTCCTCATCATCCTCCTCATCCTGCTCTACCTGAGACCTCACTTGTGGTATTGGTACTATCAAATATATCAAAGGCCTCAGAAAATGTTGTGCAAACCATTTTTCATATGCTACCATCATACCTACATCCACTACATCTATTGCCGCTCCCCCTATCCTCAACTATAACTCCTCTAGCTATGCATATGCCACCTATGTCTTAATAGGTGCTACCCACTCTTTGACCTCTATCTAGATTGGGAAAGTAATTCTAGACCAATCAGTACATATTGTATCTCACCAAACTATCTACCTACTTGTTATGGTAGGTATATCTCTATCACCAAGTGCCCAATCATTGTGTGCCTTATGAGGTAGTGCTCCTACCTATAGTACAATAGGTGAATATCATTATCATTCCATTTAGGGAAATCCCTCTAAGGTCTCTAGATAAATTGTGTCATAGTGTCTAGCTGATGTTAGAAGTACCTCATATATCCTAGTGATCCCCGTGCTAATATGCCTTTATAATTTATGAATATGGCATTTCCTCTACTAAATCCCTCTCAAAAAGTGGCCAAAATATTGCAATGTGATCATAAGCCTAGATTTGTAACAATGTGCCCCTAGTACTAAATGACGAACCACCTTTGTATGCCACTTGATGTAGATAGTAATACAACATCCCTAATATGCATGGGCCCCAGGTAAACATAGTCCCCTCCATCACCATCTGCTCTGACACTTGACCCCATTTGATGGGAAATCCATGTCCCTACCTATCCAATATCAATAGCCCACTAATCACCTAGTAGATCACTACTATCAATTTCTCATGGCATGCCACTAATAGGTCCCATCTAATCTCATAATCGTGGATGCCTAGCTCAGCATCTCCACATCCAAATAGTCAGTGTAATGTTGCTCATCCAGTCACCAAGTCATACACTGCTAACTTCCCATGAATTAGTATCCTTAAGATGCACCATACATCCTCAAGGGTCACTATAGCCTCTCCCATTAGTATATGGAATGAACTCATCTCCGAGTACCATCTCTTAGTCAATGTTGTTAGTAAGGCTCTATTGCCCCTCACCTCCAACATAAAAGTAATATGATATAACCCCAGACTATTCAAGATGCCCCACTCACTAGCTATCATCTAGTGATGTAACACAAGGCTCTATGGCCTCTATTTCCTCATCCATAATAGGGGCAGCTCCTCTTGCATAATCATATAGCCTATGTCAACCTCCTATAGTTTTGTATCTAGTTTACCCTACTTTTGACCCAAGTTTGACATAGTTTGACTCCATTTTGACTAAGCTTGACTTTTTCTAACCATTTTTGACTAATTTTTCTTATTTATTGAACCCTTTCTATGGTTTTGAACATGTTTACCAAGTTTTGGGTCATTTTGAGCTAATTTGTATCATTTTGACCCTATCCCTATCCATTCGTTAGACTTTTTCCTCCATATGAGCCAAGTTTGACTAGGTTGGACTTTTTTTTTACCATCCTAGCTTCAATTGACCTACATTTTCAACTCTTCCTAGGGTTTTGAACATGTGTTCCAAGTTTTGGGTCATTTTGAGTCTGTTTGCACCCTTTTAGGCCCTTTGTACTATTCTCTATCAGCATTTACCTAAGTTTAACCTACATCTGCCCTAAGGTTGACTAAAGTTTGACCACTTTAACCAATTTTTTCTATATATTAACATATTTCTAACATCCCCCTAGGGTTATGCTATTCCACCCCAAGTTTCAAGTCAATCTAGGACCATCTGGACCTCGTTTGGAGCCCCGGAGCATCCTAAGCCTCCCAACTGCACCCAAGGTGCACTTAGTCATACCAAGTGCACTTAGTGCACACTTGGGCATGTCAAGTGTTCCCACTATGTATTTGGCTATGTTTTGGGTGCATTTGGGGCATTTGGATGCCCTAAACTATCTCTGAGACCCCTGTTTGACCCTGTTTGACCTTAATTGACTTCTTGGTGTCTAAAAGGTAGGAAAAAACATGGAAAAGCATGAAAAAGTATAAAAATCACAAAGATGGCCTTTATCCACTCTATGGAGGTCCTACATGTTCCCATTGTTAGAATGTATGCACTCATTCACCACGGTGTTGCTCCCTAGGTAGTTGGTACATTCTCCTTGCTCCAAAGCTCTTTTCCAAAAGTGAAGGTGAAAATGACTTTCAAAACCCTCTCCAACCCCTTTTATATTGTGCTTCTACCTAGATGGATTTGTAGGAGGCCCTTTGTATGTTGGTCATGATTCCCTTTTACACTTTGGAGCCCATAACTTTCATGTTTTAGCTATGATTTTCGATCCGTCAATTGCTATGGTTTTATTTTCTTGTTGTCAATGAAATAGCCCTATCATATGCCTATGTTGGTCAATTTCTCAAGGGGGTATAAATATATATGACCATTACTAGGGCATACTTTTATGACATTTTCATTTACATCTATGATTTCATCACTTCTTCATACTAATTCATCCCGTTTTCTCATTCCACTAACTTTGATCTTTTGGCCAACTAGATTACATCTGAATAGTGTCTATCATCATTTGTATCCTCTTGTACAACAATTTCAAATCAACTTGAAACCATTTCAAATCAACTCTGAATCACCCCAAATCAACATGTAATCACCTATAATCAGTCCTAATCAACTCAAAACATGTTGAACATCCCAAATATATCATCATTTGTGCAATCCTAGGCATTATTGTGGCTTTCAATGCCTTGGAAACCTATCAATCTATCAAATCTTATCAATCTAACCTTAGTATTGTCATGGCTCTCAGTGTTAGGTCAAACTATCATTTACATCACATGATCTTTGACATTGTCAAGTCTCTTAGGGCCAAATCATAGCATTATCAACCATTTAATTACATTGACAATGTCCATCAATGTTATTATGATCAACCTTATCAATCAATCTCGATCTTGTAGCATTTACAATTTCTATTAAATGCTACATATTATTAATTTATATCATGTTTCCTTTGCATGTTATCAATTTCAATCAATCAATCAATTTAACCATGGCTTTGGTCTATCCATCATCATCTTAGTCAATCTCCATTATTGTCACATCTCATCAAAGGATATAGGCGCACTTATTTAATCAAATTGGCCGATCATCTACTAATTTTGTCTATAGGATTAAATAACCTATAATTTAATCCTATGTCAAATTACTAACTATTCTTCCTAATTATCATGCCCAATTAATAAATTTTATTAATTAATTCATTCATCATTCATGAACCATGGAAATTCTCAATTTCCTATGTCATATTTTCCATCATTTATTCCATTTTCACTAATTTCTATTTGTGTGAAATAATGAATTTTCAATTCAAGTATTCCACACAATATTGACATCATTGTGACACATGGGCGTGAGACCTGGTGGATTGTCCATTGACACTTGGCTAAGATATGTCATACTCCATATATTCTTATCCCTTACACACATCCATATTTGGCTTCTATTGTCATAGATCCTTGGCTTTAAGTGGGTTTGAGGTGTCATATGATGTGTCATAGATCCTCTTCTATCTTTAGCCAAGTTTGACTTCCAAACCATCATAAAATCCAAGACTTGGCATCTTGTGTCATATGCATCATGGATTCTCAAAGGAATCTCTTGCCATGTTGCATATCCAAGGTGACAAGCCTAATGCTATCATCTTTCATGTTGGTTATATAATGATCATTCTTTCTCTCATTTTAAGTCCTAATTCTTAAGTCCTTGAGTCCCTAGTTTTTTGATTTTCATTCTTGCTCTAATGCTAAAATGACATCTTCTAGTATTCTCATAGTATTATCAGCATCTTAGGATTTTTCTTCAACATTGTGTGCACTATAGGCAATTTGGAGCTACATCATATGGATAAGAAAGAAGGACATGGAGCTACAAATGAAAGAGGGGGTTTCTAACCTTGTGTTGCTTCCTTTTTGCTAATTTGGCTTTCATGGTAGACTAGAGGGTGTTAATGTAGGTTTATTGAGTTTTTGATTTTCTCATAGTATGTTGGAAATTAGCCCATTTTTCTAGTCCTACAATTCTAAGCAATGATAAGAGTGTTACAATCCAACTATTATGCTATGTGAACTAGATTATAGTAAAGGAAACTAAGCTATCATGCAACTATGCTATCATACCAAATGATCTTAAGATAAATGTGATAAAATGAGAGAATGAAGACATGAAATGAAAGTTCTCCTCAAAGCTCCAAAGAAACTTGTCAGAAAACCTGTAGCATAACAATATTCAAATGGTGGATGGATCCTTTGAGGGGGAAAGCTCTCTCACTTTTAAAGTCATACAAATGGTAAAGATCAAGGTCAAGATGATGGATGATCAATGGTGGAGTTTGAAAAGAGGAGTGATCCATGTGCACACACAATTCAACCAATAGAATATAAGTTTACTTCCCATAACAGGAAAAAATCACAAAGCCTTTTTCTTTTAATTTGAAATATAAAAAAGGACTTTACGTGTGCACTTTAAGTGGGTTAGAAGAATGTGGTCTTTTATTTAATTAAAAGGGGACATGTTCTTTTAATCAAATAATGAACTTAGGATAGCATAGCCAAACTATAGGTTACAATCAAATTAATTTATTATTAGCAATTTGATCTAGGTAAATGATTAATTAAATTAGCTAAAATGTTGAAAAGGGGGCTAATAATCTAGATGACCAATTTTAGGTGATTACAATATGAACATGAGAGGAGATTGTTCTTAGTTGAGTCTTGGTTGGAGACTTGGATATCTTTATGAGAATTATCATTCCCCACTCTTGGTCTACTCAGTAGTTTGCTACTTCAGTGATATAGCTCATTGTTTCTCTCAGATGCATTATGTTTATGCTTGTCTTTCATGGGTATGGATCTTGAGTTATAGTACATGAGTTAGTTCTGGAGGGTTCATTTGAGAGATGGTTCAGATTTGGTTATCTCCATTTTCATATGTTGTTATGTTGGTTGAGTTTGGGAGATGGTTTTATATTGGGCATATTCCTTCAATTGGGAATGGTATTTGAGTTTGATCTTCTTGTGAGAGGCTTACATCCATGATTAGTTATAAGGTATGGTTTGGGTGTTATTGAGGCTTCTTGGTTGGGGTTTTATGAAGGAGATCATACTTGCATAGTTTACATTTAGAGGTGTGTGTAGAAGGACATGATACATGTTATGATTTGCATGGTTCTCTTTGGTCTTGGTTATCTTCCTAGATGTTTGGTTTTTCTTACATTGGATTTGAGATTGGTTAGAGATTATGATCATTGGTTTGTGTTCATGTATGTCATGTGAGAGATGACATGGTTATTCCTTTATCACTTTCCTTTGTTAGTTTTGGAGAACTTGGGAGAGTGTTGGAGATTTGTTCTTGCAGATTATTAGTTTATTTATTGTGGATGTCCTTGAGACTACATGGATTCACTTCTTTGAGATGTTGTGTGTGGATTGGTTATAGATTTGATATTATTTTTTCAATAGGAGCTTCCTAGTATATATGTGGTAGGTATTTATCTTGAGGCTTGTAATTAGAGGTTATATATTGGATATGTTGATAATGTGAGATTCACTTGGTATATCTTTGGATTTATGAATAGATGGATGGGTTGACACTTGTTGTAGGTGCTATTTCAGCTATGGATATTTTTGACAAGCATAGATACATGTGATTACCTTTGGATCAAGTTTTCTATGTTTGGCATTTCAGTTGGTACAAGATTTTATGATCTTCTAATATGATAGGTTAGATGGATATCCCTTTGGATGGCTTCTATGTATGTTTGGTGGTCGTGGCATAATAGGAGGTGAGATCATTCATGTTTGAGATGCTGGATACTTTGATTTTTTGTGGGTACCAGGATGGAGCACATGGTATACTTTTATCCATGATGGTGGATGTGCTAGGAGGGATTATTCCCTTGTTCATTTATGTGGCTACCAATTGACCCTATGCAATGTATACAACAATTAGGAGATTGTTGAGATAATGGGTGTTGCACACATTGCATAATATTTCTATATTGTATTATTTTATTTTATTATGTAATTTTATATCTAGGAGCACCTAGATGGACATGCAACATGTAAATATTCCCATGGGATATAATTGATGAGTTGTATTATAGCATTGTGATAATATTTTATTTAATTTATTTAATATTGGGGAAAATAATTAAAATTCCAATATTAAATGTAGGGTCAATGGCTTAGGTAGCACATGGTTTTAGCACATGATTTATGTAATACCACTTGGTGGTTTTGTGGGACTTGCTACTATATAGGTAGCCACAAGGGTAGTTGTTGTGTGTGAAGAGAAGATAGAAGGTAAAAAGGAAAGAGTTGAGTAGAACAGGGCTTGATAGATTAGCCAAGGGAACATTTGTGAAGGTTGGAAGCATGGCATGGGATGTGTGGATTCATGCTTGTTCACATAGATTGCTCAGTTGTGGCTATGGCTTTGAAGGCTTCCATGGCTATATTAAAATGCTATTTTAACTTAATAATACATGGTGATGAATTCTTTTAGAGGTTGGGTTTTTTTTCCCTCAGTGAGGGTTTCCGAAGGTATATCTTGTGTCACAATTTTCGTGGGTATGTTGTCTATTCTCTTGCATGTAGAGTTTAATTACATATTTGTTTAATATCTATTATGAGTTATGTGGAAATGGTTATATTATTTGTTGCAAGTTTCCTTAAAACCTAGTAGTTGTGACTTCTAAGACAAGTTTTGACATTATTATTATGATTTTTTGGTTTCAGACACAATGAGAAAATTTTAGGGTTTTTGATAAACAATTTGGTTATTAATAATTCTAGTCCTATGTTGTTCATTATGGTGATCTAATTTTGAAATAAATTAACAATTTTTTTGTTGGATGTATTGTCAAAGACACTCATGAAAATAAAGACTACTAATGAATTCCTTTGTAGGTTGACTCTAAAAAATTCAAGAAAATATTAGATCCTCTTGTTGCTTTTGATTTCTAAGAATCATAAAATACTATAAGTTAACCCCATTCAAAAGTTGGGTGAGTTAGGAGATTATGTTCTTGTCCTTCTTCATCCAATAAAAAGCCCATAAATGTTGAATTAGGAATTCTTATAAGGAGGTTTATGTCATGAATTACTACATCTATATAGTTTTTTTGAGGTGTTTGAGGATAGGAGAGTATGCTCTTGGTCTTCTTGGTGCAATCAAAAATCTCATCCCTGAATTTTTTTCTATGTCTTGTGAGTCTCCACTAGTGGGCCTACTATTTATTAAAAAAAAAATTTGGTAGTGACCCAAGTGGGACTAATAAAACTTGGCTAATCTAACCCACTATATCAAGAATCATTTGGAAATAAAATCCCAAGTTGTGTAGTTATTTTATTCTATTTTGTTTTGGTGAAGGTGTGGGCCCTTAGGATATAATTTTAGTTGCTAGACTACCATCATATACCACTATCTATACAAGGGTTATAACTCTAAGTCTTGTTTAGGATACCACCTTATATTTGAGTTCTTGTAAGGGGTGTGAAAATAACTTGATCCTACATTGTGGGACAATAGGACGTAATTACAAATGAATCCTAGTTAAGACCTCTAAGATATAATCTACTCAATTCACCTTTCAAAGGGGGCACAATCTTTGTATAGGGAGGGGGAAGAATCTCTCCTTTAGATCTTTACCATAAGTATACATTTGGATGTTTAAAGGTGGTATATGGCACTAGACCCCATTGTAGGGTAACCTTTGAACATATATTATAGATTCCTTAGAAACACCAAAAATACAAGTGCCCTCTAGGGGGTAACATGAATGTGTGAGGTGAAAATATACACAAAAGATATATGATAAAAAAATTTCCTTCTCTACCAATTTTACTTAGGTAGCTCTATGCTTGAAGTCTCTTTGCTATTGTATACTTGTGAAAATATTATTGAACATAAACATGCCATGTATTGGTCCTTGAGTCAGACTCCACATGATTTCATTCCATGAGATTGATATGCATCTTATGGAATTTCTTGTGGACTATTGTTTTACACATCATTCTATTGGTAAAACTAGTCTTGTCATGTCTAAGATTAACTATCATGTTGTTATTCTCTAAAAATTGTCCTATCTAGGAAGGCTAGCTATCAAAACTAGTTTTGACATATCAAAGATTTATTATTGCATCATTATGCTACCAAATTTTAATTATAACATTATTAAAGTTATTGATTCTAGGGAGATTTACTATCATAACATTGGTCTGGATATCTATGAGAGTCACCATAGCATCATTACTCTATCAATTTTTTTTGTAAAATCTATCAAACTATCAAAAAGATTAATAACTTTGATGGATAAATCTCATGTGAGTTAGAATCTTTGGGTTTGTAATGTTAATGCCCCACCTAGAGATCCTTAGAATGAGGATAGATAAAAGCTAACAATTTTTTTTGTGAAGTAATAAGCTTGTTATTCAAACAACATCAACATGCAATCAATCAAGAGATTGCAATGGAAGACTTAACCAAGCAATCTAGATATCCAACGAATCTCCAACTGTCACTACTTACCAATGCAACCAAAACCAACTATGAAATTTTAATAGTTAAAAACCCTAGAATATTTTATCTTTCAAAGCTTGGGAAAGTGTGCAACTTTGAAGGGTACTCAAAACACCTAAACACATTTCCTAAAAGCAAGTAGAAGTACCCCCAATTTTTCATGAGTAAAAACAACACTTTATGTTTCCATAAAGTAATACCTTGTTGCATTAAGAAGTACCATGTTGCATGTGAGAAATTTCTTTCTCACATGAGAGAATGGACTTCTTATATGAGGGAACACCAAAACTAGCTGACAGACTCTAAGTAAGTGAGACCAAGGTTCACATGAGAGAATGCCCAGCCTTGCATGAGAGAGTACAATCTTGCATGAGCATTAATCACACTCCTCATGAGAGAAGGGTTTTATTGCCATTTTTTTCCTCCCTACCGAATTCAAATTTGAATATCCAGCCCATCTAACGGCTACTTGCCAAATTTAATGATATTTTAATGCCCAAGGTATTTTAATATTTTGCCCTGCTGGCCCATAACTTTCTTCGCCATTAGATCTTGCTAGATCTATGGTGGGCGCTTCCTTGCAAGATATAGATGAAAGTGTTTTAAGTATTGCGGGAAAGCCCTTTTGCACCGCATAGTAGGTGGGTTCATCTTCCTTTGGCTAGCTACAGAGATACAATTTTTATCCACCATCAGATCTATGATGATATATGGTCCCTGCTTCCCTTCAAGATGAAGGTGCAGTGGTTTTAAGTGTTGTGGGAAAGCCTCCTTGTGCTGCATGGTAGGTGGGTCCCTTTTCTTTAGCAGGTCACAAAGGACGTTCAAGACACAAATTTTGATCATTTTTCAATGCAAACAATTCCAAAACTAATGCTTTCCCACAAGATGAAATCACATGAACTTTAAAAGATGCAGGCAAGCACTTTTCCACCACGTGTCCCTTTGGGGCCTGTCTCTCCAGGCGTTGCTAGGAGGTGTTACGTCACACTGAGGTGTGGTATGGGTTGCTGAGGTGGTGCGAAGTGTTATGGGCTCAGATTATATCACAGGTGCATATACAAAAGATCTTCCCAATAGTTGATCTCGCGAAGATCAACGATCAGGGCTTTCCCACTTTATGGAGTTGTAAGGAAGTTAAAAAATGTGGGCAAGCGCCTAAGAGACACATGTCTTAGTAGCCCAACTAGGGTATCAATGGTGCTAATAGCTAATGTAACCACCATGGTCAGGGTTTTGGGGTGGTCCAATTAATTTAAAAGTGGTAGTCAACTTAGAAAAACCTCACAAGGTGGTGAAAAGAAAGAAGTTCATTGGCCCACATGGCTTCTCCTACTTACGGGTCTCATTTGACTTGCTGACTATGCTAACTCCTAGGCCAAAAATAAAGGAAAGCTAGTATTTTGTACAAATTTTATCTGCATGATTGATTCTAACCACCATGAAGTGAATGCAAAGCATGCAGAGACACTTTACCACCTCTGATCCTATCTATCTACCTGGTTAGAGCAATTTAATGGCACCGTTTCTATCTTCTCAAAGCCCTATTCCAACCAAGATCAGATATCAATTGCATCTAGATTTGTACCCAAATTAGATTTTCTCCATGATTGTTCTCTATAGGGTTTCAATGCAATGGTTGTAGGGTAATTGTAGTTAGAGGACACCTCAGTTATGCCTACACTATAAAGGCAATTTTTGTAAATTTTGTCGAGGTCGATCATTTTCTATTGTTCTCTATTGTTGCTCTACAATTTCAGTGTAAAAATCCCCTTTGCCTTTGAACCAAATGATATTCCACCTTATCTCCTTTAGCCATTGGTGTGAAAGTGCAAGAACTCTTTGCCTCCACTAGTGTTTTGTGGAAATCTGTAATCTACATGACTGTATGTCCTATTGGCCAATGAACAATAATATAAGTGAATCCCTCTTTGCTTGTGTCACTCATCTTGGTCTTCTGATCGACATGTGATTATTAGATTAAAGAAAGTCTAGATGTGTATATCCTTAGTTTCATTTTGGTTCTATAGTGCATGTATGGGAAGAGATTGATCTAAACACTCTATTTTAGTGCATCACCTCCCTAGATTAGGATAGGTAGATTTGCTTTTCATGCTTTCATTCTCCCTTTTCCTCTACAAGAGTAGTTAGGTGCACCCTAATAGTAAGAGGAAGTCAGCCTTCTCTGGAGACTCAACCTCACAGTTCAAGTCCCATAGCTTGGAAGTTGTTTCCATGTTTCACTAGGTTGTCCTCATGCATAGGCTTTGGACAAGGGTGCAAACGTTAGTGACAAAAATTTTTGGCATGCTTGGTGGGACTTTTATTAGAAGATTTCAAGTCTACTAGTGTCAAGAAGAGAGATTTCAAGATTAATACTAAAGAAATAGTTCTGGCCTCAATATTTAGGCCTTCAAAGGGTTCATTCTTCAAAGGGCTTAGTGACTTTGAACTCCAAAGATATCTTGTTTCAGACCAAAGTTGCAAGAATTCATGCCCAAAGCTAAAACAAGGGCATCTTCTAGAGGCAAGTTTCAGTACCAAGAGCTTTCATTTTCAAAATCCTAGAATAAGGAGGGCTAGAGTATCTTTATCACCAGTTAGGAGTGCAATAGTAACAAATACACCTGCAAGATCTATCTCTACTCTTACTGTTAGATCTCAGCCTAGATTGCCATTAGCACATATTAATAGATTACTTGTCTATATGGTTTTGCCTAGAGCTCATGCTTTTGCCACCTTTAATGGTGGAAGTCCTCTTTTATTGGCTCAAAGACATGACATAACAATAGATGTACTTAAAAGTATACCAAAATTTACTGGTGAAACTTCTATCTCTCCCTTAGAGAACATTCAAGAGTTTGCAAATGTTTGTAATATCCATGGTATTACAGAAGATGATGTTGCCATTAGGCTTCTAGCCTCATCTTTGAGATGAAAAGCACTACAATGGTATAGAGGTTTGGCTCATGGTTCTATAACAGATTAGGATGGGTTAGAAGCAGGACTATGTAAATAGTTTGAGGACAAAAGTGACCATTTGTAACTTTTAGAGTAGTTGACTACTATAAAAAGAGCCCCCCATGAATGTATGACTGATTTCAACTATAGATTCCAAAAAACATGGGATAGAATACCTATTTCAGTGAAACCTACCCCTGGTAATGCCTTCTTGCATTACCTTAGAGCCTTTAATAGTGACATTGCTACTAGAATCCAAACCATGGGAGGGGATACCTTATGTAATGCTTATGACATAGCAATAAGGGTAGAAAATATATTGATACAAGGAGGTAAGTTAGCTCCAAGGCCTCCTATGTCCTTTTTTCTTGATGTCCCAAACCATCAACCAACAATGGATCCCCCTCCCACAACTTCCACCTCACAATCCCTTGCTCTAGTCCTTCAAGCCTCCACATCTTCAAATGGAATAGATGAGATTAAGGAGATGATGCAATCTATGATGCTGAACATAGATAAGAGATTTCAAGGCCAAGAGAAGAAGCTAGAGGATAGCTTCTCTATGATGCAAAAAATGAGCAATAAGGTGGTGACTTTAGAAAGACAAGCTCAAGGTAGAAAAGCTCATCAGTTGCAAGGTCAAGTTATGAATACCGGTAGGCCTCCAAATTAGAATTATGGGAACAATTCTTTTGATCAAAATAGATAAGGTAGTCATGCTTCAACCTCAGATGTAAATCAAAGTAGGGCCATAGTCCCTCAAAACAACATGGCCCAAGATCAGGATTTTTGTCCCTTCTGTAACTACTCCTATGCCCGTTGCATGTGTCAAAAACCTAAATCTTATTTGGCTTTGGCCATCCAAGTGCCTGTAGTAGGAAAATCATACAAGGAGGACCAATTTAAAGAGGCCCTATATATGCAAGGACAAGGTGATTGCTCCTTTATGAATCATCAGCTGGAGGAATATTGTAATGTAAAATAGGATTCCATTGCTCATAATACTAGGAGCAAAAGAAGAGCTATTGAAGATGCTGCTCCTCCTCCTCCCAATCAAGCCTCAACTTCAAATGTAACACCTCATGAGAAAGTAGTGAATGATCAACCAAATGTTCTTTAGAAGCAAGGGAAAAATAATGCTAGAAAGAATGTAAGTGATCCTCAGTTTGTTCCATCTCAACCCCCTGCAAGGACAACTCCCAAGGCTTCTACCAAAGTGCCCACTATGTCATTCAGTGTGGTAGAGAAAATGAAGAAGAAAAATTTGAATATCTCTATGTGGGATGCTATTGCTACTATACCCATGCAAAAGAGGTTGCTGCAACAAGAATTGGAAAGTATTGAACCAAAGGATTAGCCACCAAACATGGGAAGTGCCATAAGTCTAGTGCAACCATCAGATAGGGCTGAAGCAAGAAAAAAGGTTAAAACTCCCCCATTCTATGTTTCTCTAATTATAGGGTATAAACTAGTCCACAATTGTATGATTTATTTAGGGGCTAGTAGTTCAATGATACCTAGGTGTATTACTGATGCTTTGGGAATGAAATATGAGCCTATTGTTAGGGATGTGTTATAGTTGGATGGTAGTACTATCAATATTGTAGGGATCCTTAAGAATGTAGAGATGGCCCTACATGCTTGCCCTGGTTGTATTGTCATTTAAGATATATCTGTTACTAAGGTCCTGAGCCCCATTTTGCCATTTTCCTGTCAAGAGACTTCACTGCCCAAATAGGTGGTTACATATCTTCTGATTGGTCATATATGTTTTTTAGAACAAGATATGGAGCTAAAGCTTCAATTCGAGCAGAGCCTCTAGCCCTCCATCATACCAAGACCTACACCCCTAACTTCATCAACATGAATTGCACTATCATTGAAGTGGATGAGAATGACATAGTAATTGAGCCTGCCACACCCCTAGCACAAGTACCTAATTTCCTCTTAGATGAATGGGCTAATGAATATCAATTTGATTCTACATCAGAAACTCTTGAGATAGGCCTTAGTACATATTGTATATTAGAGAAGAATTCTTTAGTTCCCAATCTTGTGGAGGTTGAAGAAGATGTAAGTGGGATATGGAGTATGTACTTTGATGGATCAAGGAATAAGAATGGATCAGGAGTTGGTGTGATGTTGGTTTCTCCTGCACAAGTAAGGTATTACTTCTCATTTAGGCTGCAATTTAGTTGCACTAATAATGTGGTTGAGTATGAATCCTTGATTCAAGGTCTCCTACTTGCTCAAAAGAGAGGAATCCAAGCTTTAATTGTATATGGAGATAGTGAGTTGGTGGTGAATCAAATGAGAAATCAAAATATCACCAAAAATGGTTTGCTCAAGTCCTATAAACATAGAGTATGGGATTTTCTTGAAGGTTTCAATGCATTTAACATCCAAAGCATTCCTAGAAAAGAAAATAGACACACTGATAGACTTGCAACAATAGGTGCATCTCATGATGTGCTAAGGAATTTTGGGGAGAAGAAAGAACAACAAATCCGAGTGGTAGTAAGGCCTGCCATCCCTGACAATGACATCCATTGGCAAGTGTTTTAGTCTGATGAGAAAATCATGAGCATTTTGTAGAATGACGTAGATTTTTCAGATAGAAATTAGTCAAGACTTCAGGATTAGTATGGTGACCAAATCATTAACCTCAGTTCCAACAAGTTTCCTAAAGGTCTCATTACTCTAGAGAGTGTTTTTAAGAGAGTGGTTTAGAGAGATTTTCATTTCTTGATGGGTTCTCTGGTTATAATCAAGTGCTGGTTAAAGAGTCTGATAGATACAAGACTTCATTCACTACCAAGTGGGGTACCTATGCTTATTGAAAAATGCCATTTGGGCTAACTAATGTAGGTGCTACATTTCAGAAAGCAATGGAGATGGCCTTCAAGAATATGATTGAAAGGTTTGTGTTGGTTTACTTTGATGATATCATAGTGTATTCAAAGAATGTAGATGATCATTTTGGTCATGTCAGATAGGTGTTCTCAAGGTGTAGAGAGTTTGGAGTATCTCTTAATCCAAAAAAGTGTGTCTTCACTACCAATCAAGGAAAATTATTAGGACACATTATATCTAAGGATGGATTAACCATTGATTCAGAGAGAACAAAAGTAATACTTACTCTTCCTCTTCCTAAACACAAGAAATGGCTGGAAAGTTTCCTTGGTAGGATAAATTTTGTGAGAAGATTTATCCCTAATCTTGCTACCATGGTGAAACCCCTTACAACTATGCTCAAGAAAATTATGGTCTTTGTATGGACCAAGAAAGGGGAGGAAAGTTTTGAATAGATCAAAGCAGTCATAGCCTCATATTCTACTCTCATCAATCCAAACTTTGAGAAGGATTTCATTCTTTATACCTTAGGTGGTGAGTCAAGTATCTCTATTGTCTTGACTCAAACAAATGATGAGAATGAAGAGAAGCCCATAGCCTTCTTTAGTGAAGGGCTTAAGGAGTATGAAGATAGGTATAGTTATGTGGAGAAATAGACCCTTGTAGTTATCAAAGCTTTTAAGAAATTCAGACACCTCCTGTCCCATAACAAGATCCATTTGTTAGTGCCTCATTCCAGCATGAAGGAGTTCCTTTTGAGCAAAGATGTCAATGAGAAAAGATCTAGTTGGATCACCAAGGTAATGGAATATGATGTTGACATCTAAGTCACCAAGCTCGTAAGAGGGAAAGGATTGTGTAAAAAAATGTTATTATCTCAAGAATCAGATGAGGAGGTTGCCATGGTATTAACAGAAGAATAAGAATCAAGAAATGACGGCCCAAGGAATTGGGTGGATGACATGAAAAGTTTCTTATCAGGAAATGGATACCCTCAAGGATTAGATAAAGCTAAAAGGAGACACTATAGATTGCAGTCAATCCCTTATGTCATAGTTGATGGTATCCTTTTCAGGAAAGATTTTAATGGAGCCCTACTAAGATGCATTGATAAAGAACAAGCTAAAAGAATGATCAAGGAGCTTCATGATGGTCCTAATTGTGGCCACTTCTCAGCTAGAAAAACTGCAATAAAGATCATGAGGGCTGGTTATTTTTGGCCATGCTTGTTCCATGATTGTCATAGCTATGTGAGGAAGTGTGAAAAATGTGCCTTCTTCTCTGGAAAGAAAAGGATTTTAGCTCTTCCCCTTCATCCTATTCAGGTGGATCAGCCTTTTTCTCAGTGGGGATTGGATTTCATAGGGCCTATCAATCCTCCTTCCAGTTCTGGTCATAGGTGGATTTTAGCTACTATAGATTTCTTTACTAGATGGATAGAGGCAGTTGCATTGAAGGATGCCATAGAATCTTCAGTTGTTGAATTCCTTGATGGAATTGTGACCAGGTTTGTACCCCTTCAAATATTATTTTAGGCAATGCAAAGTCTTTTGTAGGAGCCCAGATTTGTGCATGGGCAGTTGACCACAATATTTACTTGAGCACATCATCAAACTACTATCCTCAAGGTAATGACCTGGCTGAGTCATCCAACAAGAACTTGATCAAAATTATTAAAAGGACAATAGAGGATAACTAGAGGTGTTGGCATAAATAGTTAAGGATAGCTTTATGGGCTAACAAGATAACACCTAAGAGATCAATAGGGAATTCTCCATTTGTGCTAGTATATGGTAGAGAAGCAAGACTTTCAATCTCATTGGAGTTCCCAACCCTAGAATTGGCTCATTAGTTGGAGCTGGTTGAAAATGATGCCATGACAGTAAGGATGGTAGAGCTGATGGAGCTAGAAGAGAAAAGAAATAAGGCCATATAGAATCTAGAGGTACATCAGCAGCAGGAGAAGAGGAGCTTTGAAAAAAAAGCTAGAGTTAGGACTTTTGGAGAGGGGGACTTGGTTTTAAAATGGGATACTGATAGGGAAAAACTAGGGAGGCACTCAAAATTTGACATGTTGTGGAGTGGTCCCTATCTGATCGTAAGTTGCAAACAGGCCAATGCTTTTTAGTTAAGCAAGCCTGGTGGTGAAGTTTTTCCCATCCTAGTCAATGGGATCTACCTCAAGCCATGTTTCTAAGAGGGCTTGATTTTCCTGTACATATTAGTGTAGTTTCATTTTTGTTGTTTTTCAATTTTCTAGGAAGTTCACAAGCATAGGGTTGTCTCCGTGAGATAGCAAGTTTTGAAATTTTGAAGGTTGCAAAAGAGGTTTTGGTCCCTAGTCCTAGTTGCAAAGGCAGAGATTTTTGTGTTTTATGCCTGTAGAAGTAGGGTTAGGGTTCTCAAAAAAATGATTCATGTTTTTGATGACTCTATACCCCAATGGATGCTTTAGGCCACTAGTCATGCATGTAGCAGCCTTGCATTCCTTGCGAGTCACCAAATTGTTGCCATTTTTTGCCTCCTTGCCAAATTCAAATTTGAATATTTGGCCCATCTAATGGCTACCTGCCAAATTCAATGATATTTTCATGCCCAAGGTATTTTAATATTTTTCCCTGCTGGCCCACAACTTTCTTACTAGGGTTAGGGTTCTCATAACAATGATTCACATTTTCCATGACTCTATAGCCCAATGGATGCTTTAGGCCACTAGTCATGCACGTAGCAGGCTTGCATTCCTTGTGAGTCACCAAATTGTTGCCATTTTTTTGCCTCCCTACCAAATTCAAATTTGAATATTTGGCCCATCTAATGGCTACCAGCCAAATTTAATGATATTTCAATGCCCAGGGTATTTTAATATTTTGCCTTGTTGGCCCACAACTTTCTTCACCATCAAATCTTACTAGATCTACGGTGGGCGCTTCCCTGCACAATACAGATGCAAGTGTTTTAAGTATTGTGCGCAAGCCCTTTTGCACCACGTGGCAAGTGGGTTCATCTTCCTTTGGCTAGCCATAGAGATATAGGTTTTATCTGCCATCAGATCTATGATGATCTATGGTCCCCGCTTCCCTGCAAGATGAAGGTGCAGTGGTTTTAAGTGTTGCGGGGAAGCCTCCTTGCGCTGCATGGTAGGTGGTTCCATTTTCTTTGGTAGGTCACAAAGGATGTTTGAGACACAGATTTTGATCACCGTTTGATGTGAACAGATCCACAGTTGATGCTTTCCTGTAAGATGAAATCACATGAACTTTAAATGTTGCAAGCAAGCACTTTTTTGCCATGTGTCCCTATAGGGCCTATCTCTTTGGGTGTTTCCAGGAGGTGCCACATCATGTTGAGGTGTGGTACAGGTTGCTGAGGTGGTGCTAAGTGTTATGGGCTCAAATTATATGGTAGGTGCAGATACAAAAGATCTTCCTGATTGTTGATCTCATGGAGATCAACGATCAGGGCTTTCCCACTTTATGGAGTCATAGGGAAGTTAAAAAATGTAGGCAAGCACCTGAGAGACACATGTCTCAGTAGCCCAGCTAGGGAATCAATGGTACTAACAATTAATGTAACTGCTACAGTCAGGGTTTTAGTGTGGTGCAATTAATTATAAAAGGGGTGGTCAACTCAGAAAGATCCCACGAGGTGGCAAAAAGAAAGAAGTTCATTGGCTCACATTGCTCCTCCTACTTACAAGTCTCATTTGACTTGCTGACTATGCTAACTCCTAAACAAGAAACAAAGGAAAGCCAAGGTTTTGCATGAATCTAATCTACATGATCAATTCCAACCACCATGAAGTGAATGTGAAGCATGCAGAGACACTCTACCACCTTTGATCCTATCAATTTACCTAGTCAAAGCGATTTAATGGCACCATTTCTATCTTCTCAAAGCCTTGTTCCAACCAAGATGAGATATTGATTGCATTTGGATCTATACCCAGATCAAATTTTCTCCATGATTATTCTCTGTAGGGTTTCAATGTAGTGGTTGTAGGATAATTGTAGTTAGAGGACACCTCAGTTATGCCTGCACTATAAAGGAAATTTTTGTAAGTTTTTTCAGGGTTGATCATTCTCTATTGTTCTCTATTGTTGCTCTGTAATTTTAGTGTAAAAATCCCCTTTACCTCTAAACTAAATGATATTCCACCTTATCTCCTTTAGCCATTCATGTGAAAGTGTAAGAACTCTTTGCCTCCACTAGTGTTTTGTGGAAATCTATAATTTGCATGACTATATCTCCTATTGGTGAATGAACGATAATATAAGTGAATCCCTCTTTCCTTGTGTCATTCATTGTGGTCTTCTGATCTACATGTGATTACTAGATTAAATCAAATCTAGATGTGTATATCCTTAGTTTCATTTTGGTTCTATAGTGCATGTATGGGCAGAGATTGGTCCGAAAACTCTATTTTGGTGCATCACCTCCCTAGATTAGGATAGGTAGATTTTATTTTCATGCTTTCCTTCTCCCTTTTCCTCTCCAAGAGTAGTTAGGTGCACCCTAATAGTAAGAGGAAGCTGGCCTTCTCTAGAGACTCAACCTCATAGTTCAAGTCCCATAGCTTGGAGGTTGTTTCTATGTTTCACTAGGTTGTCCTCATGCATAGGCTTTGGACAAGGGTGCAAACCTTAGTGACAACAGGTTTTCTCACATGATAGAATGCATTCTTGGGTGATGAATCCACTCTTTTATGTGAGTCTCAACATCAAAAAAAAGGAAAAGAAGTGCCAGAAGTATAAAGTATAATAATTCATGCACACTAGGGAGTACCAGATCCACAAATATCAAAACTCAAACACTTAAATGAATTTAAAACTTATAAGCTTGCTACAAAGGATGAATCAACTAGCTAATTATCTAATCCATAGAATCTAGTAATCATGTGGAAAAATAATATCATAGTAATATACATGAGCATTAACCAACTATCTCTATAGATTGAAATAGCATAAATCACACAGAAACATACTCCAAAAGAAATAGAGAACCATGTGAGCATGCATCTCTAAAATTAAACATAGAGAAATGCAAACTCTATATGTTAGTCCCCAGTAATGGTAAAGGTAGCTATGCTTCCCAATCATGTCAAACCTATAGGCCCACTCCCTCCATGCTAATGGAGATAGTGATCTAACCTCAAACACACATAAGATAATCATCCATGGAAACTATTAACACAAAATTTTGCACCCTTTCTTGAGGTATGACCCTTAAGCTACCTTATGTAACATGGAAACAATCTCCAATCTATGGGACTTGAACTATGAGATTGAGTCTTCAGAGAAGGTTGACTTCCTTACAATTAGGATATACCTAACTACTACATGAGAGAAAAGGGGGAAGGAGATGCAAGAAAGTAAATTGCTAAAAGGGAAAGAGGGATGATGCACCTAATTAAAATGGTTATGACTCTTCCCTTATATAAAAAACACATCAATGGAGAACCCAAAATACATAGATCCTAACTCTATTCTACTCCCAAAGAATCACATGCAGGTTTGGGACTAATCAAATGCTAAAAGGAAAGAAATCTTCATAGTACATCAATCATCAATATTTTGAACACAACATATAACCTTTAAAAAATAGGAGAGAAATATTAAAAAAAGGAAAGATATATGCACAAATAATGAATGGAAAGAAGAGATAAAGAAGAGAATGATTTCATTAGTGGAAGATAAGGATTATAGTTGCAAAGCACAAGGCTACAACAAGTAGACATGATAGAATAGAGACAAACCTCTTATATATATTTACAACTTCCTTTTATAGAATTTAGGCATAACTCAGATGTTTACATTGAGTTATAACTCCAACCAACTAGAGTTGTATTTTAGCAAAGAGAAAATACCAAGAATTAGAAGAAATCTAATAATATGAACATCCCAACACTAGACTCTAATTTTTAAGTCCAAATCTGGCTTTAAAGAGATAGAAATGGTGGTCATAATTGTATGATTTGGTAGATGGATAACCCAAGGTAGTGAAATCATGAAATCTACACTTAAAAGGCATGGACAACACTAAGAGAGTGGTTACAAATGATCAAAAGGATTTGCTTGCCATCTACGAGCTACTAGTTTTGTGCTCACAACTATGCCAGGTCATCTATGTCATCAAGTCAACTATAATTGATCATCAAAATCACCACAAGGTCCTATATATTTTAAACACTCTTCCACCTCACACATATTCCAACTATTATATTGAATTTCACATGCTCTTATTCATGGCTTCCCAACTTATCTTCTTCATTAATTTCTTGGCTTTATAAAACCATGACTACTTCATTTCATGTCTTTATCACTGCATCATAGCTTGAAAATACTTTAGCCCTCTGACTATTGTGATCCTATGAACATCATAAAATGGATTGTCTCATGCCTTGTAATGGTTAGGATCTAACTATTATCTAACCATGCAATGTCACGATGTCTTTATTCTTAACCACATCACCTCTTTGTGATTTCTAGAAAGACATCCTTCTTAACTGTGCAATGTTCTAACTACTACCTTGGATGAAAAATGTCATTGTTTTGCAACTTCACAACTAAAATCTTGCGAAGTTACATCTAGCCTTTAACCTTAACACTTCTTTGTTCACAACCTTGCAATCATAAAATTTAACCACAACATTAACCTTATGAAGATGCAAACAAAGCATTTTGCATCATCACCACCTTGAAACCAAGTCAGTCTTACCATTTAAGCTAACTATTTTATGCCATTGAAACCTTGCATCTACATCTCTACATTGTCCATGTTGACCTATGAAGTAGTAAAAACATCTTTTTAACTATTGGTCACTCTGTCACAACCTTAACTCTTAACCCATCTTTTAACCCTACAAAGATGTGACAATAGGTTCACCACTTTACCACTCTAACCTAGGGCTTCTTGAATCATGTGTGATGATGTGAAGTATTAAATTTGACTATGGCTATTTGAATTTTTCAACTTTTCAATTGGTTAAAGGAAACACTAAAGCTTTTTGATGGAGTGATATCGATTCAATTTATCTTCTTTTATTTGACAAGACACTCCTTGAAAAACTAATTAACATTAAACTTCCTTCTAACCCTTATCACAATGTGATGAAGAGAACTCAAATGTGCCTTGCCCACTATGACTTGTGTCGCATGCTTACTTTCCCACTTTAGTTAAAGTTCAATCATCTTCAAAATCTATGAAAGAAATGATCATTGATCCTCATTTGATCAATGATCTTTAATGATCCTAGCTATTTGCAACTTTTCAATTGGTTAAAGGAAACACTAAAGCTTTTTGATGGAGTGATATCGATTCAATTTATCTTCTTTTATTTGACAAGACACTCCTTGAAAAACTAATTAACATTAAACTTCCTTCTAACCCTTATCACAATGTGATGAAGAGAACTCAAATGTGCCTTGCCCACTATGACTTGTGTTGCATGCTTACTTTCCCACTTTAGTTAAAGTTCAATCATCTTCAAAATCTAGGAAAGAAATGATCATTGATCCTCATTTGATCAATGATCTTGAATGATCCTAGCTATTACTATGTTCACTTCAAAAATGTCAAAACAACTAATCTAACTCAACATCCACTTTTATTTATATGTTGCACCTTTGGAAAATCAAGACAAAACATCTAGCACCTTATCCAAGTTAGTAGTGTTTGGATTTTAATGAAACGCCTAACTGCACCACATCCATGTGTCATCACCTCACTTCCCTACTTTGGTTAAACTTTTAGTACTTTCAAAAAATGGGGAAGCAAAAAACATTTATCAAAAAGGATTAGATAGTTCTACAAAGCTGACCTTCCTTTGTGCTAGTCAACATCTTTAACTAACAAGAGCATGCCAATCTATCACTTTCTCTAACAGTTCTATTTTGTAGATGACATATTGAATCCAGTCTCATATTTCCATATGGTGAGAACTCACTTCCTCACTTTTACTAAACCTCATGCACCTTAAAAAAGTGGGGAAATGCTAGCATTAACTACTACAAAATTGTGTTGACAGTTATCTTGACTATGTCACAACCTTTCAACCCATCTAATGGTTAAAATAAAAATCGGAGTGACAAAGAAATGAAAAGTTGTCACATGATTGAAACTTGAAATATTCATAAGGATATAAAATGCACCATGAATAATTTAAAGACTTAGGGATATAAAAGAAATGAATAAGGTATTTATGTATCCCTATCATGCTTGCACATCAATAAATCAATAGTTCAAAGAACCTAGTCATGGCTGTCACCCTAGTTTAACCTGAAGACTAGCAACATTAGAATTTTAGGAGGGGGCTAAAATGGTTAAAAACTATTAGAATATTGGTTTGAAGAATGAATGCTGATGATATTCCTATGGGGGAGTACTATATATGTGTTACTATAATGATATGTTAAATTCGTGACTGAGTTTTTCATTGATGTCAACATAGCAGTTTTCTGTGGTATCTAATAGAAGAATAGTGGAAACATCAATTTGGTATATAAGGATATTTTAGTATTATAACTATCTAAGGTTATGGGAGATTCTTTTGAGTATCTAGTATATGTAGTTAATGTCAAAAGAAGAAATGATAAGTCTGGAGAAAGTTATGTAAGTTTTGGTGATGTATGTTCTAAGATAGAGTTTGCAAAGGCATGTTTTGATAAACTTGTTATATCTCTTAGAAAAGTTGATATCTTAAGGATCAAGGTTGATGAAATGAAGAAGACATGTTGAGGATGACATGGTTAAGATCTCTCATCATAATATTTCATGTATGGAAAGTTATAAAAGTCGGAAGGTGAAAAATTTGTGTTATTGCTAAGTGTAACATGTTCTTAATGTGGTCCTATAATAATTAATTGAGAAGGTCTAATAGTTGACTCAGGGATTATTTTATGGACTCTATATAAATCAAGGAAAATTTTCTTTATCATAGGTGTGGATGTAAATTATTGAAAAAAAGTAGAGTGTGGAATGTGAAGGTTAGTAGGGCAATGTGGAAGTGAAGGAAACTTCATTGTCGAGGTTTTGCTAAGTGATTTAAGGTTTGTGACCTATTCTACAAGGTCTTATAGTGATTGGTTCAATTGATAGGATAGAGTAAAGAAGAAGATAATAGTAAATTACTTTTTTGAGTAATGATCTCTTCTTGTAGTTGAAATTACATGTTTGGGCAGTGTGCTCTTCTTGCATACATCATACTACAATTTCTAATAGGGACTCTATGTACTAAATGTTGTAATAGAATCCTAACAAGGTCCATCCTCTAACAAGGAATATTTATATTAGTACATCATCTTTTGGGCATCATTCCCACTAGGGTTTTCCCTCTGATCAAGGTTTTCACTGGTCAACATATCTGGTGTAATTGTCTATGAGCATTTTATTATGGTTTTTGTTTACTTTGGTTGAATGGTTATGTTTTTTTAAAGAAGAAAAATGTGGTAATTATTAGATAATTGATTCACCCCCCCACCCGCCCCAAGTTATCTTGGTGGACCACTATTTGTAGTAATTGGTATTAGAGCATTATGTCCTTGAAGATAGAGTTTAACAACTTTGGTAGATCTATGGTGAACATATTCAGACTCCAGAGAAGATAGTACTACATCTAATAGAAGAAATTTTTACACCCAAGTAATGAAAATTCTTAGTGAGTTATCAATTTGTGTAAAGAATAGAGTATTGAGTTTACAAATCTAGAATCCTTCTATTATATACAAAGAAATAGTAGCACAAGCAAAGATAGATCTAGAATAAAAGAAGACATAAAGATAGAGGAAGGTATTGATCTACTTACAAAGAGAGAACCAAAATATATGAAATTTTTTGTTTGTTGGACATGTAAAGAATTTGGTCATTTTCAAGTAAATGTCTTAAGAGATCAAGAAAAGCTAGAAAGAATCTACTGTCTAATAAATTTAAAGAATTTAGAGAAAATATGGAAAGATCCTTGAAGGACTGGGTTAATGATTCTAGATTAGTTAATGAAGATCATGTAATAGAAGAGACTATTATGGAAAGTGAAAATGTGAGAATTGATGAGAAATTAAGGATAGAAGAGAGAATACTTGATTACAATTCTGATGATGATGTTCTTACTAAGCCAAGGAATGATGAGGCATTTCTTGAGAATAACAATGATTTGTAGAATGAAGGAGAGCCAAGACAAGAACAAAGCTTGGAACCTTTAGTAGAGCCAAGAGTTGAGATAGCAACTATTGGAATTTACAAGTTGGAAGATTTACTTGTGAAGGGGGGGGGTGAATCAAAAGTAACAATATTTTACCCTCTAAAACATTTAGCTAAGATAAATCACATGCATTTAACATATCTAATTAACATGAAAGTGAAGACATGCATGAAAATAGATAACATAAGCTTTGGTCACCCAAAAACCCTCCAAAATGAGAAGGTAAAACTAGGGTGGGGATGACAGACACAACTTATCAATGTAGCAATATGTAACTAGTTAAGGTTACAAAGTTTGACCACCATCAATGGTTTACCTTGTGAAAGGTCTACCCTATTAAAGGCTTTGCACCTTGTTAAAAGTGACTTATTTAAAGGATTTACAAACACTCACTCGAAATGTCACCTTGCTAAAGGATTTACAACCGTGTTAAGAATTTACAATATGGTTATTAAATCAACCTATCATCATAGGATTTTTGTTCTCTTAATACAATGGCTAGAAAGTATTATAGAATGTATTGACTTGATGAGTTACAATATTCAATTGTTGATTCCAGATCCTTGTTTTGTCCAATCTAATCTAGTCCTTCCTAATCTTATACAACTCCATTCGTAGTGCTGATGTTCTATTCTAATCAACTTTATTTTGAAATGTTGCTCTTCCTCTAAGTTTGTACATTCCTTTTTACTTCCTTCAAAACTTTTCTAGCATTCTCTCATGCATTCCCACATGACCTCTTACTCTCTTGAATTATGGGGTTTTGACCTCCTTATAAAGCTTTCAGGACTTAGGGTTAGGTATGAATATATGATTGAGATTCATCCACCTTTTTCACTCAATTCTTTCCAATTTTCTAATTGGTTGCATGTTCTCTCCATTTTTCTAATTGGTTTCATGCTGATTGCATATTAAATATAATAGATTTGATCTTATCTTTTAGATCCTTAAAGATTCATCTTGAGTCAGCTCAAAAATGGTTTACATCTGAGTTTGTGAAGGCACAAACTCTTATGTTGATTTTGTGTTACTCGATGCTTACTGATTGTTAATCCTTGGCACGTATAGGAATTCTATTTAGCTGAGTACCTATACTTTACTCAGCACATAGACTAGCTTAGTATCAATTGTTACTCAACACTTGAATAACTCAGCATCTATTTAACTTCTAACTCAGCACATACTATAGCTCAAAATCTATATTATACTCAACATTAGCCTTAGAATTTCCATAAGTGTGTTGACACTCAATTGCCAAAACCAATCCAAGACCAACAATCTCCCCCTTTGACATCTTGTTTGGAATATGTACAAAACTTCAAAAACTAGTTCAAAATTTTGTAGAAGACTATATACATCAAAAACTTGTTACTCCCCCTGAGCTAATGTGTCATTTTATTATCCAAAACTCCTTATGCTGAATTTTTATCATGTTGATCATTCTAATACTCTTTATCTTTGCCTTGCCATTCCTTTCCTTGTTTGCCCTATTTCTATCTGCTCTATTTTTACTTTATTTTTGCTCCCCCTTTCACATTTCTTCCCTTGTAGTTTTTATATCCTTTTGGCTTTATCTCCTTATCTCTCCTCAAACCTCAAAATTTTATTATCTCCCCCTTTTGAGTATCTCCTCCTTTTGGGTCTCCTTTATTATCTCCCCCTTTTTTGATACTTATGTCAAAGGGTTCTTATGAATTAATTGAATACGTAGCTAAAAAGGATTTTTTTACCTCCATAATGATCTTCAGAGTAGCATCCCAATTGTCTAATGCAATTTCTAGTGCTTTAAGTTGGATGGTTGTCTCTGCTACAAGGTTTACTAGGCCTTCCAATGTAGAAAGATTGGGATCTTTCTTCAAGACATTCTCTGCATAGGCCATTTCTTTGTGCAAAACTTCCATGTGAGGGGTTATGGCAAACTAAATTTGTATTAGTTTAGCCTTGGTGTTTGCCTCATCTACTGTGAGTACAACTAATTCCTTTTGTGTGTGAAGCATTGTAACAAAATGCTTCTCACTTTGAGGTACATCCTTTGGTAGCTACATGCTAAATACTTTAAGGTTCCTTTCCAAGCTCAATATCCTCTGGCTAGTTTCTTGTGTGAAGTATGAGGAGTCACATAGTTTGGAGTATAGTGAGAATACATTCTCAAGTATTGCTTTCACCTTCTCTATCTTCTGAGCTAGTTCTACCTAAGAAAGTGCTATCTTACCAAATATTTTCTCATTTACCTTCATCTAAAATTTCTTTTTAGACCATTCAAGAAATTTGGAATTGGTGTTGAGGTCTTCATTTTGTACCTAGTCCACTATGTTGGATAATTGCTCCATTATGGGCTTTGTCTCAATAGGTACTTTTAGGTTTAATGCATCTAGAAATATGTCCTTAATTTCTATCAATGTTTTCCTTTACTTATACTCATTCCTGAGTATCTCTTTATTTTTCTTCCTCTCAAGTGCCTCTTGCACTTCATTTATCTTATCTATGTTCATATTTTCAGTCATATTTTGGAATAACTATCTCTTCATCAAGTGCAAGGTCCCCATAGTGAAGTACCCTTCCTACCTTGGTAGAGCTTGAGCCTAGTGTTGATATTTGCAGTGTTACTACATCAGTGCTTATCTTCTAAGGCATTATAGGGGTCCCTGTTGTAGGAAAATTAACCAATATTTGTATTGCCTATTGTTCTTTTTCCTTAGGGGTCTTCTCCTCTTCTTTTTCCTCTTCAGTTCTACCTTGATCAATTATAGTTATCTAAGGAGGTGTACCTTGACTTTGTGTTGTAGGAATAGAGGTCAACTATGACTATGGAATCAACATTAGTAGATGCATCTTGTGCTGCTTGCTTTTGTGGTTGTCCACTTGTAGTTATTTGAGTTTTTGAAGCTATTTTTTGTGGATTGACCTTCTCTTTTGTTAACTTAGCTACTACCTTCTAAAATTCCTCCACACTCACCAAGACTAGATTAGTACACAATTGTGCTTGTTGAGTGGTCTAGTGAAGGATCTTTCTAAGATCCTAGTGAGTGGGTTGATGTTCTAACCAGAAGTGTCAGGAATGTCCTTTAGATTTATTATCTCTATAGGTGTGGGTGTTGTATGTGGAGGACTAGGTGGTGGCATCTGTGTGTCTTGCACACTTTGTTCCTATTGCTACTCCTCAGTTGTTTCCATATCACCCTTTTGTGTTTCCTTCTCCACAGTAACCTCTTCCTTTTCTTTCTCTCCTTCTTCCTCCTTTTCATTTTCCTCTTCTTCCTAATCATTATTCCTCCCCTCAAATGGATCTTCTTTTCCTTCCTTAACTATTTGGAGGCTATAAATTACTTTCCACATGAGAGTGGACTTGTTCACAACATCTTCAATTTTATTTTGCAAAATTTTGAACCTTGTATTTGGGTGAAAATTTTCTCCCATGCTTCATACATGCCTTATTTATTTAACCTTTTGTGAGGTTAGGCATAACATAAGCCAATGTTGACTCTCTTATTTCCTTTTCCATATTTAGGCAATAATGCCATTTATTTTCTATAATTGTATATAGCTCCTTAGGCATAGTATTATCTAGTTCAAGTGGAGCATTATTGAACTTGGCCATCATAGTGTAAACTTATTCTTCTACTATGTTTTTTTCTTCTCTACTTAACTTATTAAAGTCAATTCCTTTAAGCCCTAACGAGTCTGCATTATCTCTTATATTGTCACATTTATTCTCTAGATCAGACTTAATGGTGTGACTTAACACTCTGAATTGTTCTTTGTCATCTGACTTTGTCCTCTCTTCATCTGACTTTGGAGGTGCCACATATTTTCTCCTCTTTTTCTCTGTTGGTCCTCCATTCTCTATGGCTTTCTTCTTTTCTTGATCTTTGGCCACCTTTGTTGTAGTCCTTGTATCAACCCTTGTGGTAGGCTTTGTTGGGGTTGGCTTAGCTACTTTCTTCTTGCCTTTAGGTTGTATTGCAAGATGCTTTTGTGGTTTCCTCTTTTTGGGCTTTGCCTTAGGTGCTTCCTCTTCTTCCTTGGCACCTTCTTCTCCAATGTCTTAACCCATGCCTTGGGTTAGTGCTAGTGGCCCTTGCCCCTATTTGTCTTCTTCTTCTTCTGCCTTTACTGATCCTTCTCAAATTTTTTCTCTAAGCTTTTTAACTAATTTATCCTTTTTATTTAGTCTAGAAGTAGTCTTGAACTTCATATCTACTTTAGATCTCACTACATCATATGTGCCAAAATGTTGGGCACTTTTATCTATTTCTTTTGCAAGTAGAGTTGTTATTTCTATAGATGCCTCATCAATATTTATTTTATAACCAAGTGGTCTAATCCATCTTACCCTTGGTATGGATGCTTAGATGTAAGCGTAGTCAATATCAACAAGAAAACAAATATCATTTATGTTCTACTCCACAAGTGAGACTAGAATCTTAAGTCTCTATTTCATTGATTTCTTGAAATCTTCAAAGTAGCTAGTCATGAGTGTCTCAAGATTTGCCCCCATTTGTTCAATGTATTCATTCACCTGGGCTACTATGAACCTAATTGTCTTCTAGCTAACCTTTGCAAAAGAAGGAAATTCATTTTGTACATAGAAAAATATACATATCAAAATTGATCTGAATTTGCGTTGAGCTCCCATTATTCTTCTTACAGCTCCCAAATTTTCATTGATCTATTGTAATTGTGGTTCTACTAGATCATCAGTATGATTCTTTTTAACAAGTTTATAACCAACATCCACTGCAATACATGGAACACTATTGAGTCTGGTAGATTGGTAGAATTTATAAGAAATGAGTCTAACAACAAAATCAACAAGAGGATCCTTAATGGTATCTATGGTCATGCCTCTCTTGTTCCAGTTGGCTCTAGTATTCTTATCAATAGCTTCTTTGGAGTCACTTCTTAGGCTTTTGGGTTGATCTAGGGTTGGATACCCTATTACCTTATGTATAGTCCTTTCTGAGATTTTAACTGGCCCATATTCTAACCACAAGCTACCATCATGTATCCTATTGAGTACAATTCTAATCCAATTAGTTTTAAAGATAGTAGGGAACTCTAGGGCACAGATTAAGCTCTTTTTCTCAACAATTTAGAATTCTTCCTTCAAGACCCCATTCTCACACAATCTATCATATGCCTCCCTAATTTCTAGGTCTCCAATAGTACCTATCTTATAGTTATAGAATCTCATAATGTCTTGAACCATTACAACCTTAGGAGGAATTATGGATAAGGCTCTGGCAAGGTCATTCTTGTATGCAACTTTAGGGATAGGTAAAAAATTAGGTTATTTAACTTCATTTGACACTAACTAAACTTCAAGTGACTCTTTCTCCTAAGGTTTTATAGAATTGGATGTCATTTGTGTAATCTAGGGTTTAAACACGAAGACATTTTGAAACTGCATAGTTCGACACAAGTATAAATACCTTGAAATCAATAAAATTGTGTTGAATCTCTATTAAAATCTGCTCAAAATGCTTCAAACTCTTCTTGGAAATTGTTTTGCACTCTTCTTGTCTTTTTCTCTTTTCTCATGATGGTGAAAAATGATTCAAAATGTGATCATATACCCTTATTTCATAGCATTTAATGCTTAGTGCATTTACAACTACCCACTTGGCTTCTTAAGCAATTCTTCCTTACTCAGCTTCCATTGTCTTTGTAACACTTGGCATATACTAGAGTTTCCCTTCACTCGACATCTACTACTAAATTGACTATAACTAACCACTTGGCTTCTACTAATTTTGGAAGACAACTCAACATATACTATGTTTTTACTCAGCTTCTAAAGGCAACTCATCAACACTTGTAAAAACTTGAAATTTTGACTTTGCATCTCTATTCATGTTGATCTCTCATTTTTCAGTAATTAATTATCTTGGAATTGATGTATGATAAAGATTTGTATATCAATCCCACATACTTTCTTTTTCTCAGTTGGATAAATTGTGAGCACTTGACCTTTTGGGTGAAGTTGTCCCTTCATTAGATGTGTTGCCTCCATCTTTCTTCTTCCATGTTTTATTCATTTCTCCTCTGATGTATTCAACATCTACCTTCACTTTTCCTTTGTTAAACTCTAAGTTAGGTGCATTTGACCTTATTGGGTAGTTATTGCTGATGTGAATAGTGTTCAAACAATTGAAGCATGTAGTTTGGCTTAAAAATCTATTTCAACTTCCACTAAAATGTGTTCTTATGCAATTTTTAGGGATGTTTCCATATTCTTGACAATAGTGACAACTTTGCCTAGTGTTGTAGTCCCAATTGTAGTGATGCCCATAATTATTTTCCCTTGCTAGTTGATTAGGTGTCCACATAGGTTTTGATCTACACTCAAAAGGTCTATGTCCACACTTCTTGAAATTATAGTAGTGACCTTCAAATCTCAGTGTTCTAATGGTTCTAGTTTTACAATCATGTGCATGATGTCCTTACCTATTGCACTTGTGATAGTGACCCATTTTTTTGGGTTTTTCATGCAAGTTGGCATTCTTTCTCTTGCACACATTAGAGGTATGTCCCTTTTTACCACAAAAATAACAAGTGGGTTTAGTGTTCTTACCTTTGTCACTTCTTTCTTCTGCAGTCTTGGATGACTCTCCCTTTTTAGTGTTGATGTATCCCAGTCCTAAAGTGTCATTACTAGATCTTGGTGATTTCAGAAGCTATTCAAAATACTTGATGGGTTCATTGGGTTTTTTGAAGCTCTCTACAATTTCCTTTTTTCTTTTCAGGTCATTTTTCAGTTGTTCATTTTGCATCTTCAATGTGGGGATCTCAATGTCCTTGACATTCAACTCATGATGTGCATTCATCATCTAACTTAGGGTGTCTATCTACATGTTGGAAATTCTTACAAGCTCAATTGACTTTTGCTCCAATCTGTTGGCAAGATCTCTCTTGTCTTCTTCTATCATAGCCTTGTCTTCAATAGCTCTTTTGTTATGTTGAATTACTTCACAAAGCATCATGGCTTGTGATTCCTGCTCAATATTGAGAGTTCTGATTTCTTCTACTTGACCTCTATTCTTCTCCATCAGATCTTCTATTGTTGCATCAAACTCCTTGGAATCTCCATTTGGAAACACTTTTGAGGTGTCAATCTCCTTGTACTATGTATCATTTGCAGCTATGGCAATCTCTCTTCTTCTCTTTAGGGATTTCCTCAATTCTTCCCTAGCTTCTTCCAAATAATGTAGAATGAGATGTATCTCAATCTCCTAGTTTTCTATAATCTTCCCAAGTTTCTAGACTTCCATTTCTAGATATTTTTCTCCAATCTATAAGGCTTCTTCTTGTGAGAACTAGGCTCTAATACCAATTGTTGGAATTTACAAGTTGGAAGATTTACTTCTAGTGGGGGGTGGGGGGGTGAATTAGAAGTAACAATATTTTACCCTCTAAAAAATTTAGCTAAGATCAATCACATGCATCTAACATATCTAATTAACATGAAAGTAAAGGCATGCATTAAAATAGATAACACTAGATTTGGTCACCCAAAAACCCTCCAAAATGAGAAGGTAAAACTGGGGTGGGGATGACACCACGACTTATCACTCTAGCAATATGTAACTAATTAAGGTTACAAAGTTTGACCACCATCAATGGTCTACACTACGAAAAGCCTGCCATGTTAAAGGCTTTACACCCTATTAAAAGTGACTTGTTTAAAGGATTTACAACCTATCATCATAGGATTTTCATTCTCCTAATACAATGGCTAGAAAGTATTATAGAATGTATTGACCTAATGACTTACAATCTTTAATTGCTAATTCTAGATTCTTGTTCTATCCAATCTAATATGATCCTTCCTAATCTAATATAACTCTATTCATAGTGTTGATGCTTTATTTTGATCAACTTGATTCTACAATGCTACTCTTCATCTAAGTCTTTACACTCCTTTTTACTTCAAATCTTTGCTAGCATTGTCTCATGCATTCCCACACAACCTCTTACTCTCTTGAATTATGAGGTTTTGACCTCTTTATAAAGGTTTCAAGACTTAGGGTTAGGTATGAATCTATGATTGAAATTCATCCATATTATTTGCTCAATTTTTTCCAATTTTTATGATTGGTTGCATGTTGATTGCATAGGGAATCTAATAGATTTGATCTTATCTTTTAGATCCTTCAAGATTCATCTTGAGTTGGCTCAAAAATAGTTTACATTTGAGTTTGTGAAGGCACAAACTCTTATGTTGATTCTATGTTACTCAACACTTATTGATTGCTAATGCTTGACAAATATAAGAATTCTATTTAGCTTGTCACCTATACTTTACTCAGTACATTTACTGGCTTGGCATCAATGTCACTCAGCACCTATTGAATTTCTAACTCAACACGTACTATAGCTTGGCATCTATATTATACTTGGCATTAGCCTTAGAATTTTCTTAAGTGTATTGACACTCAATTGTCAAAACCAATCTAAGACTAACACTCCTACTTTAGAAAATAATGTGATAAACAATCACCCATCCAAATAAATCATTAGAAGAAAAGATGAAGGTGTGATGGTAAGAAGTAGAGAAAATGAAAAACTATGCTTGATATCTTAAGTTGAGCCTAAGAATGGAGATGAAGCATGTAAAGATGATTAATGGAAAGAAGCTATGAATGAGAAATTAGATTAGATAGTAAAGAATGAGACATGGGAATTGATCCCCAAACCAGAAGACAAGAATGTGATAGGAGATAAATGGGTGTTTAGGAATAAGATGAATGAGAAAAGAGAAACTGTAAGAACAAGGCAAGATTGGTATGTAAAAGTTACTCATAGCAAGAAGAATTGATTATGAAGAGACTTATGCTCCAATGGCTAGAATAAAAGTAGTAAGATTATTCTTAGCCTATGCAGCACAAAAGAAATTCAAAGTATATCAGATGGATGTTAAGTTAACATTTTTGAATGGAAGACTTGAAGAATAAGTATACCTTGAACAACCTAAAGGATATCCTTTGATAGATGATAAGGAAATTGTATGTAGATTAAGGAAAGCATTGTGTGGATTGAAGCAAGCACCTAGAACCTAGTATTCAAGGTTGGACAAAAATTTGACAAAACTCAAATACAACAAAGGTATGACAAGTAGAAAATTATATTGGAAAGAAATCAATGATGGTTTGATGATTTTAGTAATATTTTTTGATGATATCATATTTGGAGGAAATGATGAAGAAAGTGAGAAGTGTGCAGAAGAGATGAAGAAAGAATTTGAAATGAGTGTGATAGAAGAGATGAAATATTTCCTAAGATTGCAAATTGTACAAAATAAAGAAGGAATATTTATCTCTTGGACTAAGTACTTGAAGGATTTACTAAAAAGGTTTGGTTTGGAAACATGAAAATTCATTGGAACACCTATGGCAACTAGACACAAGTTATCTATGAAGGATGAGACACCTATTGTTGAGAAGAAAAAGTACATATCTATGGTCAGAGGATTTCAATATCTAACTCACCTAAGGTTGGATATAGAAAATGTAGTTGGAATCATTGCAAGATTCTAGGTTGATTCTAGAGAAGCACATTATGTAGTAGTGAAAAGGATATTTAGATATTTGAAGGGAACATTTGAGTTGAGATTTAGGTATGACAGATCTAATGGAGGAGCTTTCTTTCTTGGAGGAAGATTAGTTTCTTGGTTAAGAAAGAAGTAGGATTGTACATCTCAAAGTGCAATAGAAGTAAAGTATGTTGTAGTAGCAAATAATTACAATTAAGTCATTTGGATGAAGTAAATGTTGAATGATGTAAGGATAGAAATCAATGAACCTATTGTTACAAGCATAGTAAATATATCTTAGAATCTATTTCTATATTTGAGGACTAAGTGCATTTCTATTAGGTCTCATACATGTTGGGCATTTGTTTTGCACAAGGTCAATGCTAGGAATCCATTGTGTAATTCCTCTCCTGAAAATAAAATCTTTTAAAGGATCCACTCCAAGGTTTAGTGCTTTTCTTGTGATGTAACCAATTTTTTCTCAGTAGAAGATAAATGTGAGTGTTCACAAGGAGGCTTTTTCTGGTTCTAAAAATACTTTTGTCTCAAAATCAAAGTAAATCTATTCGCTGTCTCAAAATAACATACCAAAGAGAACAATATTTTTGTATTTTCTATTTTTTCTGATGAATGCAAGTACCAATGCAACTAAAATGCATTCCAATTCTAATAAGGGGTTAGCAAAGAAAATAAAAAAATTGGAAACAAATAATATGAAATTTAAATAATGTAAAATTGAAATTCCTAAATGGACATAAGCTACAGAAAATAACACACTGCGAGTTAAACTTGTGAAGACATTGGTAGGAAACCAATAAAAATAGGAACACTGCATCCTAGAATCTATTGATGCAATTGTCAAAGAGAAACTTTAACAAATTGAATGATATTTCACTCTTCATCAGATCACAAGGCCACAGGAAGTGCACTCATGCGAGACAAAAAGCTATGCAAACACAATTTGGTGATTTCTCCTCAAGCTCATTACTTTAGTAGAATTCATAAATTTGTAGCAAACACCAAAACTAAAAGATCACATGACTAGAAATAATGCAATAAACCTTTGGTTCAATCATAATCTCATGAACAAAATTCACAAAAAAATGACACATTTAGGCAAGAATCACTAAACTCCAAATGTGATCACCAAAAGCATAATTTTATTGCATAATAATAGTGGCCCTTGTTATATATTACAATGGTGTATTTATAAGAAATAATATCCTCAATTTTTGTTGAGAGTGATAGATATCTTCATGCAATAAAATTCTTTTTCAAACATTAAAACAAACTATATATATATATATATATATATATATATATATATATATATATATATATATATATATATATATATATATATATATATATATATATATATATATAGGCTATCAACTAATCTGGTGCTTAGAGGGACTCCATCCATATTTTATTCATTAATTGAATGCATGAGCCCTTTACATGTCCAAAACAATGAAATCATGAGAGAGAAAGTAGGAAGAAGCCATCAGTTGAAGTGGAAGTGCATGGAGGTGCCAAAAATAGAAGTTGTCCCTTCACTAGGCATGTGTAAGAGTTAAACTTGCCATCAAAACATGGAAAGTACTATTTTTGCAATTGGCAGTCAATTGTCAGTGCACCTCTAAATTATGAAGCTATAGACCTATGGACCTATAGATTTGCATGAAAATTTGGAGCTATAGACCTATGGATCTACAAACTTTTAGAGCTATGGAGTTGTAGACTTCAACAGGGTCAAAATCTCAAAATTTTTATAAATGTCAAAATTGAAATTCTGGCATTTGGGTTTTGTTCTTCTTCATCCCAAAGCTATGTTGGAATGTTTTCCCTTGAATTTCTATATCATATTAGTAATTTAACCACATATAGAAGATCTAAAGCCTCATACTTGTCCTTGACCTTCTATCTATAGTGTTCCACCTCAATTTGAGTCTCTATAAAGTCTTTGAGTTTGGTGTCCAATTCTAATAGTGCTTCTTCTGATCTAAAGGCTTGTCTGATATCTTCATCACTAGATGCTTCCTCTAAAGTTTTCTTGAAATTCTCCACTACTACCTCAACTAGCAATAGCTTCTCTCATTCTTCATCCTCAAAAATGTCCAAGCATGCATCACTATACAAATTTTCTTCTTCCAAAATTTTCTCTCAGGCTTGGTCCTTGAGCCTATGTATCTTATCATGCAATGTTTCCATCACTTTATTTCCATCCACTATCTTCTCTATCCAACCATCTATCATGTCTAGCTCTTCTCTAGTATAAACATCAATCAAAATGTGGTACCTTTTCCCTTTTATGGCTTGTAGAGTTTGCATATCTTTGCTCCATGCTCATACCTCATTGATGATACTAATGTCCTACCTCAAAATTACCATGATCTTATCAATGTTCTCTTGCATAGCATGTAGCAACTTCAAACTTCTTGTGATTATAGCAATACCTTTATCCTCAAGGCTGTCTCACCAATCCTGACAAGATTTCAAAAATGGATTGAGCCATACACCTTCACCTTCTATAAGAATGGTATTTAGCATCTTCTCAAGGCATTCAAGATCAAGAGGACCAATAACTTCAGTTAGATATCCCTTTAGAATCTCAACTTTCTTTGAAGAGTTCATAGCTCAATCTCATCTTGCTCTATGTGCCTGAGAACCTCTTTGATTCCCATAGTCATCATCTATTGGGTTGAATCCTGTGTAGGCTTTCCTAACATAACATCCTTCACTACATAATCCTCAAGGCTAATGGCTTTTGCATCTATACCTTTAGGAGGAAGGGCCACTTGTGCAAATAAATTCTGGTTCTATATGGTAGTGGTAAATACAAATGGTGTTGCATCATGTAATAGAGACTCAGATTTGTTCAAGATCTCTGCAATATCACAAAGATCATCTTCTGATGCATAGAACTAATGCTTGGCACTTCTCATTATCTCCTTTCAAAACCATCTCAGGATATGTTTTCCCATAGATCTGGCTCTTGATGATGAAGGGGCATGTTCAACTACCTCCTTCCCTTTATTTCTCTTGCTTGGAATTGTCTCATGTTGTGAAAACTCTCCTTCTATAGCCTCAGTCTCTATAGATCTTGTAGCTTGCTCCTTAGCATCTTGGGAAGGTTGTTGTGCATATTTTACCATCTGTCTCTCTTTTGATGCTTCATCAATAGCCCTTGGCTCTAGTTTCTCTTGTGGTAATGGTTCCTTTTGAACTTGTTCCTCTTATGAACTTGGAGGTGGAGGAGTTACTAAACCCTATCCACCACTGTAACTTGCGGTGGAGATGGAGGAGTGAGATCAAAACCTTGTCTCTCTGGTGGTATTTGCATCCAATCTTCCTATTGAATTTCACCTGTAGAGGTGTCTCTGATCTTATCTCCAACCAACTCTCTGCCCATGGGCATAAAATCAAAATTTTTCATGAAGAAAACTTCCTCACCTCTTGCCCTTTGTTCATTCACCCACTGCTGCACTTTATCTTCTAAAGAGAGTTGTAATGGTTTTACTTGGGTGGATAGTAGGTTACTGGTGGCACTCTTTATTCTTTCCAAATCTATAGCACAAAGATAGGAACTGCTACTTTCTTTCCCTTACCCCTTTCTAGGTGAGCATGTGCATGGAAGATCATAGTATTACAAATTGGATCAAGTGGAAAAGGTTTATTGATCCAGTACTTTGTCATTCTAATGACATGTCTCACTTGATGATTGATGTCATCTCCTTCCTCTCTGTCAACCTCTACATTTAGAATGGTTCTTTCACCAAATTTATCTATATTGAATAGGGGATCCAATAATTATTTAGAGTCTTGTAGCCTTGTCTCATTAGGGATAGTCAAATGGAGAGCCTTTTCTACTAGATACAAAATCATCCTACAATAGTCCCTGATGTGGACATCATAGTCATTTGTGGCATTCATTCAATGATCTTCAATGGCATCTTCATGATGGAAGTCCTTTCCTGCCAGGATTTCCACTTTATCCACATTGTTAAAGTATGGCCAAGGGGAGTTGTATTCTTCAAGAGGATAATTCTCCCATTCCCACTTGAAGGTCAGAATGTCATATTTCCACTTCACCTGATATATCCCAATGACCAATGGCCATTCCCAGTAGGGTCTCCATTGTATTTTAATCCTCTTATAAGCTGACTTAATCTACTAGGAGATCTCCAATAGGACTAGCTTGTCACTTAGATATCTTGAGAGCTTCTTAGGATTGATAGATGCACCGCCTACCCGAATATATGTGAATTTCTTGAACTAGATGAAGTAGGCTCTGAGAGCTGTGATTTCTGTCTTGGCTTTATGAAAAAAACTCTTCCCATAATCTCCCTTAATGAATCAAATGATTGCAAAGATGAATGCATAATTCACAATCCTATACTCCTTGCTCTATGTTGAGAGCTTCTTCTTCACCAACTGAGGGTAAACTATGTATGGCCAGGCATTGGGATCCTACATAATGTCTTTCCTGTACAACTTGGGATAGTTTGTTGCCCTTGTTGCAAGTAGGTACACCATATAAGAAGTCATGTAGAACTTCTTCTTATCATTTACCATTCTCAGCTACTCACACAGGTTTTCACTTAGTGTGGTGGCCCAATCCAATGGTATCTTTGCATGCCTAATGGCCTCAATGAAGTTGACCATGAATGGAGTGAGATGACCCACTACGAGTAAGCCCATGACTCTACTCAAAACAATGATAGAGTATCTGATGTCATCTTTCATATATCCCCAAGTCATATCTACTTTTTTAATTGTCTCTCCCCAAGGTGGCTTCTCAATGAGGTATGAGGAATGTATCATATCAATGGCCTCTTGGTGATGCTCCTTGTACCATCTTTCAGCTACTTCATAAGAGCATCAAATGAATTTATTAACTCTAGGAAGATGGAAGACTCTCTCAATGTTATCAAGTCACAAATCTAAGATGACTTCTCCAGTAACACTCTTGACTACCCTTTCGTTAGGAATAAAGTGCTAAGATAGAGTCATGACCAATTCAACTAATTGTACCAACATAGGATGTGATGCTGCACTCACTAATCCAAATTGGATCAATGTGGACACCAAGGTTGATCTTTGTGTTAGATTGTTGCAAAATTTCAAGAAATTTCCCAAGTCTATGTGTCTAAGGTCAGTATCTTTGATCTTAGTGTAATCATCATGTAACCTCAACTTTGGGGGTATGCTTTGGAACTTGAAAATAACTAGTTTCGTTGTTGCTCTGGATGTGGACACCATTTGATCATGATACTTGCACATCATGAGAAAAGAAAATGTTATTAGTCACCAGATAGAATAAAAGTAAAATAATAACTAAAAAAAAGTCCCCCTTGGGGACTTATGTATTTTTTGAAAAAAAATGTACTTTAAAAAAAAAAAAAGATGTACTTTTTTTTTTTTTTTTTTAATTATTTTATTTTTTAATTTTATATCTTTTTTTTTGTATTATTATTATTATTTTTCAATTTTTTCTTTTTTTTGAACTCGCATTTCAATTTTTTTGAGTTTTCTAATATTTTTTTTGGTTTTGACTTTTCTACAACTCAAACTTTCAAATGAATTTTCTTCTCCCAACTCTCAAACGCATGAGCTCGGGAGTCAAAAAAAGTAGGGGGTCCCCATTCCTATCGAGGAATGGGGCATGTGTTGTGGATACCACAATGATACGTTGAAAAAAAAAGTTGCAAAAAAGGAAATCTGATTGGAGCATGTGAGCACTAAAGAGAAGAATGCAAATATATTCACTAAGCCTTTTCCCAAAGAGACTTTTGATTATTTGCAATGTATGCTTGGGGTTATGCACCTTCCTACTTTAGAGTAGAAGATGTAAGAGTGCATCAATCTAGGGTAACAAAGCACCATTGTTGTCTAGACTGAATATCAATGCTTCCTATATGGGAGAGTATCTATGATGGACAAAGTCATCTAGGACTCATATTGGATGTTGTTTTGAACAATGTCTTTTGACACTCAGGATAGAAAGTATTAGTTGTTGCAAAGTTTGAGGTAGAGATGTTGGTTTCTATAACCTTTGACATTGATGTCAATGGGGGAGAATTTTGGCATGACAAATAGTATCCAGAATAAAAATTTTGGTATAAAGCACATTAAGGTATATCAATGAGGGAGAATGATTGATGAAGAAGATTTGAAGACGAATAGTCTTTTGTTGGTATTCTTGGAAATAGATGTTTTTCATCTATGTTTCCATTAATGCCAAAGGGGGAGATTGTTATAAGATTGGTTGGAAGCATGAATACTGATGATATTCCTATAGGGGATTACTATAGATATGTTAATATGATGATATGCTACATTCATGATTGATTTTTTCATTGATGCCAACATAGTAGTTTTTTGTGGTATCTAATAGAAGAGCAATGGAAAGATCAGGTTGGTATGGATGGCTAGTTGAGTATTATAACTATCCAAGTTTAGAGGAGATACTTTTGAGTATTTTGCATATGCAGTTGATGTTGAAAGAAGAAAGGACAAGTCTAGAGGAAGTTATGTAAGTTTTGATGATGTTTGTTCTGAGATAGAGTTTACAAAGGAATGTTTTGGTAAACTTGTTATATCTCTTAGTAAAGTTGATATCTTGAGGATAAATGTTGAGAAAATGAAGAAGACATGTTGAGGATGATTTGGCTAAGCACACTTTTCATAAGTTTTCATGTACAGAAAGTTATTCAAGTTGCAAGGCAGAAGATTTATGTTTTTGCTAAGTGTAAGTATTCTTAATGTGGTCCTATAATATTTAATTGAGAAGGTATAATATCCAACTTAGGGAATTATTTTATGGACTTAGTATAAAACAAGGACATTTTAGTTTATCATAAGTGTGGATGTGAATTATTGAAAAGCAACAGAGAGTGCAGAATCTGAAGTTAAGCAAAGCAATGTGGAAGTGAAGGAAACTTCATAATCAAGGTTTTTCTAAGTGTTCTGAGGTTTGGTATTTAGATTTGAGTTTTGTGATAGTCAAATAGTGATTGGTCTAGTTGACAGGATAGAGGAAAGAAGAAGATGATAGTGTATTGTTTTGTTTGAGTAGTGAGTTCTTCTTGTAGTTGAAATTGCATGTTTGGGTAGTGGGCTCTTCTTGCATACATTATAGTACAACTCCTAATAGGATTGGAATCTCCTAACATGGACTCTATGTGCTAAATATTGTAATAGACTCCTAATAGGATGCATCCTCTAATAAGGAATATTAATATTAGTACATCATCTTGTGGGCATCATTTCCACCAAGGTTTTTCCTCTAATCAAGGGTTTCCCTAGTCAACATATCTGGTGTAATTGTCTATGAGCATCTAATTATGGTTGTTGTTTACTTTGGTTAAATGGTTAAGTTTTTTTAAAGAAGATAAATGTGTTAATTATTGGATAACTAATTCACCCCCCAGTTATCTTGGTCGACTATTGTTTCTAACAACAACAACCACTCATGTCAAATAGTACAATGGACTAAAACCAAGATTATGAGACAATGCAATACAATAAGTCCTAGTTAGATGCTCTATGAGTCTACTGTGTAGGGACTCTAGAGGAGAGTAGGTTTCTTGGGACTCCTAAGAACAACATCATTATAGATCATTCCCCTTGGGACTCCCTCAGGAGACAAATGTACTAGATTCTCAAGTGAACTATGTAGACATTGTGGCATTTTCTTGTCTTATTTAATTACCCATGAATTTATTTAGTTATCACTTATTAGAAACTTCTACACATATACCTTTTTAGGAACATGACCCATGGTTACAAGAGTAGCCCCTCGACCAACCTACCCTACATAACCATGATTATCACATGATAAGTGCCAATAGGAAATGTCATTTTCCAACCCAACCCCAATGAACATAACTTAACCAATGTAATGAAATAACTTGTACAATAGAAGAAATAATATGAAATACTTGATAATAGCTGAGAGTAATAGGCCACTTTGAGGGGGAAACCTCCAAATATCTTTAATGGGAACACACTTCACAATATGATGATGAAATAAGACTCATGACCTCCTATATATACCTAATTATGCTTAGGTTGAATAGATACAACCCTTCATAACAGCTAGGCTGACCTACCTACCTACATTATTATATAATAATGATAGCATGACTTAATTAAGGATTAGGATAGCCACAAGTTGACTATTCATAACCCTATATTCAGTATTAAGGGTGTAGCATGCCCCCTCTCTTGAAAGAAGCATTATCCTCAATGCCAACCAAGTGTCGATTCTTTTGAATGAACTTATCATCCTCCCAAGTGGCCTCTTCAACTAGTAAATTCTTCCATTAGATGAGATACTAAGTTAGGGGTTTGTTCCTTAGCTTCTTCATGCATGTTTGAAGAATGCACTCCAGTTCCAAAATTATTCTTCCTTCTTCATCAAGTTCTAGTAGTACTATTTGAGTAGGAATATTCTACCCAATTACCTTCTTCAAAAAAGAAACATGAAAAACTAGATGTATCTTTATTTTTGGTGGCAATTCAAGCTTTTAGGGAACACTACCAATCTTTTGCATGATTTGGTATGGTCCATAATATCTTGGAGATAACTTATTATTCCTTTTTTTTTTGCTTCATTAAGATTTGTTTATAAGATTGCAATCTCAAGAAGACCCAATCCCCAACTTCAAAATTTCTTTCACTATGATGTTGTTCCACTTGTTATTTCATTTGGTTTTGTGCCATAGCTAAATTCTCCTTGAGTTTTGAAAGTAACTGTTGTTGATGATGTAAGTGATCCTCTACTTCTTGAACTCTTCATGACACCTTTAATGATGATGTGATAGAAGGAGGATGATATCCATAAAGTGTCAAAAATGGGGACATTTTTGATGAGCTATGAAAAGAAGTATTGTACCACCATTCTGCAAGAGGTAGCCAATCTACCCATTGAGATGGTTTTTCTGAAGTGAAACAATGTAGATATCCTTCCAAACATTTATTAAGCACCTTAGTTTTCCCATCTAATTGCAGATGGTATGAAGAACTATTAGCCAATTGAACCCAAACATGAGAATAAATCTTTCCAAAAGTGACTCTTAAAGATAAGATCACAATCACTAACAATAACCTTAGGTGTACCATCTAGCTTTTGAATAATATCCAAGAAAACTTTTTCCACCATACTTGTTGTAAAAGGATGTGATAATGCAATAAAATGTGCATATTTAGTGAGGTGATCAACTAATACCATGATGACATTATGACCTTTAGATTTGGGGAGCCCTATGATGAAGTCCATGGATACCTCTTCCCAATGTTGGTTAGGAATAGATAAAGGATACAAGAGACCTAGTGTCTTAATTGTTTCCCCCTTATTTATTTAACAAACCAAACATTCAGCCTCAAACTTTTGAACATCACCTTTTAGCCCTTCCCAAAAAATATCTTTCTTGACCCTATGATATGTCTTGAAAAATTGTGAATGACCACCAATTGGGGACCCATGTAGTTCTTTGAGAATCTTGTGTTTAAGAGTGGAATTCTTGTAGAGGTACAAGTGCTCTTTATACCAAAGAATATCCCCCTTTAAACAAAACTTATCTAAACTACTAGGGTCACTTTTTATTTTTTGGATGAGATTACTTGTTGCAACATCATTTTTCCACTCTTCTTTGGCTTTTACCACCTAATTTTCTTGTAATATTGAAAGGGCACACAATAAGGCTTCATCTTTTTCATCCTTCTTAGAAAGTACATTGGCCAAAATATTTTGCTTCCCTTTCTTGTATACAATTTCAAAGTCATATCCCAACATCTTAGTGATCCATTTTTGTTGCTCTTCTGTGTTAATCTTAGAATGGTTTTGAAAATTGAGTGTCAACACAGTTAAGCTATTTACTAAGTTCATGTCAAGCTAGCAATATACACTGAGTATAATATATACAACTATTGAGTTGCAAATATGTGCCAAGCCAAAAATTCAATAAGTGTTGAGTCACTTAGATGCTAAAAAAATAGATAGTGTCAAGCGAATATATGTGCCAAGTAAACAATAGATGCTAATCATGTTCAGGTGTCGAGCCAAATAGAACTCTAGTTAGTGTTGTGCATTAGTATTATCAAGTGATGAGTAACACAGAATTGATCTAGTTTTTTGTGATGGTACAAACAACTATGTAAACAATTTTTGAGCCAACATGGAGACAAATCTCAAAGCTTTGAAGATAATATCGAATCTATTTCGATTTTCTATGCAATCAACATGAAACTAGTGAGAAAATAGAAGGAATTGAGTGGGAAAATTGGATGGATCTTAATCATAGATTCATACCTAACCCTAAGTCATGAAATCTTTTTAAGGAGAGATGAAGCCCCATATTTCATGGAGTGTGAGAAAAAGAATGCATGCGAGGAGACAATTCTAGCAAAGATTTGAAGAAAGTGAAAGAGGTGAATTGATCAAGTTGAAGGTGACTTAGAAGAAGGACAAAATGGAAAAATTAGTTAGTAGAACAAAGGATCAAGATTAAAACAATTTCATATCAGATTAGAGAGGATCAAGATGAACTAAATAAGAATATGAAGTTCACTAAAGAGAAGGAAAGAGATTGACATAGTAAAAAATAACACTCAATACAGGGATATTGACACCACAAAGTTATTTGTAGATGGTAAATCTTGTGAATTTGATGTAGTAATTGCATATCTCATGGACAAAAATAGAGCACAAGCTAAGGAGATCAGAAATCTCAAGTTGGAGCAAGAATCACAAGCAATACTGCTATGTGAAGTCACTGAGAAAAAGAAGAAAGCCATAGAGGACAAGGCCATGATTGAAGAAGACAAAAAAATCTTGTCAAACAGATTAGAAGAAAAATCGATAGAGTTTTCTAGGATCTCAAACATGTAGTTAGATACCCTAAACCAAATGATGAATGCCCATCATGAGTTGAATGTCAAGAACATTGAGATAACTACATTAAAGTTGCAAAATAAACAATTGCAGAATGACCTAAAAAAGGATAAAGAGTTTTTTGAAAGTTTCAAAAAGCCAAATGAAGATATCAAGTACTTTGAAAAATTACTAAAATCCCCTAGATCAAGAAAATACACATCAAGATTGGGCTATACAAGCACTGAAGAAGGAGAGTCATCCAAGATTGTTGAACAAAGGAATGACAAAGGTAAGAACTCTAAACCTACTTGTCATCATTGTGGAAAGAAAGGACATATAGCTAATGTTTGTAGGAAAAAAATGCTAGTCAGAATGTCAAGCCAAGGAACATGATCCATTTTTATAAGTACAACAAACAAGGTCATCAGGAACATGAATGCAAAACCAAAATCATGTTCATCAAACAAGGGAAGAAGCCATGAAAATTCCTATAATTAGGAGTACAATACAAGACATAGCTATCACTACTATCAAGAGTATGTACACATCCCTAACAACTACATAAGAACACATTTCAGTGGAAGCTACAATAGATGGTTGAGTCAAACTACATGCTTTAGTTTTTTGAAAATGGGTCATATTAGTAAGCACTACCCAACAAGGAAAAAGGCACCTAACTTAGAGTCAAACAAGGGAAAAGGAAAGGTAGATGTTGAGCACATTAGAGGAGAAATGAATAGTACATGAAAGAAGAAAGATGGAAGTAGCACATCAAATGGAGGGATCACTTCACCTAAAATTTCAAGTGGCCATGCTTCATCTAACTAAGAAAGAGAAGGTATGTGGGACTGATATTTAAATGCTTTATCATACATTAGTTCCTAGATAACTTACTACTAAAAAGGATAGATCAGCATGAATAAAGAAGCAAGGTTAAATCTTCAAAGTTTTCACATTACTATTGAGTGTGAAAAGTTCACTTCAAATGCCAAGTGGATGTTAGTATGTGTTAAGTTGCCAGCCAAAGCTAGCTGGAGCCGAGTGTGTAGTTGTTACTAAGTAAAAGAAATTCCTATTGAAGCCAAGTAAGGTAATTCCTATAGCTGCTAAGAAAAGTGGAATTTGCATTGATGTCAAGTAAAGAAAAAATAGCACAAGGAGCCAAGTGTACAATTTTTTATGCACTAATCATTAAATGCTAATTATTGAAGGGTATAAGGTCAATTTTTTGATCATTCTTCATCATTAAAAACATAGAGCAAGAGTGAGGAAAACACAAAAGTGATTAGCAAGAAGAGATTGAAGCTTTTACACAAATTCCAACAAAGATCAAGCACCATTTCATCGATCTGAGGCATTTCTCAAGTGCCAAGCTATGTTGTTTCAAAGTTTAAACCCAAGTTTGAAGAAATGGCCTCTAGTTCTAGAAATCTCAAAGACAAAGAACCATTTGAGGTTCAGCTGGTTAGTAATGAAGTCAAGCAACCAAATGTTAGGCCAATACCTAAAGTTTCATATAAAAAAGATCTTGCTGGTGCACTATCCATTATTCCACAAAAAAGTTGTAATGGTACAAGATGTTAGATAATTTTACAACTGTAAGGTTGGAGAAATAGGAGATATGGAAATTCATCAGGCATATGACAAATTGTGTGAGAATGGAGTATTGAAGGAAGAATTTCAAATCATTGAGAGAAAGGGCTTAACCCATGCCCTAGATTTCCCCACTTTCTTTAAGATGGAATGGATTAGAATAGTTTTGATTAGTATTGATGATGGATGTTTATGGTTAGAAGGAGGACCCAACAAGTTGTCAAAAATATTCATGCATAAGGTTATAGGATATCCAACCCTAGAATGGCTAAAGACCCTAAAAAGTGACTCAAAAGAAGCTATTGAAAAGAACACTAGGGAAAAGTGGAATAAAAGAGGCATGACCATTGATACCATCAAAGATCCACTTCTAGAATTGTCTATGAGGGTCATATCTCAAAAATTCTATCAATCAAGCTGACTGAACAATATGCCATCCATTGCAGTGGATGTAGGCTACAAGATTGTTAAGAAAGATCATACATATGATCTAGTAGAATTGCAACTGCAACAAATCATGGAGAATTTGGGAGCAATAAAGAGATCCAAAAGTACTCAATGTAAGTTTGGATCAATTTTGATATATATCTTTTTCCATGTTCAGAATAAATTTCCCTCTTTTGGTAAGATAGGTTGGAAGACCAATAGGTCTATAGCTATATAGATAAATTAGTGCATAGAGTAGATGGGAGCCAATTTTGAAACCATCATGACAAGCTATTTCAAGGACTTTAAGAATTCCATGAAGCAAAGACTATGGATTCTAGTCTCCCTAATAGAGTAGCACATCAATGATATTTGTTTCTTAGTCGATATTGATTATACTTATATCCAAGTAGAAGCACCTAGAGTGAGATGGCTAAGGCCATTAGGATATGATATAAACATTAATGAGCCATCAGTAGCAATCACAACATTGCTTGTAGAAGAAATTGATAAAAGAGCAAAACCTTTTGGCACTTATGATTTTGTGAAGCCTAAAGTGGAAATGGAGTTGAAAATTGCCTCAACTCTAAAGAAAAAGGATAAATTGGTTAAGAAGCTTAAAGAAAAATTTGGAGAGGGTGATGAAGGTGAAGAAGATGATGCAGATGAAGAAGAAAAAGAATAGGGCTAGGAGTCACTTGTCTTGACACAAGGAATGGGAGAAGCTGTTGAAGAAGAAGAAGGTGTCGAGGAAGAACAAGTGGAGGAAGCACTAGCTAAACCAAAGCCTAAGAAGAGAAAAGCTCAGAAATAGCCTGCAATTTAGCTTAGGGGAAAAAATACTACTAAGCCAAGCCAAACCAAGCCTACTATCCTAGCCACAAGAGCAACTACAAGAGCCACCATTTAGAAGGAAAAAGAGAAAACAAAAGAGAAGAAGAAGGCTACCAAGAAAATAGATCTAGCAAAGAATAAATTAAGAAGGAAACATGTTGCTCAACATAATTCTAATGAAGAAAGGATAGAGTTAGAAGACACAAGCCAATTTAGAGTGGCAAGTCATCCCACCAAGTCTAATTTAGAAACTATTTGTGATAATATTACAGATAATGCAGACTTAACCAGCTTGAAGAACATTGATTTCAATAAGTTGAGTAGGGAAGAACAAAACATGGTTGAGGAATCAGTCTATACCATGATGGCTAAGTTCAAGAACACCCCACTTGAACTTGACAATTCAATGACTAAAGATTTATATTCTATTGTTGAAAATAAATGGCATTATTGCCTTAACATGGAAAAGGAAATAAGAGTCTACATTGGTTCGAGTAATGCCAAAGCTTACAAAAGGACAAATAACTAAGGCTAACAAAAAGCATGGGAGAAAATTTGAACCCAAATATAGAGCCTTTAGCATTCTTCAAAACAAGATTGAAGATGTTGTCAAAAAGTCCACTCAAATGTGGAAGCTAATATATGGGCTGACTATTGTTAAAGAAGGAGAGGAAGATCCCTTTGAGGAAAGAAATAATGGAGAAGAGGAAGAGAATGAAAAGGAAGGAAAAGTTGAAAAAGAAAAGGAAGGAAACATAATGGAGGAGGAAACATAAAAGGGAGATGAAATGGAAACTACTAAGGAGCAACAAATAGATCACAATGTGCAAGACGCATAATTGCCACCACTGAGCCCTCCACATGACACCTCTACACCTATAGACATAGTGAAAGTAAAGGATGTTCCTAAAAAATCTAGTTAAAACATCAACCCACTGATTACAGATGATCTTTAAAAGATCCTTGACTAATCAACTTTACAAGAAAAGTTGTGTGAAAAATTAGTATTGGTCAGCGTAGATGAGTTGTAGAAAGAAATAGCTAACCTAACTAGGGACAAGGTGGCCACACAAGAAACATCCCCTACCATCCCTACAACTACAAGTGGACAACTTTGAGAGAAAGCATATAAAGATTTATTAGCTAAGGTTGATTCCATAGTTAAAGTTGCTATAACTACCAAGGAGCCAACAAAGGAACAAACAAGACATATGGATACTTATGTTCCTACTGCAAAAACACAAGGCACACCAACACAAATAATAATTATTGATAAAGAAAAATAAAAGAAGGAGAAGGAGATTCCAAAGGAAAGGGAGCAAGAAGCAATTCAAACTTTGGTAAATCTACCAACTACTGGGACTCCTACAAGAATGCCTTAGAAGCGAAGCACTAATGTTATGCCACTCCAAATCTTAGCACTAGGCTCAAGCTCCACAAAAGTTGCAAGGATACTTCATTATGGAGATCCAACATTAGATAAGGAAATAGTCATTCCAAAATATGACTATGAAAACATTACACTTGAATAGATAAACATCATGCAATATGCATTAGAAAGGAAGAAGAAGGAAGAGATACTCAGAAATGAGTATAAACAAAAGCAAGCATTACATGAGATTAAGGGCATCTTCTTAGATGCCTTCACCTTATAGCCACTTGATGAAGCAAAGAACATATTAGAACAATTGTTAGATATTGTTGAGTAGGTAATAAATGAGGACTACGATGCTAATGTTAAACTTATGGAATGGTCAGAAAAGAAATTTAAAGAAAAGGTCAATGAAAGGTTATCCAATGAAATAATACTATCATAGGTAGAGCTGGAAAAGAAAATTGAGAAATGAAGATAGTACTTGAGAATATATTCTCATTGTACACAAAATTATGTGATCCTTCAATCTTCACACAAGATATCAGCCAAAGAATAATGAGTTTGGAAAGAAATATGGAAGTATTAGGCATACAATTTCCAAAAGATCTAACTCAAAGTGAGAAGCACTTTCATATAGTGCTTCACACATAGAAGAAACTAGTTGTATTGATATTAGAAGAGGCTAATACTAGAGCCAAATTAGTTCAAATACAAGCTTCCCTAACCCTCACATGGAGATTCTACAAAAGGAACTAGCCTGTGCAAAAAATGTATTGAAGAAAGATCCTAATCTTTCAACATTAGATGTCTTAGTTCACCTTGTAGCAGAGATAACAATACAAATCAAATCCCTAGAAGTTTAAATACAAAATTGGGATGCTGCTTTGAGAATTGTGATGGAAGTAAACAAGACCTTCTTAGCAAAATACTTAGTCAATGTATAGACCCTTTGACATAAGTGTCAAAAAAGGGGGGGATAAAGAGATAAATCAAAAGGCCAAAAGGAGACTTAATCTGCAAGGGGAGACATGTGAAGGGGGAAGCCAAAGTGAAAGGGGGAGCCAAAAAAAATAGAGGAAGGCAAAAAAAGGGGGAGTACAAATCAAAAAAGAAAAAATAGGGTATATTAGATAATATCAAACAAAAGAGTATCAACATAAGGAAAATCCACTCAAAGGAGTACAAGGAGTGAATTTTTGGTTATAGAAAAAGGCACATCAACTCAAGGGGAGACACAAAATTTTGAGGTATATAGTCCTTCATAAAATTTTGAATAGTTTTGAAATTTTTCATATATGGAAAATTGTAATTGTATTATACTTAAGGGAGGTAGACTCATCATGCATAGTTAAGTGTTTTTGACACTCATGTCAAAGGGGAAGATTGTTGATCTTAGAATGGTTTTGACAATTGAGTGTCAACACACTAAAGCTATTTGCTAAGTTCATGCCAAGCTAGCAACATATGACAACTATAATATATACAAGTTCCAAATTGTAAATATGTGCCGAGCTAGAAATTCAATAAGTGTTGAGTCATTCAGATGCCAAGAAAATAGATAGTGTTGAGAAAATAGATAGTGTTGAGTGAGTATATGTGATAAGTGGACAATAAAAGTTGAGCATGTTTAGGTGTCGAGCCAGATAGAATTCTAGTTAGTGTTGAGTAACACATAATTGATCTAGTTGTTTGTGATGGCACAAACAACTATGTAAACCATTTTTGAGCCAACATAGAGACAAATCTCAAAGCTTTGAAGATAAGATCAAATCTATTTGGATTCCCTATGCGATCAACATGCAACCAATTAGAAAAATGGAAGGAATTGAGTGAGAAAATTGGATGAATCTCAATCATAGATTCATACCTAACCCTAAGTCACTAAATATTTTTAAGAAGAGACAAAGCCCCATATTTCATAGAGTGTGAGAAAAATAATGCATGTGAAGAGATGATGCTAGGAAAGATTTGAAGAAAGTGAAAGGGGTGAATCGATCAAGTTAAAGGTGACTTAGAAGAAGGATAGAATTTCATAATCAATTAGTAGAACAAAGGATCAAGATTACAGAAATCTCATATCCGATCATAGAGGATTGAGATGAATTCAATAAGGATCTAAAATCAGCAATATTAGATTGTAAGTGTTTTAGATCAAACATTCTATTGTACTTTCTAACAATTGCTATAGTAGAATGAAATCCTATGGACTTAGGTTAGTTTAATAGCCATTTTATAAAAGCCTTTAACATTGTGACATTCCAAGTGAGTTTTTTAAAGTACTTTAGCCAGGAACACTTTTGACAGGGTGTTAAAATGTTTTAACAAGGTAGGATCTAACAATCCTTTGTAAGAATTTAACAAGGCAAGCCTTTCATAGGGTAGAGCATGAGAATGGTCAAAACATGTAACCTTAATAGGTGAACTTTATTACTATAGTTGTGAAGAATTGTGAGTCTCATCCCCAACCTAGTTTTACATTCTCATTGCAAGGTTTCTAGGTAATCATATCTGGTGTCAAGTGTTTATGTGTTTACATTTGCTTTACATGTTATTTCTATATGTTTATGCATGCAATGTTTTAAAGTTGAAAAGTTTTATTGGCTAGAGTTTAGTACTTCTAATTAACACCCCCCCCCCCCACAAAAAGTATACATTTCCCATTTGTAATCCCAACATTTTGATGATAGTCTTTATTGCAAAAAATATTTCAGCCTATCATGATCAGTCTTAACCTTGAAGTGTTGAGCCATTAAATAAGGCTTCCATTTTTTAACTACATGAAGGATTGCTAACATTTCCTTCTCATAAATAGGTTTGAGTTGAGTTTTACCTTTTAAATTGATGAATCTCAAAAGAATTGGTCAACCTTCTTGCATGAGAGTTATTGCTATCCCATTTGGAAGTATCACATTCCACAATGAATTCCTTGGTGAATTTTGGAGTGGCAAGCACTGGAGTTGTACACATAGCCTTCTTCAATTGCTCAAATGATACATTAGCAGATTCATTCCAATTAAAAGAATCCTTCTTCAATAGAGTTGTAAGGGGTGCTACCATATGACCATAATTCTTCACAAATCTTCTATAGCATCCTATTAATCCCAAGAAACCCCTCAACTTCTTAATAGTTTTTGAATAGGCCATTCCATGATAGCCTTAATTTTTTTAGGGTGGCCCTTTACTCCTTCATGTGAAACTATGTGTCCCAAACACTCCACCTCCTTAAGACCAAAAGCACACTTGGATGGCTTAGCATAGAGTTGATGATCATTGAGTAATTGTAATATTTGATCTACATGCTATAAATGCTCTTTGCAAGTATTTGTATAAATTAATATATAATTAAAAACCACTAACACTAACTTTCTCAAGAAATTCTTAAAAATGGAATTCATCAAACTTTAGAATGTAGATGGTGCATCGGTAAGACCGAATGACATTACCAAAAATTTATAATGAACTTCATGAGTTTAAAATGTTGTCTTATAAATATCATCCTCCTTAATTTGAATTTGGTGATAACCCAATCCAAGATCTAACTTGGTAAAATACATAGCTCCATTTAATTCATTTAGAAGATCATCAATGACTAGAATAGGAAACTTATCTTTAATGGAGTACTTGTTATGCACTCTATAATTTGGACACATATGCCAAGTTTCATCCTTCTTATGCACCAACACAATAGGTGAGTAGTAACCACTTTGACTATGCCTAATAACTCCTACCTCTAGCATTTCCTCAACAATTTTTTATATCTCAATTTTTTGTATGTGTGGGTACATATAAGGCCTAATGTTTGGTAGTTGACTCCTTAGAACTAGTTGTATGATATGGTCATGATCCCTCTTAAGAGGAAGTCCTTTAGGCATATCTCCAAGAATCACTGAGTGATGATTAATTATTGCTTGTAAATTTGGATGAGTAAGAGTATTAGATTAAGAGACTTCTAATGAACATAGTTGGGCCACAAATCCATCCGCACCTTTCTTGAGAAGTTTTTGCATTTGATGAGAGCTTACCATTTGTGGGGATTTTTCCTTAAATCCCATTAGCTCCACTACCTTTCCTTGTTATTGAAATCACGTGAATAGTTCTTAGAAGTTCATCTCAATTTTTCCCAATGTAGTAAGCCATTGTACTCCCAAAAAAATATATTATACACCCATGGATATCGTATACATTGGGGTATCAAGTTGATAATCTCCCGTGGATAATTTGATGCTATGACACTTCCCTAAACAACTAACTATGCCTCCATCTACAATTAAAACTTAAAACTCTGGGGCTAGATATACAAAACAATTTAGAAGAGTTACCAACTTTTTGTTAATGAAGTTATGAGTACTATCTAAGTTGATCAACACTATTACTTTCTACTTCTTTAAGAAACCCACTATCATGAGATTTTTTGGTACACTGAAACTTGGATGTTCATGACAAGAAATGATTGGTTGAGAATTATGTGATTCATCACCTAACTCCCTATCCTCCTCTAGTATGGGATCATCCTCTTCTTCCTCACTTGGACCTTCAATATAGAACAATTTCTTTTCACTACATTTATGTCCTTGACTATATATGCTATCACAATTGAAACACAACCCTTTTTCTCTTTTCTCCTCAATTTGTTGTGGAGTTAACCTAGTAGGCAAAGGAAGATAATGTGTTGAATATCCTTTGTCTCTTGTCACATTAGTCCTTGCTTTCTAGAAATCAAGAACTTCTCCTCTACCCTTCATGCTAATATAAAAGACTCATTTATTGAACTATTAAAAAATAGGTGTACCTCATGTTGAATGTGATCCTTGAGACCACCCAAGAACAAATCATTCAAGTTATCCTCTGTAATTGTATCTACTCTTAAGGATAGATTTTGGAATTATTGAATATAATCCTTAACTAATCCTTTTTGTTGAAGCTTAGCAAGTTGGCTAAAGAAGTTTTCTATCACACTATTTCTATATTGTGCTTGGAGTTGTTCTATAAAAATTGACCATGATATAATGAGACCCTTTTTCCTCCTATGAGTACAAAGCCAAAAATACCAAATGAATTGATTTGGTTCTAGATATAAGGAAGCTATTGTAACCTTTTGTCCATATGGGAGTTGATGTATTTCAAAAAAATTCTCCATTTGATTTATCCATGTTAGAGGATCCTTTCCATCAAATTTGTGCATATCCACCTTTGGAAAAAAATTCCTAAATCCCATAGGATTAATAAAATTTGTGTCATTATTAGTTGACTTGAAGGTTTCACCTTGATTGCTTGAGAGCTCCTTCCTTGTTTCATTCATATAGGTACTTAACATGATTTGTATATCTGATATATCTCCTTGTAGGTCAAAAATATCTTTCTTAACCTCTTCCTTGAACTTACTAAGTTCCTCATTGGGTTTATTATCCTTTGTTGCTTCCCAATCTTGATCAGAGGATTTCCCTGATGTGGTAGAATTCTTTTTGCCCCGTCATGATGGAAACCAATGTTTTTGAAATAAATTACTCAAATGAAATGTAAATTCTATAATTTATTTATTTTTTATTGTAACTTACTTGGGCCATGAAATCCTTACTTAAAAAAAATCCCCCCCAAATATTAGCAAATTTGCTATCTTGAGAGAGAATTTTCCTAATTTTACAACATCTTTCTTATTTTTGTTTTTTTAATTCCTCCAAGCTTTGAATTTAGGCTCCTCTACTATGTATTGAAAAACCCAATACAAGTTACACTCTAATTCTACAAGATGTGAGAGATATGAAGATATCAAAAAATTGTGTAAAAATAGTAATTATGCAATTATTTCCTTAAATTTGCTCCAATTCCTCTAAATTTTGGACTATAGCTTCCTTAATATGTTCTTCAAAAACCCTTTAAAAATATTTGAAAATTTTACTAAAATTTAAAAGTTATGCTCTTCCCAAAATTGCTCCAATGTTGAGAAAAAATCTTACCTCTATGGTGTCAAGATCATCCTTTGATACCACTTGTAATGAAATAACTTGCAAAATAGAAGAAATAATATGAAATATTATATAAATACTTGATAATACCTGAGATTAATAGGCTACTTTGAGGAGAAACCTCCAAATATCTCTAATAAGAACACACTTCACACTATGATGATGAAATAAGACTCACAACCTCCTATATACCTAATTATGCTTAGGTTGAATAGACACAACCATTCATAACACCTAGGCCAACCTACCTACCTAACTTACCATATAATACTGATAACATGCCTTAATTAAGGATTAAGATAGCCAAAAATTGACTATTCATAACCCTATACACAATAATATCAAGGGCATGTCAACCGCAAGACATTGGGAGCTCGAGTCTCACAAGATTGACAAGTGCACACTCATGTGCTTGTGTGTGGGCACACCAACTACAAGATGATCATAATAACAAGGGTTGGATGAGAAACATATAAAATAGAAATAAAAAAGATCACTCAACTAGCCTATATCTAGGAGTACAAATTCAACATGAATCCCAATACACAAAAATACATCAAGGGTTAGATAGGTATCCCTATGGATAATCTAGATTTATGATCAACTTCCATGCCAAGAAAACTCAAGAAAACTAGGTAGTACATAAATTGAGGCAAAAATAAAAAATGAAAAGAACATCTTAATTAAAACCCATTATGTTGCTGGGTATAAAAGACATAATTATCAAATAAAATTTGGGTTCTGAGTTTGTATGAAAAAATGGCCAACATATGAGCACAAAACCTTAAACCCTCAAGTAAAAAAAGGGATAAATGCTTGTACCCACCCCACCAAGTAGAGATAACAAACAAAAATAGAGGGAAACACTATGATGTAGGAGAATCTAGTGGTGTAAGGGCAATCCTGTATCACCCAAAAAATATACTTAATGTTAGTTTTTTTATAATGTATTTTCACTTTTGGATACCCATTTGGGTCAAATAAAGATTCCAATGCTCATAGATCCACTATTGGACTCTTGGTTAGAGTTTTTGAGCACCATGGGATGTGTGCCAATGTAGAAGATAGGTTATTTTTTAGTTGAGCCATAATTATGATGAGTTAAAGGGTGTAAGTTGGAGGGGTGATTATACTTGTAATTTAAAGCACTCAAAAAGAAGAATCTAGTCAAAAGGCTTTATAGTTTGAAAGTTATTGTAGTTTTAAGTTGCCTAGAAACCTCTTAAGAGAACTTCAAAGTCATATTTGAGGCACTAAACAACCTCATATAGGCCTAAAAAATGGGGGACAAGAGAAGCTGGTCCATAGGGTTATAGAGAGCTTGGAGAGATTTCTAAAAATGTAATGGTTCATCAATCAGAATCCTAGATCAAAAGTTATGCCTCCCAGAAGTTGGACTAACATTTCTAGATTCTTCTAATTTTACACTAACTCCTGATGAGTTTACTAGAACCATATACTTTGGTAGTGAATGCCAAATGGCATATTATAAAATTTATTCTTAACTCTAAATCTAATTTGTGTTACTTAAGAACATTTTTGGCATTGTAAATGCAATTTTTGGTGGGGTTTTGGAGAAGGTACTGGAGGGTTTTTCTCCATAATCAAACAACATTGGAAGCCCTAAGGCATGAAATTGGGTCTATTTTCATTGTACTATATGAAGTAGAATATCACTTTTGATAATAATATTTCCCTTTTCTTGTTGTGTCCATTTTGGTCTTAGATTGTGCCCTCATCAAGTGGTATCAAAGTTGGTTTTCTTGAGTGTGTAGATATAGTGTCGACTATGAGGAAATTTTCACTAGGACTATGTGGTTATGGGAATTGATATAGAGAGAATATGCCTTCATAAGGAAAGCATGATAGAAGGGTTAGAGTTGTTCCTCCTAAGGATAGAGCCCTATAGAGACAAGTTTAGGCATTGCAAGAGGAGATTTTTAGAGGGATGAATATTGTTGTAGGTGACAGAAGTGATGAGGAAAATGAAGAAGAAGGAAATATTTGGAAAGAAGGGGAAGTAGAAAAAGAAGTCCTAAACAAGCTGGAGGAGAAGCTTTTTAGGGCCATTTCCAAGCTAGGAAAAAAGACCTAAAATTGACATTGGCATGCTTTTTGGGAAATCTAAACCCAAATGAGTTGATCAAATAGATCAATGAGCTAGAGGAATATTTTGAGTATGAGGATATTAGGGACCCTAATAGGGTTAAGTTTGTGTAGGAAAAAATGAAAGGCCATGCCAAAATATGGTAGCAAGAGATTCAGTTGGAAAGAAATAGAATAGGAAAGGAAATAATCAAAAGATGGGATCACATGGTGGACAAACTAAAGAAGCAGTTCATTCCTATTGATTACGAGCTTGATTTGTTCAAGAATATGCAAGGGTTAAATCAAGTAGAAAAAAATATCTAGGAATACATAGAGGAATTTTATTGAGTCCTTATTAGGGTAGGGCATGTGAAAGGATAGAAGAAGAAGGTTTCCCATTACCTTAATGGGTTAAGGCCTAGCATTCAGGAGGAGTTAAGTCTAGTTAGAATGACTAACATTGAAGAGGAATACCAATTTTTCTTTTGAGTTGAGGAGAAGATAAAATAAAAGTTTGATGGAAAGAAAAGAGGGTGTAGTCAAGGAGGAAGGGGCAATGGTAGGTCATTTGGAGGCCAAAATGACAACTAGAAGAAGAATGAAGATGTGGGTGCTAGCTGAAACTAGAGGAATGAGGGTTTCAACCACTCCCATGATCAAAACTTTGGAGATCAGAAAGGAAGTGGTAGAGGAAATGGATAAGGTTTAGGAAGAGGAGGATTTTTTGGTACCTATTGTCATTGTAATGATAAAGGTAATCATGCCTACAAATGCCCTCAACAATAAGGAAGTATAGATAGGAGAGTTGATGGTCAAGAAAGGGTTGCTCATGTGGATGATGATGCACAATCATCACATACAGATGATGTAGAAAGAGGAGAGGCTCTACTAAATCAGAGGGTCTTACTAAGTGATTAGACTAAACCTATAAAAAGTAGGATTTTATTTCATACCAAGTACAAGTGTGAGGGTAAATGTTGCAATGTGATTGTTGATGGTGGAAGCACTTAAAACTTGGTGTCAAAGGAGATGATATCAAAGCTAAAGCTCAAGAGGGAGAAACACCCCCAAACCTATCAAATTACTTGGGTGTAGGATGATCATAAGGTCTTGATTAGAGATAAATGTTTGGTAAAATTCAAGATTGGGAGTTACCATGATAAGGCTCTTTATGACATCATCCCAATAGATGTCTACCATTTATTATTGGGAAGGTCATGATAGTTTGATAGGCATGCTATACATGATGGTCATGCAAATACATACTCTTTGAAAAATGATGGAGTTCATCAAAAATTGAAGGTCTTGATAAAGGAGGGTGAAAAGGTGTGTAATAGTGTTAGGGTATGTCTTGTTGATGGAAGAAAATATCTAGATTGCATGAAGCATAAGCATATGTGTTATGCTTTAGTTCCTAGAAAGGATAAAGAATGTAGTAGTGAAGTTCCACATAAATTTTTAGGTCTATTAAGTGAGTATGGAGATGTCATCTCTGATAATGTTCGAGAAGGGTTTCTACCAATAAGGAAAATTAGTCATCAAATATATTTAGTCCCTAGAGCTAGTTTTCCTAACAAGGCTACTCATAGGATGGCTCCTACTAAGATTGAGGAGCTAAATAGACAAGTTCAGGAGCTATTGAGGAAAGCTTTAATTTGAGAGATCCTGAGTTCATGTGTAGTACCTACAATGCTAGCACCAAAGAAGGATGGAGAGTAAAGAATATGTACAAACTCTTAGGCTATAAATAAAATAACCATCAAGTACCAATTTTGTTTGCCAAGGATGGATGATCTTATGGACTAGTTGAGTGGAGCTATGTACTTCACAAAGATAGATCTCAAGAGTAGCTCTCACCAAATATAGATATGAGAGGGAGATGAGTGGAAGACTATATTCAAGACCAAGGAAGGGCTATATGAGTGGTTAATCATGCCCTTTGGACTGACTAATGTTCCAAGCACCTTCATGCAGCTTATGAATGAGGTACTAAAGAAAATTTTGGAGAAATTTGTTATTTTCTATCTAGATGATATTTTGATTTTCATTAAATATTTGGATGAACATTTTTTGCACATTTATATTTTCCTTGAAAGGTTAAGGGAAGAGAAATTGTTGATTGATTTGAAGAAATATATCTTTCTCAAAAGGGACTTAGTCTATTATGGGTTTCTTTTATTAGCTAAGGGTCTCAAAATGGACTAGAGAAGGTGGAGGTCATTTTGGAATGGCCTACTCCAAGGTTTTCCACTGAGGTGAGGTCATTCCATGGTCTATCTAGTTTTTACAATAATTTTTGTATTATATGTGTGCTCCTAACTAAAACAATGAGGGGGGATAGAAAAGAGTTCAAGTAGAAAACAAGAGCTACAAGGAGTTTTGAAATCCTAAAGAAGAAGTTGATAGAGCAACCTATGTTATTACTTCCTAATTTCAAAAAAGTGTTCCAAGTATATTGTGATGCTATTGGTAGTCCTATTGGGGTTGTGTTGAGCCAAGATGGTAAGCCTATTTCCTATTTTAGTAAAAAATTGAATGATAAAAAGAAGAAGTATTTTTTTCATGATCAGGATTTCTATGTAATAGTTCAAGCCTTAAAGAAATGGAGACATTATTTGTCTCTAGAAAAATTTGTTTGAATACTAATCACTAGGCATTGCAATACCTAAATAGCCAAGGTAAATTGAATCAGAGACATTTGAAATGGGAAGAGTTCATGAAAAGCTATACATTTTTATTGAGACATAGAAGCAAAAGGTCTAATAGGGTTGTAGATGCATTGATTAGGAGATAGGTGTTGCTGATACTAATGCAGGTTGAAGTGGTTGGGTTTGATGAACTTAGGAATCTATACCCTATGGATCCTAACTTTATAGAGGCTTAGAAGACTTGTAAATAACTTGTTACTCTAGACAGGACCAAGAGGCTAGATTATATGATTTAGGATTCTATGTTGTTCAAGGGAAGTGAATTGTTTATTCCAAGGAGTTCCATGAGGGAGAACTTGATCAAAAAGAAGCATAGTAGAGGGATGATGGGATACTTTGGTTAAGATAAGACTATTTCTATTATTAGAGAACATTATTTTTGGCCATAATTATAGAAGATGTGAAAAAAATTGTGTAGAGTTGTCAAGTATGTCAAACAACCAAAGGATTTAATCACAATACTTGAATCTAATAGCCATTTCCTATTCCATTGAAGCCTTGGGAGGACATAATTATGGATTTTGTTCTTGAATTTCCAAGGACACAAATGGGTAATGACTCAATATTTGTGGTGGTTGATAGGTTCTCCAAGATGACACATTTCATTCCATGCCACAAGACTCAAGATGTAGTGCATATTGCAGATTTATTTTTCAGAGATGTGGTTAGGCTACATGATCTCCTAAATTATTATTATTTTGATAGAGATACTAAAATTTTTGGGTATTTTTGGAGGACTCTGTGGATGAAGTTCAAGACAAAATTAAAGTTTGAATCTACACATCATTTGTAGATTAATGGACAAACAGAACTAGTAAATAGAAGTTTGGGCAATTTGATGAGGTGTTTAGTAGGAGACAAGCCCAAGGGATGAGATTTGGTTCTACCAAAAGTAGAATTTTCTTAGAATAATTCTTTGAATAGGAGTACTAGTAGATCAGCATTCCAAATTATGTATGGGAGTAGTCCAAGGACTACACCAGAGCCAAGGAAGATGGAGCAAGGGGAGAGGACAAGTGTTGAGGCAAAGACTTTGTTGAACATGTCAAGAACCTACATGAGGAGATGCATGCACATATTAGCAAGATGAACCTATAGTATAAGGCTAGAGTAGATAAAAAGAGGAGAAATAAGGAGTTCCAAGTTGGGGATCTTGTTATGGTATACTCGAGGAAGGGACAATTTCTAGTAGGTACCTACAAAAAGTTGAAGATGATGAAATTTGGCCTAACAAAATTTTGAAGAAACATGACTCAGGAAATGCATATGAGGTGGAGTTGCCAGATGGGACTCACATTTCTCCTATTTTGATTATTGTAAACTTAACATAATATCATGATAATGGTGTAGATGAGGAGTTGATACTGGAGCCATGTCCAATTCCTACTTCTAAAAAGGAATAGATTGAAGAAATTTTGGATAGTTGTGTGGGCCAGAGTACCAAAAATGGGTAGTATGAAGAATATTTGGTGAAGTGGAAAGGACAACCAATAGAAGATTTAACTTTGATATCTACATTGGAGGTTGCCCATTTGGGTTTTCCTCTACTACCTATATAGTGACAGGATCATTTTTCAATCTACCTTGGGTGTCTAATGCAGGAGCATCTAGTGGTGTAAGGGAAATCATATATCACCAAAATAATATGTTTAGTGTTATTTTCTATTTAATGTGTTTTCAGTTTTGGATACCCATCTAGGTCAAATAGAGATTCCAACTCTCATAGTTCCATTACTTGTTTTTAGGGTTACAGTTTTTGAGCACCTTGGGATATATGCCAATGTAGAAAATAAGTTATTTTATAACTAAGCAATTATTATGATGAGTTAGAGGGTTTAAGTTAGAGGGATGATTATATTTGTAATTTAAAGCACTCCAAAAAAAGAATCAGGTCAAAAGGCTTTATAGTTTGTAAGTTATTGGAGTTTCAAGTTGCCTAGAGATCCCCTAAGAGCACTTCAAAGTTAGATTTGAGGCACTAAATAGCCTTGTACAAGCCCAAAAAATGAGGAATGAGAAAATTTTTCCATAGAGCTATAGAGTTCTTGGAGAGATTTCTTTAAATGTAAATAGTTCATCAATCGAAGTCTCAAATCAAAAGTTATGCCTCCTAGAAGTTGGACTACCATTTCTAGATTCTTCTAATTTTACATTGATGTCTGAAAAATTTTCTAGAACCTTCTATTTGGTGATGGATGTGGCATATTCTAAAATGTATTCCTAACCCTATATCTAATTCAGGTTAATAATATTTTTGGCATTGTAAATGTAATTTTTGGTGGAGTTTGGGAGAAGGTACTAGAGGACGGTTTTTTGATAGAATCAAACAACATTGTAAGCCCTTGGGCATGACATTAGGTTTATTTTCATTGTACTAAATTTAATAGCATATCATTTTTTATAATAATATTCCCCTTTTCCTATTGTATTCATTTTGGTCTTGGATTGTGCCCTCATCACACTAGTTCTCTACCTCAAAATAGTTTACTACCAGAAATAAACTCTCAAGTGGAGAAAAAACAATAAAATGGGAGAGCCCTACCTCATAGCCAAAAGGGCTAAAAAAAAATGTCCATGATAAAATAATTGCCTTGTAGTCACTACCAAAAATGTTGGCAAATGAAGTTCTCCTTATGCTAGATCCAACGAGCTTAACCTTGCAATGATCCCACACTCGTAGCTCGTACAAAAAATAGAACAATAAATCCTTTGAAGAGAAGTTTGGAATTTTCTCTTCAAATTATTATTTTGCGAGTGAGAAGTGAGGAAATAATTCCATATTGGGATATATATTTGCTTTTAAAAGTGGAATATAATACCAAGAAATTAATTGGCTCACCAAAACAACCCCTTTTCAACCCTAACAAAAATTGGGCAATTTAAATTAAATGGAATTCAACTATGAAAAAGCTATTTGGAATTAAAATAATTAAATCAAACATAACTTTCCCATAAACTATTAATTAACAAAATTCCTTAATAATTTTCATGATAATTGTGAACCTCTAAATGGACAAACATGCTCATGTGTCTAATTAGATAATGCAAATGAGTCTAGATTTATTAAATCACTAGATGGTTTAATTAATCAATTAAGTAGGATACATTGACTATATGGGGATGACATTCGCTAGGTAAGAACAACAGAATCACTAACTCCTTGTGCCACTACCAAAGATATAAATCCTACATACTGAACAACACGATCAAGTGCAATTGCATATAATAATTACCCAAAGTGATAAAAGCATTAAATCACATCAAATAATATATTTAAATCACTCACTGCATCATAAAACATCTCAAATCAAGAATGAAGTAAATAAATATAGCATCAAATAAAAGTATCCAAAATCTAATAAGTCCATCATATAATCATAAAAAAAGCATATGTCTAAATAAAAAATAACCAGATATCATCATAAAGCATCATGTCACATCAATAACCATCATCGTGCAGATATGATCAAACTAAATAGTATAGCATTTAACATCTATGATACTGGTAAATCAAAATATAGCATCTGACAATCAGGACATCTCAAATGTCCTCAAACATAAGTATCAAAGTATCTCTTGAAACAAAACATAACAAGGTATAGAATGAAAATATGGAAGGCACTACATTCAATGTGTTTTTTTAATAGTGACTACCATATTGTTGCATAGAAACTACCCTTCTATCATGTGAGAAATTGCTCAAAAACTACCGAATTATGGTCAAAATTATCATTCTAGTACAAAATCTAGCTTGGTAAAGTCTTTAATCACTTGGATCTTACGTTTACTCATACAAAACTAGCATTTAATCACTAGGTATAGTATTTTATCATGCAAGCCTTTACAAAAATTGTCAAAATAGTGAGTGATATTTCACGAGTTGGGTTTCATATCTGATTTGGTCTTTTTCTAGAACTTTTTTGGCATATTCTATGTCTCTTATAGTCACATCTAAAACTAATAACCTATCTAAAATTGGGTTACACATCTTGATCTACATCCAAACTAGTTTTTATACTTACAACTTCTATTCTATACTATATTATCATAACTATTGCTACACAAGTCATTATCTCAGTCATTTAGACACTACTACTTTGACAGACTGTACCTTAGTGTACTTCTCCCACTATCACCTACCTACAAGATGAGACATAATTTGGAATGTGATATTGGTTAAAACCTACTATGATACTGTTATCATAAATTTTGATGCCCGATGAAACTAGGAATTCTAGAAAACTTACATTTGAACAATCTAAGAGAGGTAAGAGTCTTTCTTGAGTCTTGTGATTCTTTGATGACTCCGACCAATCTCTATCATCACCAAAACATCCTAATGTGAAAAAAATTTTACTATAAAGGTCAACCCTTTGTTCCAAGAATAATATGTTATCTTTAACAATTCATCTACTAGATTTTTGTATATCACCAAAAGTAGAACACATATACTAGTTGAATCTAAAATTGAGATACTAGTTAGACAAATTTGTAAAACAATGTCTAAACATAACACTAAAGATGAAGAGAAAGAAAGGAACAATAGGGATAAAAAAAACAATATCCCTCATGTATTCGATGATGAAGAACCACCCATGGATGTCAAAATAACAAAAAATTCTATAAAATGTTAGAATTATAGATGGAATAAGAGAAGGAGAAGTGCTTCCTTAAATTCTCTCTTAAAGGATCTAAACTATCCAAAAACTATGAAAATGAGACACCTGTCACTAAGGAAGAAAGAACTCATATGTCTTCTCTAACTAAATAGATACAAACTATGCAAGCACAAATGTAACTAATGAAGAAAGAGAATTACAAACCTACTACAAAATTATCATTAGATATCATTTATTCAATTCCCTTTTGACAAATATATGTGCATTCCTTCTTTTACAAAAGGAGTGGAGATGCTTAACTTTGCTAAGTACTTGGGTACATCTTGTTAGCGATAATAGTCCACCAACATAACTAAGAGGGGGGTTGTGAATTAGTTATCCAATGATTAAAACTTTTATCCACTTTAAAAAAAATTAGCTATTCAATCAAAGTAAACAACAACCATACAAAGCTATACAAACACAATTACACCAAATATGTTAACTAGGGAAATCCTTGATGAGAGGGAAAACCCCAGTGGGAATGATGCCCACAAGATGTACTAATATAAATATTCCTTGTTAGAGGATGGACTTTGTTAGGATTCTATTACAATATTTAGTACATATGAGTCCCTATTAGGAGACTTTGAATCCCTGTTAGAAGATTCTAGCCCTGTTAGGAGTTGTAGAAGATAGAAGGACCCACTGTCTAAATAGCTTATGGGGCAAGATTATTGAACTCACTATCCAACTAATCTCTCAACTATTCCTTGTAAAATAATTATATGTACTGTACTTTAACCTTTTTTCTCTAACTTGTCAATTAGACCAATCACTGTCAGACCTTGTAAACTAGGTGAAAAATGTCATATCCAAGTATCTAACTTTGGATCACACAATAACACCTTGACAATGAAGTTTCCTTCACCTTCACTTTGCTCTGCTCAACTTCACATTCTTCTCTTTATGCTTTTTTCAATCACTTTCCATGCATATATAATGATAAAGGAAAATTTCATTTTTTTATACCAAATCCATAAAATAATTCCCTCAGTTGGTTGTTACACTTCTCAATTAATTATTATATGACCAAATTAAGAACATGTTACACTTAGTGATAACTTTAATCTTCCACCTTGTAGCTTAAATAACTTTTTGTGCAAATGCCATTATGATGAGCAAGCTTGGCCACATTATATCCAACATGTCTTCTTCACACCTATAACTTTAGCTTCTTAGATTAACAACTGTGCTAAGAGATATAATAAGTTTACTGGAACATGCCTCTATAAAATCTATCTTAGAATAGTCATCACCAAAACTTACAGAACTTCTTCTAGACATAATATCTTATGCTTTCGAGGTTAGATACATATACTAGACACATAGTATGATCTCCCTTTAACATCAATTAGTGAAAATGATCAACTATCTATCCATATCAACTTGATATTTCTACTATTCCTATCTCAAATACCACAAAAGCCAACTATGTTGACATCAATGACAAACATAGTCATGAATGTAACATATCATCATGATAATGATCTAATCATGTTTCTACAATACTCCCCCATAGGAATATCATCAACATTATGCTTCTAAAAATCTCCCCCTTTGGAATTGATGGAAACATAGATGAAAAACATCTAGTTCCAAGAATACCAACTGCCAAATATTGTTAATCTTTCTTTTCAAATATTCTTCATCAATAATTCTCCCATGCTATACTTCTCCTATTGTACTTCTTTCCAACTAATTTTTGAACATGTTGTACTTGTTTTTTATTTTTTACTTATCCCACATTGACATCAATGTCAAAGGTTTTAGCAACCAACAATCTCTACAACAACTATTTTTTACTAGCTCAAGTGTCCAAACATACTGTTCAAAAAATAACATTCAACAAGAGTCCTAGATGATTCTATTCATCACAAGTACTCCCCCATATGGGAAGTATCAAAATTTAGTCTAGAAAAACAATAATGGTCTCTTACATTGGACTAATGTACTCTTGCATCATCTACTCTAATGTAGGAAGGGGCATAACCCCTAGCATACCTTGTAAATACTCAAAAGTTTCTTTGGGAATGTTGGTGTTTTAAATGGTACTAAAACTACTAAGCGACAAAAAGCTTAATACCAGAATGACAATACATACACAATCTAAAGACTAGCCTATTCTTATCAACAATTGCATATGTAAGGTATTTGGACCCAACTTCAACAAAACCACAAATGGTTTTCTACTCTTTTGGCTCTGCACAACCAGGGTGGGTATACCCAGGGATGGTTCAAATATGAAACGACTATATGAGGATTATTCTTAGTTTCATTCTGATTCTCATTTCAAAATCCTCAAATATATACATAATTCTTACTAACTTGCCAAACACATCCCATAAACAGATATGGCCAAGAAGTCTTCTATAGATCTGCAGGCATTTTCAACAACAATGGCTAACTGAAGCTAAAAGGATTTCATGCAAACAAGTGTTGGCCAACTATGAAGATCTACAGGAAATAAAAGTAAAATTTGATTTGATGATGCATTTGAAAAACCATTTGTAAGATACTTCTCTTTTAGCTGAAATAACTTGATCAGTTCCTAATCCATTGGGGTTTCAGAGTCTATAGAAAAATCTAAGATCTAATTTGTTGCCTTACAACAAATTGTATCAGCAATTCTTATCAGAATTTATCATTCAAAATCCTTTTCAATACTTAAGGAATATTATCAAATTCATCAAAGATTTTACTTAATCCATTGAATTAACAGAAATGATAGATGGATATACAACCTAACTAGATTGCATTCAATTGTACAGGCTTTTACTCATACAACATCAAGGTAGCTAAGTATTGAGCAGGAGACAAAATTTAGAAAGAACTAATATGGGGACAGTTCATAGTTTGTATTCATTTCCTTTGAAAATGGTACATCTTTTACAATAAACTCAGAACAACCTTTAGAAATAAACACAGTTCATTCTATCTTCATGTATTTTCAAAAAATTTGATAGAGAAACACATTACAAACTTGCCTTCAAAATTTGGACCAAAAACTAGACTAAGCACAATACTTAGAAGAAAAAGAATTTGGACCCTTCTATAGCCTTGGGATCTCACTTAAATAGTATGAGATGCAACAAGCTTAGGGCTAAAGAGAGTGACACGTGTCCTTTAAAAGATACTGACGAGTGTCTATATTAAAAGGCAAAAACAAACAACAGAGAAGCTAACACATCAAAACATCCTGGGTGGGTCCCTTTCTGTTATACTTCTCATTTGTTTTAACAAGAAGATAGGACCTGATTCTCCAATTATTCTTCATCCTCAGAGTAAGTAGCCATGAGGTTTGAAAGTGATGTATTGTCTTCAGTTATCTGTAAATTTTCTTCAGCCTGGGGAGTTTTTATGTCCTCAGTATTAACTTCGGGGGTGATTGTTACTTTTTCACCTTCTTCCTCATCATCTTTTGATATTTGTTCTAGAAACTGATTTTTCCATTTATTAAAAGCATCATCATCTGGCCAATCAAAGCTCAAAACTTCTCTTTGTATCATTATTAAGGAATTTTCTTTTTCTTCTAAAACATCAAATTCTTTCCCCATATCAGTATAAAATAACTGTACTTTTACTGGTTCCTCATTAGTCTTAGCCCGGAACCAGTGGCCAGTCTCACTCATGATGTTTATCATTCTTTCATTTAATAATTCATCCATCTCCCTTTTCCACTTTTCTTTTTCTTTTAACATATCCACAAATTCTAAAGCACAAGGAAAAAGTGTAAAATTTTCAGCGATGTATTGGGAAAAGCAGAGTGTTAATCTTATCTGTAAAGAATCCCTTTCACCATCAAAATTATCTAGCTTATTTAATAAATCAAAAATATTCTCAACTTGATGATAGGGCATTTGAACTATAGATATACATATGATTGTAATATCATTATTTCTCTCCCTCCATTTTTGTGCAAGAAGAGTCAGCTTATCCTTATCCTTGTTCAACTCATCCATGAGGGCTGCAATTCTAGCCAACTGATCAAATAATTTTGACCATTGTATTTTATCCCTCAAATATATTATACCCTATTTCAACTTTTTTTCATATTGATTTCTCAATTCTATCTGCAACTCATGCAATTTTGTTTTTTTTGCTTCAAAGTCCTCTGCAGTATAGAATTGGGGCATTTCAGGGGTGTCAGGTATTTCAATGATAGGGGTTGATCCAACAAATGACTGGGAAGGGTATGCAATTCTAAGTGTACTGGATTCTCCCACCTTTCTTTTCCCAAGTATCTTCTCCAATTGAGATACCCTATTTTCCAGCTCAATTCTCTTTTTTACTTCTTGATTGTAGGCATCCACCACTATTTCATACTTATTCTGCAAATCAATCATTTCCTTTTTTTCTCTTTCTGCAGTGGCCAAGGAAAATTTAGAATAGTCCACATTCATGTGGGCTACCTGTACATTTGAAGTATCAGTGACCCTCCTCACAATGATATTCCATGTTAGTCCTAAATCATCAGGCTGTAATGGAGTAGTCCTGGATCCTCTTCTTAGTGACCACATAACAAGGGCAGCTTGATCATTACTGAATGTTGTTCCTAAGAATTCCTTTTTATCTAGATCCTGTAATCCTAAATTATTTGACATAGAATTAAAAATTAAGGCATCAGTAATATCCCAATTGGGCAATAATAAAATATTTGCATTTTTCACCATCTGTCTACCCTCGTCAGGGGTTATATTTTGGAATTCTTGTATCATTTGTTCTTTTATTTGATTCTGAATGGAGGCTTCATCCATTTCTGGATGCTCTGCTTTCATATTCCTACACCTTTGTTCAAAAATGTGCATGTTTGCCCTCCATGCAAACTGATGGAAAGCCCTAGATTTTACAAAACTGTTATCAGACAAAAATTGCTGACTGGCCTACTCCAAGATAGGGTCTAATTCCCTTCCTCTAAAATCTACTACAGTCAATTCAAAACCTGGCACAGGAGGCTCTTAGGGGTTCCCTTCATCAATTTTTGCTTGAGTAACAAAAACTCCTCCTTGCGACCCCATTTGTTCAATTTTCTCATTGGTGAGCTACTCTTCCTCAATTCTCATTGGAGCTTGGGAAGGTGAGTAAACTTCATCATGGGATTCCTCTTCCCTTATTATTTTTCTTCTTTTGGGAGAAGGTTTAGGGGGTCTTTCTTCAAGGATAGTACTAGTAGATTCAATTACCTATTTTTCTTTGTTTACAATGGGCATCTACTCTCGAATAACAGTATATCCTATCCTCTTTTGGGCAACCAGTGGACCTACTCCTGTGTTAGGGGTGAAACCCAATTTCCTCATAACTTCTTTGGCTTTATCTAGAAAAGAATCAATAAAATGTTGTTTCTTTTCATTCGTTACCTCCATTATTTTTGAAAATGTACTCATGAGCTTATTTATCCTATCTGCATTAGTTGCAGCATTACTAAGAGGACTGAAATCTTTGTCAAAACAATGAATGAATTCCAAAACTTTTGAATAGACTCTCCTTTTTTCTTTCTTTGTTTCTTGCTCCTGGAGAGAGTATTCATTCCTTATTATATCTTCAGGGAAGTAGAATTCATGCTGACTTGGACGAAGCTTGATCCTATATCTAAGAGCAGAATTAAAGAAGTCTTCTGTGTCACAAAAATGAGCATGAGATACTGCCATCTTATACCGATACAAAAATTTGTAGAGGAAGATCCACCCTTCTTTAGTGATTACAAACTGGTGAGCTATAGTGCAAGTAGGAAAAATTGATCCTGTTCCCCTTTTGTGCAAAAAGGTTTCCTCCACTCCTCCCAACTACCATAAAAATTCAGCTACCCCTACCTTTAAAGGTACCTGATAGGGTAGTACATGGGGTGTCCCTTTGAAACCATAGACCCTAATGATAGTTGAGACTGGATATGGGATGATATCTCCCCAATTATGTGAAACTTTTAAACTATGGGGTCTGTCCATAGGCCTAACAAGATGCATTAGTGCCTTAGGAATTTTGGGATTGTCACTTAATATGAGGCATCTTAGTTTAGAAGCAAAGTGCCTATCAAATCTAACAAAACTAGCATTTTCTACTTCCCAAGTCATGTCTGCACTCCATAATTGAACTGGTAGTGCCTCCCCTTCTTGTTCCCTATTTAAAACCATTTCTTTACCGAAATATGTAACCCCTTTAAAAAGAAACATATGCATCAATAGGGAGTACTGACCCAAAACCTTTTCCACCTTGCTCTTTGCAATCCCCACCAATCCATTGTGAATCTCATTAACCAGGTAAGATGCAAAATCAAAAAATATTTCTACACCGAAAGAAGAGATTTGGGTGATCATATACATGAGGCTCACTAGAATAAAGTCTTCTTCACCCTCTCCGAAGACTCTACACAGGGTCCTGTATATTTGTACTACACTGGCATTAAAGCATGATTTCTTGAAAGGTTCTTTAGAAGATGATGTTATTGTTGGTAGGTTTCCAATTTTTCCTATGTGGGCTTTCAATGCACCTTGTCTAACTATATCCCTTTTGGACATATATTCTTTTTCTAACTCTATCAAATTAATGGGCACATGATACATGGTGAGAGGTCCCAGACTGAAAACCTTCCTAATTTCTTCTGGACTAATGGTAATTAAAACCTCACCATCCATTCTTCTCACTACCTTAGTGGCTGGATCATAGCTTTTCGCTACAGCTTCAAGTAGGTCATAATCCATAAACACACTGGGAACAACAAGCTTCCCAAGATCAAAATTCCATATATTGGCATGAGGGGCATATAATTTCCTTTTTGCGAACCATTTTTTGAATAGACTCAAACCAGTTTGAGAAGCCTGAGCATCTTGAACCCAATTACCCTTATCATACAGTCCATCAGCTATCCTTAGCCTAGGGTTCAATTAGGTTAACCTCTTAACTTGTGTTGTCTCTACAGTAGACTCAGGAAGCAACTCAAGCAAATCATCATGCACATTCCTATCCAAATAATTTACTGCACCTAAAAATCCCTTCTTTGGAGGCATCTTGGACTTATTTTTCACAGAACTGAAAAGCCTACGAGGATTATGGTAGTATTACTTACTTTAATTTTGTCTTTGTTTTCCTCTGTATTTCCACAAACTTTCCTCGAACAGACAACTTCACAATTTCTACCAGGCTTTGGCACACTTTCCTTCAGTAATTGCTTCTACACAAGAATGGCTTCAAATCTTTGCTCGCGTAAGATGAAACTGATGAAATCTCTCTGTATTATACTCTATTTTTTCTCATGGACGATGCTTTCATGTCTAATTAATACAAGGAGTGGCACTACATTTTGTGTTTAAAACTGCGCCATCGATCTTCAAAGATCCTATGATCATGTGATACAGAGAGAACAACTAGGAGTTGCATTTGACATGTCAGTCAATTTACCCAATGAGAACTTACCACATATATCATTCTTTCCTTGATGGTGCTTGTATCTGGACCCATTGATATCTAAGGACACGTGTCAGCATGTCACTACTTCATTATGCATAAAAAATGAGCATCTTGCCATAGCGAAGCAGCAAAAATTGTCGATCTGATTCAGAATCAATCAAATGATATGCTACTAGGTTTTCTCAGAAAGAAGGTGGTGGGACCTATTCTCTATGTCGCTATAATTATCTCCCTCGCAACTCTTCATAGCGAGAAGACGACAACCATTGATCACATACTCAATCAAGTGTGAGGAAACTACACGGGGTCTTCTGATTCATATTCGCTATGTCGCATAGCTTAAAAAGCATGCAATTTTGCATAGCGAGGTAGCGAGCTCCGTTGATTCCATTCCAAGCTGATGTTCAGGATCTCTTTGTACATTTGGTCAGAAAGGCATTAATGAAAAATGGATTTATGCATAGTTGGCACCTGTCAAAAGTTTACTGTAGTCCTAATTATCTTTCCACGTCACCAAAGGTCCTACCGATCTTCAAATTTAATGAGGCCTCGCTACTTCGCTAACGGTGAAGTATTTGATTTTTTTGATAGCAAGGTAGTGAGCTTCAACGTTTTTAATGAATTTTGTATAGGAAAATGCAAGGGGTAGAAGATAATTATTACTATTATTTAAACTGCTTCTAACAATGGCATTTATGACTTGTCATGCCACCTGGTGTAGTCATGGTACCGGCAAAATGCAACGTCACCACCTCTTCAGATTTCATGGCCTCGCTACTTCGCTAACAGCGAAGTGTCTAATTTTTTTTATAGCGAAGTGGCAAAGCATCAGAAAAATCATCATTTTGGCTCTATTTTCAGATATTCTACTTGGTCCCCTTCCCTGTTTGGATGGTAGTTGCAATGTGTACCTACACAATAAATCATTCAGAAAACAAATCTCCAACCACCGTATCTTCACTTTGTGGTCCTGCCTCGTAAAATACTCAGCACTCACTACCTTGCATGGCTTAAAAAGCATGAAATTCTTCATAGCGAGGTAACTACAGCGGTAGATCTACTTGGATCTGATGGCTGGAAAGATTGAGAAAAAAGGGGATCTCGGGGGAACAAAAAATAAAGGGGACAGAATATTCGTCTCACTTGAAAATTCAAAAGTTTCACGCCCGATAGTTTATGAACAAAGAGAACATAGGGTTTTCATGAGTTTTTTTCTTTATGGATGGATTATCCAGAAACCCTATGTTTCACTTAGAAATAAAATTTTTGACTTTTCTACAAATTAACAAAAACTTCTGTTGCACAAAAAGTTAGACCAACAGGGAAGAGGCTTGGTGAAAATATTTGCAATCTACTCTTTAGTGCTTACACACTCGAATCTAATCTCTTTTTTTACAACTCTCTCTCAGCATATGATACTTGATAAAAATGTGCTTATTCTTGGAATGCAACACTTGATTATTAGACATATTTACTATTCTTGTGTTGTCACAATGTTTAACAATAGGTTCACTAAATTCTATCCTTATATCCTTCAGCATCTACTTCATCCAAACAATTTGATTACAATTTTTGGCTGCTACAACATATTCTCCTCCCATTATACTTTGTGAGGTATAGTCCTATTTCTTACTTAGACAAGGAACCAATCTTCCTCCAACAAAGAAGGCTCGACCACTAGTTTGCTTTCTATCATCCTTACTACCATCCCAATCAGCATCAATATAAGCATATAGAGTGAAATCATTATATATTTCATACCACAATCTGAACTTTGGTGTTCCTTTCAAGTATCTAAATATCCTTTTGAATACTACATAATGTGCTTCTCAGGGATCAGTTTGAAATCTTGCAACAATTCCAACTATATTACCTATATCTGGCCTTATGTGAATTAGATATAAAAAACCTATGATCATAGATCTGTACTTCTTCTACTCAATAGTAGTTGTCTCATCCTTTGTAGATAACTCATGTCCCATTATCATAGGTGTTCATTTAGGTTTACATGTTTCTAAACCAAAATGCTTTGTTAAATATTTCAAATACTAAGTCTGAGAAATAAAGATTCCTTCTTTTTCCTACATAATTTTTAATCTTAGAAAACATTTCATCTCTCCTATCATGCTCATTTCAAATTCCTTCTTCATTTCTTCTACAAACTTGTCACTTTCATTATCATTTCCTCTAAATATGATATCATCAATGAATATTACCAAAATCATCAATCCATCATCAATTTTTTTCCAATGGAGATTACTATCTACCTTACCTTTTCTATATCCAAAATTTTTCAAATTCTTGTCCAACCTTGCATACTACCTGTTCTTGGAGCTTGCTTCAAGCCATACAATGCTTTCTTCAGTCTAAATACTATGTCCTTGTCATCTTTCAAAGGACAACCTTTAGGAAATTCTATGTATACCTCTTCTTCAAGTTCTCCATTCAAAAATATTGAATTGAAATTCATCTAATATACTTTTAATTTCTTATATGTTGCATATGCTAAGAATAACCTTACTACTTTTATTCTTGCTATAGGAGCATAGTTTTCATCATAATCTATTCCTTCTTGTTGTGAGTAACCTTTACATACCAATCTTGTTTTGTTCCTTACAACTTCACCTTGTTGAATCATCTTGTTTCTAAATACCCATTTAGTTCCTATCACATTCTTGTCTGTTGGTTTGGAAACCAATTCCCATGTCTCATTCTTTACTATTTGATTCAATTCCTCTTTCATAGCTTGTTTCCAATAGCAATCTTTACATGTTTCATCTGCATTCTTAGGTTCAACTTGGGATATCAAACATAGTTCTTCATTGATTCTACTTCTTTTCATCACACCTTTATCTCTTCTTTCAATGATATTCTTGGGTGGATGATTCTTTGACATATTCTTACCTGAAGTAGGAGTTGTTGTCTTAGCTTTGTTTTCTAAAAGAATACTTCATCATTCCTTGGTTTGGTAACAACATTTTCATCATCTAAATTATAATCAATTATTCCTTCTTGTATCATGAATTTCTCATCAACTCTCACATTTGCACTTACTCTAATGGTCTTAGTTCTCAGATTATAACATCTATAAGCCTTGATTTTCAATGAATAACCAACAAAAATACCTTCATTACTTCTAGCATCAAACTTACAAATATCATTATCTCTTTTTATATAACACTTACTACCAAAATTTTTGAAATACTTAATTGTAGGTGAGTGACCAAACCATAGTTCATAAGGGGTGAAGTTTGTGTCTTTCCTAACTTGCACTCTATTCATAGTGTAGACTGTTGTATTCACTTCACTCCAAATATCTTGGATACATCATTCTCGGCTAACATAGCTCTTGCTACTTCTATTACTGACTAGTTTCTTCTCTCTACTATACCATTCTATTAAGGGGTTGTTGGACCTGATAACCGTCTTTTGATTCCATTAGCTTCACAAAATATGTTAAAGTCATTTGAAGTAAAATCTACTCCTCTATCTAATCTTAAATATTTAATTTTCATACCTTATTCATTCTCAACTCTATTCTTAAATATCTTGAACTTATCAAATGCTTGAGATTTTTCTTTAAGAAATGAAACCCACATCATTCTAGAAAAGTCATCAACTAAAACCATGAAATACCTTTCACCATAGAGTCCTTTAGTCTTCATAGGATTGTTGAGATCTATATGTGCAATATCCAATTTTTTTTATAGTAGTAAACTTCTCGCTGGGAAAAGAAGTTCTGTTATGCTTTTCCAATACACACTCGTTGTAAATTGTGTTAGTGGGATTTATAATCTTAGGAAAATTTCTAACTGCAAACATACTACTAGTCTTCACAATGTTGTCAAAGTTTATATGACAAAATATCTTATTCCATAATCAACTATCATCAACCATACTAGCCAAACATGTGATTTTAGTAGGGTTCATCTAAAATCCATTACCTCTAGATTTGGTTCATGTTCTAATTACCTTTCCATCTTTTTCTCTAATCATGCATGTCTTCTTTGTGAACTACAACTAATAACCTTTATCCACTAGTTGTCCAACACTCAAAAGCTTGTGCTTCAAACCATCAACAAAATATACATACTCAGTGTTAATCTTACTAGCAAGAGTTATGTATCCAATACTTTTAACTTGACATGCTACATTGTTTCCAACTCTTACAATGCCTCCATCATGAATTTTGAGGTTAAAAAATTTGTTCATATCACTAGTCATATGATGTGAATAACCGCTATCAATTATCCAATTAGATTTATTTTTAACATGTGATACCAAATCCATTTTCTCTAAACTTTCTTCTTTAATAGCTACAAATCCAATTTCATCATCACTAGCACTTACTACTTGTTCATTAGAATCATCTTCTTCATTTGCATGCATTTTCTATCTCTTCTAGGTTTCAAATTACCTCTATATTTTTTCTCTCTTTTAGGACACTTAGATAAATAATGAAAAAATTCATTACAAGTTGTCATGTCCCCTTTATAAATAATTAAAAAATAATAATCTTTGCTAAGGCAGGCAGGCCCAAGAAAGTGAAGTTTCGGAAAAAGGGGGTTAATCTTTGAAAACCATTGGACTAATAAATAAAAATTATTATTAAAATATGTTTTATTAACCTCTATTGGATGTGAGTTACAATTATGCCCTCTTTTAAGGGGTTTGGAGGCATTTTGGGCAGATTCCAGAACTTGATTTTTGCTCATTCTTTGTTATTCTTCAGAGGCTGTCAAACCTGTGGAGAAGGAGACCCAAGAACGGGAGTTTGTAGGTTTCTAGGGAGACCCAAGAATGGGAGTTTTCAGGTTTCCAAGAAGGCTAAGGATGGGATTTTGAAGCCATTCCATGTGCATGCTCATACAGAGTTTGCCTTTGTGCTAAACAGTGTAGATTTGTGGGTTTTCGGGTGTGTTTTTGTATGAGTTTGGTGTTTTCAGTTGAGTATTTCATATCAATTCAGGTTTCTGCTGTATTTAAGACTTTAAGGTGTTAAAATAGAGCTGAATATATATATTGGGATGTGATTAAACTTTTGAGATAGATTATTAAGTTTTTGTGGTGTTTTCGGGCATTTTTGTGTTAATTTTGGGAGCCTGATGAGCATAGTTTTTGTCCTACATTTGTGAACCATTGTGTAAAAGCTATATGGATCTGGAAATTTAATTTTGTAGGCTGTTATTCTGCTGAAATTTTTGTTAAAATGTCCATTTTCAGATTTATTAATAATTTGTGAAGTTGTGAAGCTTTTGGCACTATTTTCAGCATACCCGATTTGGGGTTTCTTGAGAAATTTGGTGGTTCTTTGTGATATTAGTTTTTTGATCTTAAAGATCTAATTAGAGGTTGTAAATATCATATAAAATCAGAAAAGGGACATTTCAGTGGTATCATAGCTATGATCTTTCCAGCCTGAGGGTTTGTAGAAGTTTGCATGTCAGTTTTGAGAACTACCCAAATCTTGCATGTCATAATTTATGGTTGCATGTTTCTTCTAATCAACTGCATGCCAAAATTTATGGTTGCATGCTAATTCTAATCATTTTCATGTTAGTTCTTGGTGAATTTGGTGGTTGTAGAAGTTTTCATGTCAATTTTGACAACTACCCAGATCTTGCATGTCAGTTTTGACAACTACCTAGATCTTGCATGTCATAATTTGGTGGTTGCATGTTGCTTCTAATCAATTGCATATCAAGATCTATGGTTGCATGCTACTTCTAATCATTTTCATGTTAGTTCCTGGTGAATTTGGTGGTTGTAGAAGTTTTCATGTCAGTATTGACAACTACCCAGATCTTGCATGTCAGTTTTGACAACTACCCAGATCTTGCATGTCATAATTTGGTGGTTGCATGTTGCTTCTAATTAGTTACATGTCAAAATCTATGGTTGCATGCTACTTCTAATCATTTTCATGTTAGTTCTTGATGTTTGAAGAAGTTATATCCTATTGGGGTTACACTCTACTTTATCCAGAATGGATAGGTATAGTACAGAGTCTCAGAGGACACGATCTTGGACAATTGATATCCAGAGTCAAAATAGTAGAAAGGATGGTTATTTAGACATTCGAGATAAACTTATGAAAATAAGCCATGACATGTCTGAATAGTTGGTTGAGCACCACCGTATAATGAATGACATGTTGTCCGACCCAGCTAAGGTGGATAAGTTGACTGGATTTCTATTTGGAAGATTTTCTCACAGGACAGATGACACAATTCCAAGAACTTGCATGAGGAGTTTGAGAAACTAGTTGATAGCCAGGTAGAGTTCTCAGATTCTACTCTGCCACAGGAGGTGGTGGGAAAGGATATTATAGGGATTGATAGTAACAGTCAACTTGATACTCAAATTGAGACAATTGTTTACAGGTCATCAAAGGGTGATGCCACAGGTATTCAGGATGGTATAGTTACAACAGGCAATGACTATAGTGTAGTGGGTTCAGATGATGATTATGAAGATGTTGTTGTGTAGGATGGTGAGATACCTGGTAGAGATGAGCAGACATTGAACATTCATGACTTTGCTGAGAAAGAGCACCAGGCACAGTTAGATGCTTCATCACATGAGGTTGAGGCTGGTAGTACTTCACATGATTTTTCCAGCCAGCTAAAGGTGAACAAAGATAGTATTGTGACTTCATTATCTCATCATGATAGGTATGTGGAGTTAGTTGGTATTAGTCATATTACTCAGGTGAGGAGTTTTCTTGAGTTACCAGTTGATTCTAGTTTATGGATATGGACTCGAGATTGTTATATTGGCATTTGGGATTCAGTTGACTGGAGATCTTTAACACTTTTTGGTAGCAATGTTTGTTTGGGTGCTATTATGGATTTGATTACCAAATTACGCAGTGTTGTCTTTTCTTATGCTAGTATCTTGTCTGATGTTGGTATTAGTTTTTATACACCGATGTTGGGCTTTGTTCATATATCTAGTCGACCATACTTGCTGGAATGTGTTGATGATATTTCATATTTGGCAGTGTGTATAGATGAGTCCCAAGATCATATTGGCAGTGATGACATCCAAGAGGATGCAGTGGGTAGTTTTGAAGACTTAGTCTCCTTGGGTACAGAGGATTTGGACAATAGTACTAATGTTTTTGATACTCCGTATGGTGATATGAGCTTTAGATTTGATTCACAGGATATGGATGGTAATACTCTAGAGACTAGTAACTTTGAGGATACTCCTTTAGATAGTGCATCAGAGGAGGTTTGTAGGAGACAGTCAAGCCAGTTCCATCATGTGTCTAATTAGTTGAGAGTTAGTGACCAAGACATTGCTATCACTTGCCAGCATTTCGATGTTGCTCGTCATTTGTTAGCAATTTATGGATGGGGTTCTCCTACTAGTGATGAGCAGGAAGGTAGTTATCTTTCCTTGATAGAGATCCACTTTTTATGGGAGGCTATTCAGATTTTGAGATAGAATTATATGCAGTTGGTAGCTGATAGAGATTGTCTTATGGAGTGGGGCAGTACAGCATATGATGCATTGTTGGCCAAGGAAGATGAGGTGAGTGAGCTTACTGAGCAGCTTGAGGTGACTTCTGAGATTCTTGAGAGTACACAGTTGGCTTTCAAGGAGTCATAGTTTCATTTGGCTAAGGTGACCATGGAGTTAGAGTGATGACAGTCTTTACCTGATTCTACACAGTCACAATCTGTGGTGTTTGGTGATCCGAGGATGTCCATGGCCGAGATTGTTAGAGACAGTGGAGATGGGGATGCATCCATCCTTGATACTAACATTGGCATATCAGGTTCATTCCCACTAGAGTTAGGTTCAGTTGAGTTGGGTGTTGTAGTAGATTCTTGTATGCCTGACATGGTGGTGGCCTCTAGTATTGATGGCACGGAGACTAGAGATGTATCAAAGATCATGTGTGTTGTTGGTGAGTCCACAGTTGGCATGGTTCCTACTAGTAATACTACTCCCTTGGTGATATCTTCAGAGGTAGTAGTCAGTTCCAACATGGTTAATGATCAATTGTAGTTACTTTCATCTAGATTATAGTCTAAGCCACTGACTAAGATTGGCGGATTCTATCAGCATTACACTGTGAGGTACGCTCATCAATTTACCTTTGATGACCATGTTGATGAGATGATGATTCAGAGATGTACTTTGGTTCCTAGTGCTTATCATCAGTTATGGGACAGTTTGATGCCTCAAGATGAGAGTTGTGATGGGCATGACATGGTGATAGGTTCTACAGTTGACAGCTTGATAATATTTGACTTAGAGCAGGAGTTTGGGAGTGATGCTTCAGTGGGTGTTGTTATTGATTCTACTCCTTTGGCTATGACATCTCCTGACTTAGCTAGTGATCAGTCACAATGGGTTGTATCACTTGTTCATGGTGAGTTGTTGACTGAGGTTGGTTTTTTTAATCAACATTATATTGTAGGGTATGTACATTAGTTATCATTTGATCCTTGTTTTGAGGAGTTGATGGCAGGAAAATTTGGTTTGGATTCCATTTCTTACTCTTTATCTTGTAATATCTTTTCACCATCAGTAGTGCATGGGAGTTATGGTTATGAGATAGTGGCCGGTGATTTGCAGAGTTGTGTTGACTATAGGAGTTGTATAGTGTGTGGATTCTCCATACTTGGTACAGCTTCATTCGAGAGCATTCACCATTGTTGAAAAGTTGGATTGTACATTCCGTATAGGCCAGTGGGGTGCGTTGATGATATTTACTATGTTGGTAGTTTGATTTGTCCACTTTACTTGGGTTTTGATGTTCTAAGAGTTTGTGTCTCATGGGTTTTTGACTATGGTAGTGGTGATTTTGGAGTTTGGTTGAGCTATAATTGTTAGTTTGATTATGGATTCCTCTTGGTCATATTGCAGAGGATATTGTAGGAGCCTGTGTTAATTGGTAGTAGTATAGTTCATGACTACATTTGGGATCCAGGTGGATTGATTGGTTTATTATTCAGCCATTGCCTGAGGACAAGCAATGTTTGGGAGGGGAGGACTTTTCATGTCCCCTTTTTAAATAATTAAAAAATAATAATCTTTGCTAAGGCAGGCAGACCCAAGAAAGTGAAGTTTCAGAAAAAGGGGGTTAATATTTGAAAACTATTGGAATAATAAATGAAAATTATTATTAAAATATGTTTCATTAAACTCTCTTGGACATGAGTTACAGTTATGCCCTCTTTTAAGGGGTTTGGAGGCATTTTGGGCAGATTCCAGAACTTGATTTTTGCTCATTCTTTGTTATTCTTCAGAGGCTGCCAAACCTGTGGAGAAGGAGACCCAAGAATGAGAGTTTGCAGATTTCCAGGGAGACCCAAGAATGGGAGTTTTTATGTTTCTAGGAAGGCTAAGGATGGGAGTTTGAAGCCATTCCATGTGCATTCTCATATAGAGTTTGCCTTTGTGCTAAACAGTGTATATTTGTGGGTTTTCGGGTGTGTTTTTGTATGAGTTTGGTGTTTTCAGTTGAGTATTTCATATCAGTTTGGGTTGCTTCTGTATTTCAAACTTTAAGGTGTTAAAATAGAGCTGAATATATATATATTGGGATGTGATTAAACTTTTGAGATAGATTATTAAGTTTTTGTGGTGTTTCCGAGCATTTTTGTGTTAATTTCAGGAGCCCGATGAGCATAGTTTTTGTCCTACATTTGTGAACTATTGTGTAAAAGCTATATGGATCTGGAAATTTAATTTTTTAGGCTGTTATTCTACTGAAATTTCTCTTAAAATTTCCATTTTCAGATTTATTAATAATTTGTGAAGTTGGGAAGCTTTTGGCACTATTTTCAGCATACCCGATTTGGGGTTTCTTGAGAAATTTGGTGGTTCTTTGTGATATTAGTTGTTTGATCTTAAAGATCTGATTAGAGGTTGGAAATATCATATAAAATCAGAAAAGGGAAATTTCACAAGTCCACCATTTAAATATTTCCTTACCATCTTTTCCTCTTCTTACCATAAGGGCTACTCCTTCTTCAATCTTTCTATCTTCATCAGTTTTGTTGTTGCTAGCAAAGTCTCCTCTAACACTTGTGCTTCTTGATAAAATAGGTCAAATATTCAAGGCATTGAAAGCTATTTCTATCATTTTCAGTTCTCCAAACTATCTATTCTTATTCTCAACTACTTCAAGTCTTCCAAGTAATGTTTCTTTTGTGAAATATTTGGTACAAGAGATCAACAACTATATCATTTGAACTACTAGCTTAAATTGTAGTGTTAAGCTCTTCAATATCATCCATATCATCTTGTCATCTTTCTTGCTTCCTCATTGAGATCTAATACCTATAGTAATTTCTAATATTTTTCCTACAAATGTTTTTATAGACTCATCTTCCATCATCTTAGCATCTTGAAATGACAAATATTTTTATAACCTCAATTTGTTAAAATGTTCATCACCTTCAAAACTATTTTCCAAAGTTTTCCAAATCATATGAGAAGTAACAAGCGACTTTACCTGGTTGTACCTGTATGCGTTAATATGTGGCCTCTTCTAACACACACACTTCAACACGGTCATTGTATGCAGATTCATCCTGGAATGAACATTGGATTGTTCATCCAAAAATCAGCTGGAAAAGCGACCCGTTGCCTTCTATCTAAAGGGAATTGCTTGTTAGATATCCTTATATTCGAAGTGTTTAAGCAACCAAACCCTGCAAGAACGAAGGATTTAAAAGAAAACGTGACTAATCTATATGAGAATGCAGATTAATCTAGAATGGAGTATGCACGTTTAATCTAAGAACATGTAAAAGAAATTATACTAAACGTATGCATATTAAATCTATATGAGAATTAAAATAGAAAATGAATATGAAAGTAGGGAGCTTAAATGAATGCACAATCCAACAATAATTTGATGCAAATTCTCATTCAACCTCCTCCAAAATGAAGAGATGAGGGTCTCTTAAATAGACTTTCCTAGAATCCATCAACGATTGAGATCGATTTCAATCAACGGTTAGGATTAAAGGTGAAGTTTAGTCATAAAGGAAGATTCCCAAATTAAAGAGAGTTAACTGATTTAATTTGAGTAGAAAAAGGAGTTAACTCATTTAACTCATTTTTTTATCAATAGTGAACTGAAAATTTCCTTTTTTGAACTAAAGAGAGATTTTGGTGAGATATTTAATTTAATAAAATGAGATATGCTCTCATAATTACCTTTTCTATTTAATTAAATAATTTCATTTAATTAATTAAAAAAGGTACATTTATTAAATTAAATAACTTTAATTCCATAGTACATTAGCCTTAAGATATAATTTAATTTAATTAAAGTATAAATACTTAGTAATTAAATTAAATATTAATCAATAAGTTTAATGTGACTAATATGAGTAAATACTATAGGAATTAAATAATAAGCATGATGAATACATATTAGAGTTTTTTTCATCTAATATTAAGTCAAGTAGCGATTAGTTGAGTAAGAATTTGTCGAATGGAAAACGATTTTAGGACTGATCAAAAATAGACCAAAATTGGTTGAGATGGAAATGAGCCAATTTTGGGATATTACATTTTGCCCCTCTTTTAATGAATGTGTGAGCAACATGTTCAATTAAAAGAAAATTAGAAAGCATGACGCGAACATGAGATTGCTTTCAAAATTGATTATACAGAGACCAATTGATAAGCTTTTAAGGACTATCTCTAGAATAGAGCTTAATCCCAAGGAATCCAAGTAGAGCACTTAGATACCTAAGATTGGTAGCATTTAGAAGATTATCTCCAGAATGAAGCTTAAGCTTCAAGGATCTAAATAGAACACCTAGATACCTGAGATTGAAAGCATTTAGAAGATTATCTCTAGAACAAAGCTTAACCTTCAAGGATCTAGATAGAACACCCAGATACCTGAGATTGAAAGCATTTAGAAGATTATCTCGAGAATGGAGCTTAACCTTCAAGGATCTAGATAGAACACCTAGATACCTGAGATTGATAGCATTTAGAACATTACCTCTAGAACAGAGCTTAACCTTCAAGGATCTAGATAAAACACCTAGATACTTGAGATTGAAAAAAAAAAGATAACAAGATCCAATCATGAGTCATAGAATCATCTCCAAAAAGAGGCTTGATCCTCAGGAGTTGGGGTTTAGATTTTCCCAATACCTATCTATCGAACTCTGAGAAGAGTTATTATAAGGTTGATCAATTGATGAAAAGATAAGATAGATAGAAAAGATGCCAGATAGAAGGGAACAAAATGCCCCAAGTGATGAGATGCCCCAAGTGATAAGGACATAAGATGGGAACAAGATGCTCAATGATGTAATCATACTGCCCCCTCAGGAGTGAAATTGAAAGATGAAACACCATAACTATGATTTGAAATAGTATATCATGTGATATAAAAGAAATCTGAGATTCAGCAGAATATAGAAGAGATCAGAATGATCAAAAGAAGAGATGAAGAGATCAGAATGATTAGAAGAAATATAAAGAGATCAGAATGATCTTGAAGAAATATAAAGAGATCAGAATGATCTTGAAGAAATATGAAGAGATTAGAATGATCTAAAGAAATATGAAGAGATCAAAATGATCTGAAGAAATTTGGAGAGATCAGAATGATCAGAAGAAATATAAAGAGATCAGAATGATCTGAAGAAATATGAAGAGATCAAAATGAATATGAAGAAATTTGGAGAGATCAGAATGATCAAAAGAAATATAAAGAGATCAGAACAATCTTGAAGAAATATGAGAAGATTAGAACAATTTGAAGAAATTTGGAGAGATCAAAATGATCTGAAGAAGTATGAAGAGATTAGAATGATCAAAAGAAATTTGGAGGTTGATCCGAAGTTATTTTGAGATCCAAAAGACCAAGTTTGAGTTGAAAAGATTCCAAGAATCACAAAGTATCAGAAAAATTTGGACTACACAAGCGTTCGATCGCATTGGTCCCAAAATTGTAAAATGCATTTTTGAGCTACTTAAGTGTGTCAAATTTCAAATTCAATCCTGAAAATGGGTTCAAAACAACCAAAGTAGCCAAAAGAGTGATTAATCAATCATTTGTGCAGTTTGTGAATGAATTTGATTCTTTGAAGAGATCAGCAATCCCTCATTAGAGAAGGTGAAAGTAGATTTGTAGTTGAATTGCATGCTTATGCAAGTGAAGTTTGCAATGCACGACTATGTTAAATGCATCCCTAGGTCTGGTTACCGAGCCTCAATATTTAATCATCACCGGATATAAAATAAATCTCGTATGTTATACAATTCCCACTGACATTTCAATCATGGAAATATGAATATAACATAACTTATTGGTTTTTCGGGATTAAATGTTAGCATTCATCGCACAAGAAGCCAGAATGACCAAAACATTTGTCCCTTTTAATGTAGCAAGTTAACAAAAGCATCAAAGCATAAATGCTAGGATGACCTGAATGTTGCTTGCATGATAGGCACACCAAACACATGGGAGATCCCTCTTATGCTAATTATTCAGTATTCATTTTTTTCACAACAACCCTTGCATTCGTAACCTAAGATAGAAGTGTGCTAGATATACTTGCAGTGACCCAAATGTTCACTTAGCAAGATGAGTATCAACATTTACTATAGCATGAAGAGTTTACTGCAAAAAACATGGAAAAGACCCAACATTATTGGTGTATTCATATAAAAGGAGTCAAGGTACACATGGCCACCTAATATGAGATGGAGGCTCTTATAGTGGACACTTCTTTTATAGGAACATATCAACTTGTTGGAACTAAACCACAGACAGAAAGCCAAGAAAAGATGGGTAGGGACCAAGGATAGATTTAGAAGATGTGAATGGATCATGAGTATGGATATCATCATCTTTAGAGTGAGCAATATGACCAAAACCATCAATAGATTTATGAGTAACTATAATAGGAGCAATACCTTTGATAGGAGTATTTAAAGCTTGACCATATTTTGGGAGTGAATGTAGCAAGGTAGAATAAGAGAGTGAGGGGACACTTTTCTCTTCAAAAGGAATTTTTGGTAACATAGGAAAAGTATCCTTCTCTTGGTCTTTTGTAATCTCCTTAAGGATGGAGGAAGGAATATATTGATCTTGCTTAGTAGAGGTGCATGACATGGGAGATGGAGGACTATGTGGCTCTTGAGATGGAGGCACGAGATCTTAGAAGACTTGAAAGGGGATAAAGGAATCTTGGTCATGATCAACACTTGTTTCTTCATCATTTAAGTGGTCCTCTTAACATGAAACCAAATCCAAGGATGAGGGAGTATCTAAATCTCTATTCGAATATATTTCTAGAGTCTCCATAATAGGCTCTTGAAGAGGCAATGGAGGGATAGTTGGAGTGGGGACAATAGGAGGAGCAACACATGGAGGTTTTGGATCTTTGCTTTGTGTAGTATGGGAGAGGTTTGCGGCTAAGTCAACATTAGCTTGAGTTTCCTTTAAAGGTAGTCCTTAAAGGTACACATAGTCAACTGGGGGAGTAGCGAGTTCTTTTGGTGAATATGTGTTGGAAAGATTGGACAATTTAGAAGGTGGATGTATGTTGGAGGCAGTAGAAGTTTTGTTTGAACCATTGCTAGACATGGTTTCATGATGTTGATCCTTCTTAAGAGTAGAATATTTAGTAGCTAAGAGCTTAGATTTTTGAATTATGCCTTTTTCAAAGAGATCTTGGATCTTGTTTTTCAGCTCCTTACAATGTGAAGTTTTATGTAAATTATGCCTATGATAGACACAATAGTTACTCATAAAGGAAACTCTCGCCAAAGTGAGCTTAGGTAAAGTAATGAGTTTTTCTTTAAGAAGTTCTTCCAAAGTTGATTCATAAGATCTTCCCAAAGGGGTGAAATCACACTTTGGTTTAGGTTCCCAAGGTTTGTTTTCAAAGATATTCCTAGATTTGTTGGGCGTATGTGAGGTGTTCTGAGATGTCTTGGATTCAAGATCAGAAGAATGTGATTTTTGGTTGTCATAGGAGGAAGGGAAATTGTCTCTCAAGGAGAATCTATTTGATGATGTGTCATCTTCCTCCTTCAATCTTTGAAGTTGAGTGCTCATTGATTGGATTTGTTGCTTCATGTTTGCAATAAGTTTCTTTTCTTCCTCACTAGGAATATTGGATTTAGCACATTTTTTGTTAGCCATTTTGATGTACTATGTTTCAAGTATTGACAGCCAAGTTTTAGAACATAGTCAAGTTGCCACAGTCATAGATGATGACAAAAAGCAAAAGCTTAGACAAGGACAACACTAGAATGTAGTCTCAGAAAAGAAAGATAAGAGTGTAGTATACTAAGGTACGAATAGTTTGATTTGAAGGCTAGAATAGCCAAAGATTATGACTATCATGACACAAAGTATAACAAGCACTAAAGGACAAGAGCAAGATAACTAAGAGACAGGACTAGTTAAAGTATGGATCAGAAGTCATTAGCTAAGCAATATGCCACTATTTGAGGAATGTTTGCAGACAGAAATTGACAAACGGATGCAAAAAATGGCAGCGTGCAGATCGTAGATAGATAAATCAAACCAAAAGAAGAAATGCTGACACAAGATCTCATGTGAGAAAACCTTTACAAGCTACGTGAAGAAGTTTTACAGGCCATGCGAAAAAGTTTTATGGGTTGCGCGAAGAAGTTTTATGGGTTGCGCGAAGAAGTTTTATGTGCTATGCAAACAAGTTCAACGGCCTGCGCGAAAGCCAATGACAGTGTTTAATTTCATGCGAGAAAGATCATAGGGTCATGTGAAGACTCATGACAGAAATTTAATTTCGTGTAAGGACAAAATGATTTTGCGCAAGGACCAAATGATTTCACACGAGACTAAAAAAAATTTTGCGCGAGAAGGTAGACCAGTTTTAGAACAGCGACTAATTTTGGCAAGATTTTTTGACTTTTCAAATAGATTGGGCAGATTTTTGAGAAAAGTTCAATTTAATAAATAAAAAATTTGATCATTTTAGTAAGCAAGCAGATAAATAGGCATGTAGAATAGAAAGCAGGTGATATCAAGCATGTCTGAAAACAATGAGCAAGGGCAAAAACAACCTTGCGCATGAAAAATCAACTAACTTAGTACGTGTTGATTCCTAAGAGAGCTAATTGTGTATGTTTTCAAAGAGTTTTTCAATCATTACACACATTTCTAGAAAATGAAAAGTGTGGCCTCTCTAAGGTTTTTAGTAATTTTTTGACTCTGCAACTTTTATGACTCATAGGGGTGACCTCCAATCATGGTGCACCAAGGTTTTAACATAGTTTGAGAACTTAATCTTCAAGAGCTGTTGGGGAGATCTGACAACCCAAAATGAACCACACCCATGGAGATTTCTTCCACAAGGACATTTATATAGCAGTTGTCACTACCACATCAAAAATGGCTATTATCACTCGAGGTTCCATCAACACAGTTTGCCCTATAGAGGGATTTTCTACTATGGTTAACCCTCTCTAAAGGTGACCAACTCACAATAGTGTACCACACGGGGACTTAGCTTCTAGATTCAAGGTTTTGACACCTTTTCATTTTTAGCCCAATCAAAGCAGATAGATTAATCTGACACGTTAAACTAAGAGTATGTGTTAAAGATCTATGATATCAACTCCCATTGATCTATCAACCTCTCCAGAGAAAGGATGCCTCAATCAAAAAGTTGAAGATTCGTCTATTTGCAAGATGCTCAAAGTATCCTCCCCACCTACAAGGAATCTGTCTTAGAGAGGAGTTTCACTAGGAACCCACTCCCTCAAGATCCACGAATAGTGTTCATGGGGGCCTAATTACTATGTGTGTACAGATGTTAATTCTTGAAAACAAATCTATCCAAAAGCAATCAAAAAGCACAAGGTGGTACACTTAATGCTTTAACTATTGTGAGGTGAGTCCAAAGATGTGGAACATCTAACCCCTCACACAATCCAAAATGAGTCCACAACTTAGAAACTAGTGAGTTCTAGAAAGCACAAAAGGGTTTCCTTGTGGAGTATTTAACGCTTATTTCCTGTAGATCCCTCCCCTTTAACATGGTGCTGATCTTGCAACCACAGGGTGGAAAAAGGGGTCGACGAATTAGCGAGTCCAATAACCCAAGATAGCTAATAAGATCTATCACTAGTCACTAAGCCTGCTAGATGAAACTAATAGAGATCACAACCTAGTATCAAATTATGCATGTTTTGTAAAATGAGAATATTGAAGGAAATACACACAAGCTTGACACAAGAAATGTTCGTTTTAGCTCCAAATGAATTGTTATCAGCAGAGGAAGGTTACCTGGTGATCCTCGCAATGCGCTTAGTAGATGTTTTACCTATTTTTAGCAACTTTATCATGCTTTTCCAATTGTCCCACAAACCGTTGTTATGCTGCAAAAAAAATCAAAAAAATGGAAATAAAGATGCTTAAGATAAAACATGTTAGTGAAAACTGAAGCTTAACTATGGGAAAATAAAATTTAACTATTTTTGTTAATTTTTATACCCATAAAAAAGCTTAGAAAATGCTAAAACCCATGAAATCATCAAAAGTCAAAATTCATTTTATGTGGCCTCTACTAACATGAATATGTGGCCTCTGCTAACACACACACTTCAACACAGTCATTGTATGCAGATTCATCCCTTCATCCCAAAATGAACATTGGATTATTCATCCAAAAATCAACTGGAAAAGGGACCCGTTGCCTTCTATCTAAAGGGAATTTCTTGTTAGATATCCTCAAATTCGATGTGTTTAAGCAACCAGACCCTGCAAGAATGAAGGATTTAAAAGAAAATGCGACTAATCTATATGAGAATGCAGATTAATCTAGAATGGAGTATGCACAATTAATATAAGAGCATGTAAAAGAAATTATACTAAATGTATGCATATTATATATGAGAATTAAACTAGAAAATGAATATGAAAGTAGGGAGCTTAAATGAAAGCACAATCCAGCAGCAATTCGATGCAAATTCTCATTCAACCTCCTCCAAAATGAAGAGATGAGGGTCTCTTAAATAGACTTTCCTAGAATTCATCAACAATTGAGATCGATTTCAATCAACGGTCAGGATTAAAGGTGAAGTTCAATCATAAAGGAAGATTCCCAAATTAAAGGGAGTTAACTGATTTAATTTGAGTAGAAAAAGGAGTTAACTGGTTTAACTCATTTTTGATCAATAGTGAACTAGAAATTTCCTTTTTTGAACTGAAGAGAGATTTTGGTGAGATATTTAATTTAATAAAATGAGATATGCTCTCATAATTACCTTTTCTATTTAATTAAATAACCCTTTAATTAATTAGAGATACTTTTCTTATTTAATTAAATAATTTCATTTAATTAAATAGAAATGGCTTCCCATTTAATTAAATAACTTTGTTTAATTAATTACCTTTTCTATTTAGTTAAATAATCCTTTAATTAATTAGAGACACTTTTCTTATTTAATTAAATAATTTCATTTAATTAAATAGGAATGGCTTCCCATTTAGTTAAATAATTTTGTTTAATTAATTTAGAAGACACTTTTCTTATTTAATTAAATAATTTCATTTAATTAATTTAAAAAGGTACATTTATTAATTTAAATAAATTTAACTCCATAGTACATTAGCCTTAAGATATAATTTAATTTATTTAAAGTATAAATACTTAGTAATTAAATTAAATATTAATCAATAGGTTTAATGTGACTAATATGAGTAAATACTAGAGGAATTAAATAATAAGCATGATGAATGCATATTAGGGTTTTCTGCATCTAACAATTAAGTCAAGTAGCGAGTAGTCGAATAAGAATTTGCTTAATGGAATATGACTTTAGGACTGATCAGAAATAGACCAGAATTGGTTGAGATGACAATTAGCCAATGTAAGGGTATTACATTTTGCCCCTCTTTGAATGAATGTGTGAGCAGCATGTTCAATTCAAATAAAATCAGAAAGCATGACACGAACACGAGATTGGTTCTGAAGTTGATTACACGGAGACCAATTGATAAGCTTTTAAGGACTATCTCTAGAACATAGCTTAATCCCAAGGAATCCAAGTAGAGCACTTAGATACCTAAGATTGGTAGCATTTAGAATATTATCTCCAGAACGAAGCTTAACCTTCAAGGATCTAGATAGAACACCTAGATACTTGAGATTGAAAGCAGTTAGAAGATTATCTCTAGAATGGAGCTTAACCTTCAAGGATCTAGATAGAACACCTAGATACCTAAGATTGAAAGCATTTAGAAGATTATCTCCAAAATGAAGCTTAACCTTCAAGGATCCAGATAGAACACCTAGATACTTGAGATTGATAGCATTTAAAAGATTATCTCTAGAACAAAGCTTAACCTTCAATGATCTAGATAGAACACCTAGATACCTGAGATTGAAAAAAAAAGATAACAAGGTCCAATCATGAGTCATAGAATCATCCCCAGAATGAGGCTTGATCCTCAGGAGTTGGGGTTTAGATTGTCCAAATACCTGTCTATCGAACTCTGAGAAGAGTTGTTATAAGGTTGATGAATTGATGAAAAGATAAGATAGATAGCAAAGATGCCAGATAGAAGGGAAAAAAATACCCTGAGTGATGAGATGCCCCAAGTGATAAGGACATAAGATGGGAACCAGATGCTCAATGATGTAATCATACTACCCCCTCGAGAGCGAAATCAAAAGATGACACACCATAAATATGATTTGAAGTATTATATCATGTGTTATAGAAGAAATCTGAGATTCAATAGAATATAGAATAGATGAAGAGATCAGAATGATCAGAAGAAATATAAAGAGATCAGAACGATCTTGAAGAAATATAAAGAGATCAGAATGATCTTGAAGAAATATGAAGAGATCAAAATGATCTGAAGAAGTTTGGAGAGATCAAAATGATCAAAAGAAATATAAAGAGATCAAAATGATCTTGAAGAAATATGAAGAGATCAGAATGATCTAAAGAAATTTGGAGAGATCAGAACGATCTGAAGAAATATGAAGAGATTAGAATGAATATGAAGAAATTTGGAGAGATCAGAATGATCAAAAGAAATATAAAGAGATTAGAACGATCTTGAAGAAATATGAAAAGATTAGAATGATCTGAAGAAATTTGGAGAGATCAGAATGATCTGAAGAAATATGAAGAGATCAGAATGATCAAAAGAAATTCGGAGGTTTATCTAAAGTGATTTCAAGATCCAAAAGACCAAGTTTGAGTTGAAAAGATTCTAAGAATAAAAAAGTATCAGAAAAATTTGGACTACACAAGCATTCAATCGCATTGGTCCCAAAATTGTAAAATGAATTTTTGAGCAACTTAAGTGTGTCAAATTTTGAATTCAATCCCAAAAATGGGTTCAGAACAACCAAAGTAGCCAAAAGAGTGATTAATCAATCATTTGTGTAGTTCATGAATGAATATGATTCTTTGAAGAGATCATCAATCCCTCATCAGAGAAGGTGAAAGTAGATTTGCAATTGAATCACATGCTTATGCAAGTGAAGTATCCAATGCAAGACTATGTTAAATGCAACCCTAGGTCTGGTTACTGAGCCTCAATATTTAATCATCACCAGATATAAAATAAATCTCATATGTTATACAATTCCCACTGACATTGCAATCATGGAAATATGAATATAACATACGTTATTGGTTTTTTGGGATTAAATGTAAGCATTTGAGGCACAAGAAGCCAAAATGACAAGAACATTTGTCCCTTTTAATGTAGCAAGCTAACATAAGCATTAGAGCATAAATGCTAGGATGACCTGAATGTTTCTTGCATGATAGGAACACCAAACACACAGGAGATCCCTCTTATGCTAAGTATTCAATATTCATTTTGTCTACAATGACCCTTGCATTCATAACTTGAGCCAGAAGTGTGCTAGATATACTTGCAGTGATCTGTATGTTCACTTAGCAAGACAATTATCAGTATTTACTGTAGCATGAAGAGTTTACTCCAACAAACAAGAAAAAGAACCAACATTATTGGCATATTCATATAAAATGAGTCGAGGTACACATGGCCATCTAATACGAGATGGAGGCTCTTATAGTGGACACTTCTTTTATAGGAACATATCAACTTGTTGGAACTAAACCACAGATAGAAAGTGAAGAAAAGATCATGCCCCTACTCATTACTTCTTTAGTCAAAGATGACATCATCAAGTTGCTCGAGGAGATATGACAAAGCAAACAAAAAGAAAAAAAAATAAAACCTCAGCATATCCAAACAAGTATATCATTTTTTTTTTGAGTTCAATGCTTTCGGGATTGATGTCAAGTGTCAATGTCCAGAACAAGTTTGAAAGAAATATCATCAATATGGTGACAACAGTAGGCAGACACAGTCAGAATGACTGGTGACTGAGGTCAAAGAGGAATCTTCATGATGAAGAACCTAAAGAGGACTAAATGACAGTAGATAGACACAACCAAGATGATTGGTGACTAATGCAAAAGAGATCTTCCATAAAGGAGTTTGGAGACATAATCCAAGCAACAATAGGCAGACACAGCTAAAACAACTGGTGACTGTGATGTCCCCAGAGTGGGCCCCTAATGGAAGGTGACATAGGTTTGTCCGTGCGGTTTGTCGCTACCATGTGTCTGGGGTCCTCGCCAGCGAGGCTATCCTGGGGTTTCCCCCTTAATGCGGGGAGGTGCTATTTACTAACAGTCTGGGCTTTTGGTGCAATGGTTACTAACTTTGTATCAGAGTCGAAGGTCTCGAGGTCGAGACCCGCGAAGCGTGGTGGGCTGTGATGTCCCCAGAGTGGGCCCCTAACAGAAGGTGACATAGGTCTGTCCATGCAGTTTGTCACTACCACGTGTCCGGGGTCCTCGCCAGCGAGGCTATCCTGGGGTTGCCCCCTTAACACGGGGAGGTGCCGTTTACTAACAGTCTGGGCTTTTGGTGCAATGGTTAAGCTCAGACTGTTAGTAAACGATACCTCCCCGCGTTAAGGGGGCAACCCCAGGATAGCCTCATTGGCGAGCACCCTGGACACATGGTAGAGATAAACCACATGGACAAACCTACGTCACCTTCCATTAGGGGCCCCACTCTGGGGACATCACAGCCCACCACGCTCTGCGGGTATCAACCTCGAGACCTCCGGCTCTGATAACAAGTTAGTAACCGTTGCACCAAAAGCCCAAACTGTTAGTAAACGGAACCTCCCCGCATTAAGGGGGCAACCCCAGGATAGCCTCGCTGGCGAGGACCCTAGACACGTGGTAGCAACAAACCACACGGATAGACCTACGTCACCTTCTATTAGGGGCCCACTCTGGGGACATCACAGCCCACCATGCTCCGCGGGTCTCGACCTCGAGACCTCTGGCTCTGATACCAAGTTAGTAACCATTGTGCCAAAAGCTCAGACTGTTAGTAAATGGCAACTCCCTGCGTTAAGGGGGCAACCCCAGGATAGCCTCACTGGCGAGGACCCCGGACACGTGGTAGCGACAAACCGCATAGACAGACCTATGAAGTTAGTAACCGTTGTACCAAAAGCTCAGACTGTTAGTAAATAGAACCTCCCCACGTTAAGGGGGCAACCCCAGGATAGCCTCACTGGCGAGGACCCCAGACATGTGGTAGTGACAAACCGTACAGATAGACCTACGTCACCTTCCGTTAGGGGCCCACTCCGGGGACATCACAGCCCACCACGCTCTGCGGGTCTCGACCTGGAGACATACAACTCTGATACCAAGTTAGTAACCATTGTACCAAAAGCCTAAACTATTAGTAAATGGCACCTCCTTGCGTTAAGGGGGCAACCCTAGGATAGCCTCACTGGCGAGGACCTCAGACATGTGGTAGCAACAAACCGCACAGACAGACCTACGTCACCTTCCGTTAGGGGCGAGCAAGTTAGTAACCATTGCACCAAAAGCCTAGACTGTTAGCAAACAACACCTCCCCGCGTTAAGGGGGCAACCCCAGGACAACCTCACTGGCGAGGACCCCAGACACGTGGTAGTGACAAACCGCATGGATAGACCTACATCACCTTCCGTTAGGGGCCCACTCTAGGGACATCATAGCCCACCACACTCTGTGGGTCTCAACCTCGAGACCTCCGACTCTGATACCAAGTTAGTAACCATTGCACCAAAAGCTCGGACTATTAGTAAACGACACCTCCCCACGTTAAAGGGGCAACCCCAGGATAGCCTCCCTAGCGAGGACCCCGGACACGTGGTAGCGACAAACTGCACGGACAGACCTATGTCACCTTTCGTTAGGGGCCCAATCTGGGGACATCACACAACCCCAGGATGGCCTTGCTGGCAAGGACCCTGGACACGTGGTAGCGACAAACTGTGCAGACAAACCTACGTCACCTTCCATTAGGGGCCCACTCTGGGGACATCACAGTGACTATTGCGAAAGAGATTTTGTGAGGAGAATCTTGAAAAGAGTTACCTAGATACAGTAGGTAGATGCAGTGAGGACCACTGGTGACTGTCGCGAAGGAGATTCTATGAGACAAATCTCAAAAAGAGTGACACTAGAGACAGTAGGTAGATGTAGTGAGGACCACTGGTGACTGTCGTGAAGGAGATTCTATGAGGAGAATCTTGAAAAGAGTGACACTAGTGACAATAGGCAGACACAGTGAGGACCACTGGTGACTATCGCGAAGGAGATTCTATGAGAAGAATCTCAAAAAGAGTGACACTAGCAACAGTAGGTAGACGTAGTCAGAATGACTGGTGACTATCATGAAGGAGATTCTATGAGAAGAATCTCAAAAACAGTGACACTAGCGATAGTTGGCAGATGCAGTCAGAATGACTGGTGACTATCGTGAAGGAGATTCTATGAGGAGAATCTTGAAAATAGTGACACTAAGGGGAATGCCCCTGAGCTGTGACAAGACTCAATCCATGGATACATGAGCAGGAAGTAGGAAAGTGAAAGCATGAAAGCGACTATACAGAATAGCCAGAAGATGCACTGCAAGATGGAGCATTGGGAACAAGAGACACCTGTTTACTAGGTTTTCACCTTCTTGGCAAGTTTCTCTTTTTTTCGCTACCATGATGCCTATTTCAAAGTTTTCACCAATGGCACTTTTCTTGTAATTTTTTCTTTTTGATTTTTTTTTTTTTTTTTTTTTGTATTTTTGAGATTTTTCAATTTTTTTGGTGTTACCAAGGCGCCTATTGCTAGGTTTTCACCAGGGTAAAAAAAAAATTCATGACTTTTTCAAATTTTTAGGATTTTTCAAAATTTTAGAACTTTGTCAGAGATTACTAGCTCTCAAGAAGGATTACCTTGATTTTGTTCCAGTGTCTAGCAAGGTGCAAGACAATATGTAGGATGAGATGTAGTAACAAGCTGGTGGATAAGTGGAGATGCATAGGCAAGGAGTATGAAGTAGTGAATGTTACCCTCAAGGAAAGCCTTCACAAGATTACCCAAGCTAGGGAAAAGGATATAACAATATAAGCTCATGGTGTAATGAAGGGTATTGTGTAAGTAATCCACAAAAGTGACCATGTCAAGAGATTGCTAAGAACTGAGTTTTCTTCTTTCTTTCATTGATCAAGACCAAAGAGTTAACTGAATAGGACATAAAAGTTTGTTATGGAGGTTATGAGTGAATGACTTAATAAATGAGGACATTTGAAGGATAAGCAAGATCATGATAGGATGTCATGGATGGAAGAATTATGCTTGACACATGTTTACCAGATTTTCATCATGGTACTTGTCCAAGGTGCCACAAGAAGTGGTTTTCACCATAGGACAAAATTATTTATCTTTACTTTTGCTACCAAGGCACCTATTTCCAAATTTCCACCAAGGCACTTTTTTTTTTGGATTTTTAGAGTTTTTGGAAAGAATTCAAGCCTTTCTCAAGTTATATAGCATTCCTATCAGAAAGATAAGTTATGATAAGCCAAAGCCATAGCAAGGTACACTTAAAGATGCTGATAAGGTAATGGAAGGGAGATAGGAAATTTAGAGGTAGATGGAGGATAAGGTTGTTAGATTTGGAAGACTAAAACAAGCAAAGATGGCAAGCAGGCATAAGATTTAGAGGATCTCATGAGGGTGGATGAGATATTAGGCAAGATCAACATTGACACACACCTTGAAGGGTAGTGGAATGATGGAGAAAATATGGATGAAATACTATGAGGTTTAGATATATGAGGTAGCGAAGCCATTTTGGAGAGGGGTGGAGTAGAAGGTTTTGAAACCTTTTTAGGAAGATATTGGGAAGGAGATGGAGTGGAAACCTTTGGAAGCTTGAATGTCAACTTTGATTTTTTTTCAATATTCAAGTCCTTAAAAAGAGACTTGGGAATCCATATAGCTTTTGATTTTTCATTAGATGCTTTGGAATGCATTTCTTCAATAACAGATTTAAGAACCCATACTTTCTTTGGTTGAGCTCTTTGAATAGTGGACCTTTGTGGTCACTTTTTTGTTTTTTCCTTCTTGACATTCACATGTCGATTAGAGGAGAGATAGTGAACTTTTGAGGATGGATTCATGCACTTGTGTTTGAGTTGAGCATCCAAATTGCTTCCAAAGGACTTGGGATGTATGGATGAATGAGGCCAATATGACTGGTTTAGATGGAAAGGTGAATGTGAAGAGTTCAAGTATGTGTATCTTTGTTGATCTTGAGGAAGGGTAGGAGGAATGTATAATGAGCTAAGAGTGGAAATAGGAGATGGAGGAACATAAGGTCCCAATATGGATGGAAGAGTTGAAGGTTTTAGCTTAGATGGGTAGGGACCAAGGATAGATTTAGAAGATGTGAATGGATCATGAGTATGGATATCAACATCTTTAGAGTGAGCAATATGACCAAAGCCATCAATAGATTTATGAGTAATATAATAGGAGCAATACCTTTGATATGAGTATTTAAAGCTTGACCATAGTTTGGGAGTGAATGTAGCAAGGTAGAATAAGAGAGCGAGGGAACACGTTTCTCTTCAAAAGGAATTTTTGGTAACATAGGAAAAGTATCCTTCTCTTGGTCTTCTATAATCTCCTTAAGCATGGTGGAAGGAATATCTTGATCTTGCTTAGTAGAGGTACATGACATGGGAGATGGAGGACTATGTTGCTCTTGAGATGGAGGCACGAGATCTTGGAAGACTTGAAAGGGGATGAAGGAATCTTGGTCTTGATCAACACTTGTTTCTTCATCATTTAAGTGGTACTCTTGACATGAAACCAAATCCAAGGATGAGGGAGTATCTAAATCTATCTTCGAATATATTTCTAGAGTCTTCAAAACACACTATTGAAGAGGCAATGGAGGGATAGTTGGAGTGGGGATAATAGGAGCAGTAACACATGGAGGTTTTGGATCTTTGCTTTGTGAAGTATGGGAGAGGTTTGCAGCTAAGTCAAGATTAGCTTGAGTTTCCTTTAAAGGTAGTCCTTGAGGGTACACATAGTCAACTAGGGGAGTAGTGAGTTCTTTTGGTGAATATGTGTTGGAAAGATTGGACAATTTAGAAGGTGGATGTATGTTGGAGGCAGTAGAAGTTTTGTTTGAACCATTGCTAGATATGGTTTCATGATGTTGATCCTTCTTGAGAGTAGAATCTTTAGTAGCTAGGAGCTTAGATTTTTGAATTATGCCTTTGTCAAAGAGATCTTGGATCTTGTTTTTCAGCTCCTTACAATGTGAAGTTTTATGTAAATTATGTCTATGATAGACACAATAGTTACTCATAAAGGAAACTCCCGCCAAAGTGAGCTTAGGTAAAGTAATGAGTTTTTCTTGAAGAAATTGATCCAAAGTTGATTCGTAAGATCTTCCCAAAGGGGTGAAATCACACTTTGGTTTAGGTTCCCAAGGTTTGTTTTCAAAGATATTCCTAGATTTCTTGGGTGTATGTGAGGTGTTCTTAGATGTCTTGGATTCAAGATCACAAGAATGTGTTTTTTGGTTGTCATAAGAGGAAGGAAAATTATCTCTCAAGGAGAATTTGTTCGATGATGTCTCATCTTCCTCCTTCAGTCTTTGAAGTTCAGTGCTCATTGATTGGATTTGTTGCTTCATGTTTTCAATAAGTAGCTTTTCTTCCTCACTAGGAATATTGGATTTAGCACATTTTTTGTTAGCCATTTTGATGTACTATGTTTCAAGTATTGATAGCCAAGTTTTAGAACATAATCAAGTTTCCACAGTCATAGATGATGACAAAAAGAAAAAACTTAGACAAGGACCACACTAGAATGTAGTCTCAGAAAAGAAAGATAAGAGTGTAGTATACTAAGGTACGAATAGTCTGATTTGAAGGCTAGAATAGCCAAAGATTATGACTATCATGACAAAGAGTACAACAAGCACTAAAGGACAAGAGCAAGATAACTGAGAGACAAGACTAGTTAAAGTATGGATCAAAAGTCATTAGCTAAGCAAGATGCCACTGTTTGAGGAATGTTTGTAGATAGAAAGTGACAAATGGATGCAGAAAAGGGCAGCGTGCAGATCGTAGATAGATAAATCAAACCAAAAGTGGAAATGCTGACACAAGATCTCGTGCGAGAAAACCTTTATAGGCTACGTGAAGAAGTTTTACAGGCCACACAAAGAAGTTTTATGGGCTGTGCGAAGAAGTTTTATGGGTTGCACGAAGAAGTTTTACAGGCTGCGCAAAGAAGTTTAACAGCTTGCGCAAAAGTCAATGACAGTGTTTAATTTCATGCGAGAAAGATCACAGGGTCACGCGAAAACTCATGATAGAATTTTAATTTCATGCAAGGACAAAATGATTTTGCGCGAGGACCAAATGATTTCACGTGAGGACCAAATGATTTTGCATGAGACTGAAAAAGTTTTTGTGCAAGAAGGCAGACCAGTTTTAGAATAGCAACTAATTTTGGCAAGATTTCTGGACTTTTCAAATAGATTCGGCAAATTTTTGAGACAAGTTCAATTTAACAGACAACAAATTTGATCATTTTAGTAAGCAAGCAGATAAATAGGCATGTAGAATAGCAAGCAGGTGATATCAAGCATGTTTGAAAACAATGAGCAAGGCCAAAAGCAACCTTCTGTATGAACAATCAAGTGACTTAGTACGTGCTGATTCCTAAGAGAGCTAATTGTGTATGTTTTCAAAGAGTTTTGCAATCATTACACACATTTCTAGAAAATGAAAAGTTTGGCCTCTCTAATGTTTTTAGTAATGTTTTGACTCTGCAACTTTTATGACTCACAGGGGTGACCTCCAATCCTGGCACGTCAAGGTTTTAACATAGTCTGAGAACTTAATCTTCAAGAGCTGCTAGGGAGATTTGACAACGCACAATGAACCATACCCATGGAGATTTCTTCCACAAGGATATTTATATACCAGTTGTCACTACCACGTCAAAAATGGCTATTACCACTTGAGGTTCCATTAATGCAGTTTTCCCTATAGAGGGATTTTTTGCTATGGTTAACCCTCTCTAAAGGTGGCTGACTCACAATAGTGTACCACAAGGGGACTTAGCTTCTAGATTCAAGGTTTTGGCACCTTTTCATTTTTAACCCAATCAAAGTAGACAGATTAATTTGACATGCTAAACTAAGAGTATCTCTTAAAGATCTATGGTATCAGCTCCCAGTGATCTATCAACCTCTCTAGAGAAAGGATGCCTCAATCAACAAGTTGAAGATTCATCTATTTGTGAGATGCTCAAAGTATCCTCCCCACCTACAAGGAATCCGTCTTAGAGAGGAGTTTCACTAGGAACCCACTCCCTCAGGATCCACGAGTAGTGTTCATGGGAGCCTAATTACTATGTGTGTACAGATGTTGATTCCCGAAAACAAATCTATCCAAAAGCAATCAAAAAGCACAAGGTGGTACACTTAACACTTTAACTATTATGAGGTGAGTCCAAAGATGTGGAACATTTAACCCTTCACACAAGCCAAAACGAGTCCACAACTCAGAAACTAGTGAGTTCTAGAAAGCACAAAAGGGTTGCCTTGTGGAGTATTTAATGCTTATTTCCTGTAGACCCCTCCCCTTTAATGTGGTGCTGATCTTGCAACCACAGGGTGGAACAAGGGGCCAACGGATTAGTGAGTCCAATAACCCAAGATAGCTAATAAGATCTATCACTAGTAACTAAGCCTGCTAGATGAAACTAATAGAGATCACAACCTAGTATCAAATTATGCATGTGTTGTAAAATGAGAACATGGAAGGAAATACACACAAGCTTGACACAAGATGATGCAGGAGCATCCAGAGGTATAAGGGCAATCCTGTGTCACCAAAAAAAAAGATGTACTTAGACTTAGTTTCTGTTTCATGTGTTTTCATTTTTGGACACCCATTTGGGTCAAATAAAGGTTCCAACTATCACAGTTCCACTATCAGTGTGCTAGTAAATCCAAAAAAAATAGGAGTATGTAATTGGGCCACCATTTTGGTAAACTAGAAGGTGTGAATTGGCCAGATGAATTTAATTGTGATTTAGATCATTCCAAAAAAAGAATCAGGTCAAAAGGCTCCACAGTTTGAAAGTTATTGCAGTTTTTTGAGTTTTGGAGACCTCCTAAGAATTCTTCAAAGTTAGGCTAGGGGCATTAAATGACCTCAAAAAGGGCTGAAAATGGGAGACAAGAAAAGCTCCTCCATAGGGCTATAGAGCGCTTTGAGAGCTTTCCAAAAATGTAAACGGTTCATCAATTGGAGCTACGGTTCAAAAGTTATGCCTCCCAGAAGTTCGGTTACCATTTCTAGATTCTTCTAGATTTGTGCCAACTTCTAATGCAGCTTCTAGAGCCTTCTATTTGGTCAATGGATGCCTACTAGCACTTTCTAGAATGTATTCCTTGTCCTTAACCCTTCGAGGTCTATTTAAGGAGATTCCTAGCATTATAGAAGGCAGTTCGGCGTGGAGTTTGAGAGGAGGTACTGATAGGAGAAATTATCTCCACATTTATGCTATTGTAAGCCCTTAGGACATGTTTGGAAGTTTATTTTCTCTGTACTAAATGTACTAGCTTATTTTTCAATTAATACAATTTCCCTTCTTCAGTTGTGTCCATTCTGTTCTTGGGTTGTGTTCCCATCACAAGAGATGTTCGTTTTAGCTCCAAATAATTTGTTATCAGCTGAGGAAGGTTACCTGGTGATCCTCGTAATGCGCTTAGTAGATGTTTTACCTATTTTTAGCAACTTTATCATGCTTTTCCAATTTTCCTGCAAACCATTGTTATGCTGCAAAAAAAATCAAAAAAATGGAAATAAAGATGCTTAAGAGAAAACATGTTAGTGAAAACTAAAGCTTAACTATGGGAAAATAAAATTTAACTTTTTTTGTTCATTTTTATACCCATAAAAAAGCTTAGAAAATGCTAAAACCTATGAAAACATCAAAAGTCAAAATTCATTTTATGTGGCCTCTGCTAACACACACACTTCAACACGGTCATTGTATGTAGATTCATCCCGGAATGAACATTGGATTGTTCATCCAAAAATTAGCCGGCAAAGCGACCCGTTGCCTTCTATCTAAAAGAAATTGCTTGTTAGATATCCTCAAATTTGAGGTGTTTGAGCAACCAGACCCTGCAAGAATGAAGGATTTAAAAGAAAATGTGACTAATCTATATGAGAATGCAAATTAATCTAGAATGGAGTATGCACATTTAATCTAAGAACATGTAAAAGAAATTATACTAAATGTATGCATATTAAATCTATATGAGAATTAAATTAGAAAATGAAAATGAAAGTAGGGAGCTTAAATGAATGCACAATCAAGTAGCAATTCAATGCAAATTCTCATTCAACCTCCTCCAAAATGAAGAGATGAGGGTCTCTTAAATAGACTTTCTTAGAATCCATCAACAGTTGAGATCGATTTCAATCAACAGTTAGGATTAAAGGTAAAGTTCAGTCATAAAGAAAGATTCCCAAATTAAAGGGAGTTAACTGATTTAATTTGAGTAGAAAAAGGAGTTAACTAGTTTAACTCATTTTTTATCAATAGTGAACTGGAAATTTCATTTTTTGAATTGAAGAGAGATTTTGGTGAGATATTTAATTTAATAAAATGAGATATGCTCTCATAATTACCTTTTCTATTTAATTAAATAATCCTTTAAGTAATTAGAGACACTTTTCTTATTTAATTAAATAATTTCATTTAATTAAATAGGAATGGCTTCCCATTTAATTAAATAGGAATGGCTTCCTATTTAATTAAATAACTTTGTTTAATTAATTTAGAAGTAAGTTCTCCATTTAATTAAATAATTTCATTTAATTAATTAAAAAAGGTACATGTATTAAATAAAATAAATTTAATTCCATCGTAGATTAGCCTTAAGATATAATTTAATTTAATCAAAATATAAATACGTAGTAATTAAATTAAATATTAATCAATAGATTTATTGTGACTAATATGAGTAAATACTATAGGAATTAAATAATAAGCATGATGAATGCATATTAGGGTTTTCTGCATCTAGCAATTAAGTCAAGTAGCGAGTAGTTGAATAAGAATTTGCCTAATGGAATATGACTTTAGGACTGATCAGAAATAGACTAGAATTGGTTGAGATGGCAATGAGAAAATTTTGGGGTATTACATTTTGCCCCTCTTTGAATGAATGTGTGAGTAGCATGTGCAATTCAAAGAAAATCAAAAAGCATGATGCAAACATGAGATTGGCTCCGAAGTTGATTACACAGAGACCAATTGATAAGGTTTTAAAGACTATCTCTAGAACAAAGCTTAATCACAAGGAATCTAAGTAGAGCACTTAGATACCTAAGATTGGTAGCATTTAGAATATTATCTCCAAAATGAAGCTTAACCTTCAAGGATCTAGATAGAACACCTAGATACCTAAGATTGAAAGCATTTAGAAGTTATCTCTAGAATGGAGCTTAACCTTCAAGGATCTAGATAGAACACCTAGATACCTAAGATTGAAAGCATTTAGAAGATTATCTCTAGAACAGAGCTTAACCTTCAAGGATCCAGATAGAACACCTAGATACCTGAGATTGATAGCATTTAGAAGATTATCTCTAGAATGAAGCTTAACCTTCAAGGATCTAGATAGAACACCTAGATACCTGAGATTGAAAAAAAAAGATAACTAGGTCCAATCATGAGTCATAGAATCATCCCCAGAATGAGGTTTGATCCTCAGGAGTTGGGGTTTAGATTCTCCCAATACCTGTGTATTGAACTCTGAGAAGAGTTGTTATAAGGTTGATCAATTGATGAAAAGATAAGATAGATAGCAAAGATGCCAGATAGAAGGGAACAAAATGCCCCGAGTGATGAGATGCCCCAAGTGATAAGGACATAAGATGGGAACCAGATGCTCAATGATGTAATTGTACTGCCCCCTCGGGAGCGAAATCAAAAGATGACACACCATAAATATGATTTGAAGTAGTATATCATGTGATATAGAAGAAATCTGAGATTCAATAGAATATAGAAGAGATCAAAACGATCAAAAGAAGAGATGAAGAGATTAGAATGATCAGAAGAAATATAAAGAGATTAGAATGATCTTGAAGAAATATAAAGAGATCAGAATGATCTTGAAGAAATATGAAGAGATCAGAACGATCTAAAGAAATATGAAGAGATTAGAATGATTTGAAGAAATTTGGAGAGATCAGAATGATCAGAAGAAATATAAAGGGATCAGAATGATCTTGAAGAAATATGAAGAGTTGAGAATGATCTAAACAAATTTGGAGAGATTAGAATGATCTGAAGAAATATGAAGAGATTAGAATGAATATGAAGAAATTTGGAGAGATCAAAATGATCAGAAGAAATATAAAGAGATCAGAACGATTTTGAAGAAATATGAAAAGATTAGAACGATCTGAAGAAATTTGGAGAGATTAGAATGATCTGAAGAAATATGAAGAGATCAGAATGATCAAAAGAAATTTGGAGGTTGATCTGAAGTGATTTTGAGATCCAAAAGACCAAGTTTGAGTTGAAAAGATTCTAAGAATTGAAAAGTATCAAAAAAAATTTGGACTACACAAGCGTTCGATCGCATTGGTCCAAAAATTGTAAAATGTATTTTTGAGCAACTTCAGTGTGTCAAATTTCGAATTCAACCCCAAAAATGGGTTCAGAACAACCAAAGTAGCCAAAAGATTGATTAATCAATCATTTGTGCAGTTCGTGAATGAATTTGATTCTTTGAAGAGATCAGCAATCCCTCATCAGAGAAGGTGAAAGTAGACTTGCAATTGAATTGCATGCTTATGCAAGTGAAGTATGCAATGCAAGACTATGTTAAATGCAACCCTAGGTCTGGTTACCAAGCCTGAATATTTAATCATCATCAGATATAAAATAAATCTCTTATGTTATACAATTCCCACTAACATTGGAATCATGGAAATATGAATATAACATATGTTATTGGTTTTTCAAGATTAAATGTAAGCATTTGAGGCACAAGAAGCCAGAATGACCAGAACATTTGTCCCTTTTAATGTAGCAAGTTAACATAAGCATTAGAGCATAAATGCTAGGATGACCTGAATGTTGCTTACATGACAGGCACACCAAACACACGGGAGATCCCTCTTATGCTAAGTATTCAGTATTCATTTTGTCCACAACGACCCTTGCATTCATAACCTGAGATAGAAGTGTGCTAGATATACTTACAGTGACCCGTATGTTCACTTAGCAAGACGAGTATTAGTATTTACTATAGCATGAAGAGTTTATTCCAACAAATGAGAAGAACCAACATTATTAGTGTATTCGTATAAAAGGAGTTGAGGTACACATGGCCATCTAATACAAGACGAAGGCTCTTATAGTGGACAATTCTTTTATAGGAACATATCAACTCTTTGGAACTAAACCACAGACATAAAGCCAAGAAAAGATCATGCCCCCAGTCATTACTTCTTTAGTCAAAGATGACATCATCAAGTTGCTCGAGGAGATATGATAAAGAAAAAACAAAGCAAAAAAAAGAAAATCTCAGCATATCCAAACAAGTATATCATTTTTTTATTGAGTTCAATGTTTTCAGGATTGATGTCAAGTGTCAATGTCCAGAACAAGTTTGAAAGAAATCTCATCAGTAGGGTGACGACAGTAGGCAGACATAGCTGAGGTCAAAGAGGAATCTTCATGATGAAGAACCTAAAGAGGACTAAATGACAATAGACAGACATAGCCAAGACGACTGGTGACTGATGCAAAAGAGATCTTCCATAAAGGAGTCGGGAGACATAACTTGAGCAACAGTAGGCAGACATAGCGAAAATCAATGGTGAGTATTGCGAAAGATATTTTGTGAGGAGAATCTTGAAAAGAGTGACACTAGAGATAGTAGGAAGATGCAGTGAGAACCATTGGTGACTATCACGAAGGATATTCTATGAGATGAATCTCGAAAAGAGTGACACTAGAGAGAGTAGGCAGACGTAGTGAAAACCACTGGTGACTGTAGCGAAGGAGATTCTATGAGGAGAATCTCGAAAAGAGTGACACTAGGAATAATAGGCAAATGTAGTGAGGACCACTGGTGACTATCACGAAGGAGATTCTATGAGAAGAATCTCAAAAAGAGTGACATTAGCGATAGTATGTAGACACAGTTAGAATGACTGGTGACTATCACGAAGGATATTCTATGAGAAGAATCTCAAAAAGAGTGACACTAGCAACAGTTGGCAGATGCAGTTAGAAAGACTGGTGACTATCGTGAAAGAGATTCTATGAGGAGAATCTCAAAAATAGTGACACTAAGGGGAATGCCCCTGAGCTGTGACAAGACTCAATCCATGGATACATGAGCAGGAAGCAAGAAAGTAAAAGCATGAAAGTGACTATACAGAATAGCTAGAAGATGCACTGCAAGATGGAGCATTGGGAACAAGAGACACCTGTTTACCAGGTTTTCACCTTCTTGGCAAGTTTCTCTTTTTTTTGCTACCATGATGCCTGTTTCCAAGTTTTCACCAATGGCAGTTTTCTTGTATTTTTTTCTTTTTGATTTTTTTTTTTTTTTTTTTTTTTGTATTTTTGAGATTTTTCAAATTTTTTGGTGTTACCAAGGCGCCGATTACTAGGTTTTCACCAGGGTAACAATTTTTTTTAGGACTTTTTCCAATTTTTAGGATTTTTCAAAATTTTAGAACTTTGTCAGAGATTACTAGCTCTCAAGAAAGATTACCTTGATTTTGTTCAAAAGTCTAGCAAGGTGCAAGAAAATATGTAGGATGGGATGTCGTAACAAGCTGGCGAATAAGTGGAGATGGATAGGCAAGGAGTATGAACCAGTGAATGTGACCCTCAAGGAAAGCCTTCACAAGATTACCCAAGCTAGGGAAAAGGATATAACAATATAAGCTCATGGTGTAATGAAGGGTATTGTGTAAGTAATCTACAAAAATGACCATGTCAAGAGATTTCTAAGAACTGAGTTTTCTTCTTTCTTTTGTTGATCAAGACCAAAGGGTTAACTGAATATGACATAAAAGTTTGTTATGAAAGTTATGAGTGAATGACTTTAGGAATGAGGACATTTGAAGGATAAGCAAGATCATGATAGGATGTCATGGATGGAAGAATTATGCATGACACCTATTTACTAGGTTTTCATAATGGTACTTGTCCAAGGTGCCACAAGAAGTGGTTTTCACCATAGGACAAAATTATTTATCTTTACTTTTGCTACCAAGGCACCTATTTCCAAGTTTCCACCGAGGCACTTTTTTTTTTATTTTTTTTTATTTATAGAGATTTTGGAAAGAATTCAAGCCTTTCTCAGGTTATATAGGATTCCTATCAGAAAGATAAGTTATGATAAGCCAAAGCCATAGCAAGGTACATTCAAAGATGTTGATAAGGTAATGGAAGGGAGATAGGAAAATGAGAGGTAGATGGAGGATAAGGTTGTTGGTTTTGGAAGAGTGAAACAAGCAAGGATGGCAAGCAGGCATAAGATTTAGAGGATCTCATGAGGGTGGGTGAGATATTAGGCAAGATCAACATTGACACACACCTTGAAGGGTAGTGGAATGATGGAGAAAATATGGATGAAATACTATGAGGTTTAGATATATGAGGTAGCAAAGCCATTTTGGAGAGGGGTGGAGTAGAAGGTTTTGAAACCTTTTAAGGAAGATATTGGGAAGGAGATGGAGTGGAAACCTTTGGAAGCTTGAATGTCAACTTTGATTTGTTTTCAATATTCAAGTCCTTGAAAAAAGACTTGGGAATCCATATAGCTTTTGATTTTTCATTAGATGCTTTGGAATGCATTTCTTCAATAACAGATTTAAGAACCCATACTTTCTTTGGTTGAGCTCTTTGAATAGTGGACCTTTGCGGTCTCTTTTTTTTTTTTTCCTTCTTGACATTCACATGTCGATTAAAGGAGACATAGTGAACTTTTGAGGATGGATTCATTCACTTGTGTTTGAGTTGAGCATCCAAATTTCTTTCAAAGGACTTGAGATTTATGGATAAATGAGGCCAATATGACTGGTTTAGATGGAAAGGTGAATGTGAAGAGTTCAAGTATGTGTATCTTTGTTGATCTTGAGGAAGGGTAGGAGGAATGTATAATGAGCTAAGAGTGGAAATAGGAGATGGAGGAACATAAGGTCTCAATATGGATGGAAGACTTGAAGGTTTTAGCTTAGATGGGTAGGGACCAAAGATGGATTTAGAAGATGTGAATGGATCATGAGTATGGATATTAGCATCTTTAGAGTGAGAAATATGACCAAAGCCATAAATAGATTTATGAGTAACTATAATAGGAGCAATACCTTTGATAGGAGTATTTAAAGCTTGACCATAGTTTGGGAGTGAATGTAGCAAGGTAGAATAAGAGAGTGAGGGAACACTTTTCTCTTCAAAAGGAATATTTGGTAACATAGGAAAAGTATCCTTCTCTTGGTCTTTTTTAATCTCCTTAAGGATGGCGGAAGGAATATCTTGATCGTGCTTAGTAGAGGTGCATGACATGGGAGATGGAGAACTATGTGGCTCTTGAGATGGAGGCAGGAGATCTTGGAAGACTTGAAAGGGGATGAAGGAATCTTGGTCTTGATCAACACTTGTTTCTTCATCATTTAAGTGGTCCTCTTGACATGAAACCAAATCCAAGGATGAGGGAGTATCTAAATCTGTATTCAAATATATTTCTAGAGTCTCCATAACAGGCTCTTAAAGAGGAAATGGAGGGATAGTTGGAGTGGGGATAATAGGAGGAGCAACACATGGAGGTTTTGGATCTTTGCTTTGTGTAGTATGGGAGAGGTTTGCAGCTAAGTCAATATTAGCTTGAGTTTCCTTTAAAGGTATTCCTTGAGGGTAAACATAGTCAACTGGGGGAGTAGTGAGTTCTTTTGGTGAATATGTGTTGGAAAGATTGGACAATTTAGAAGGTGGATGTATGTTGGAGGCAGTAGAAGTTTTGTTTGAACCATTGCTAGACATGGTTTCATGATGTTGATCCTTCTTGAGAGTAGAAACTTTAGTAGCTGAGAGCTTAGATTTTTGAATTATACCTTTGTCAAAGAGATCTTGGATCTTGTTTTTCAGCTCCTTACAATGTGAAGTTTTATTTAAATTATGTCTATGATAGACACTATAGTTACTCATAAAGGAAACTCCCGCCAAAGTGAGCTTAGGTAAAGTAATGAGTTTTTCTTCAAGAAGTTCTTCCAAAGTTGATTCATAAGATCTTCCCAAAGGGGTGAAATCACACTTTGGTTTAGGTTCCCAAGGTTTTTTTTCAGAGATATTCCTTGATTTCTTGGGCGTATGTGAGGTGTTCTGAGATGTCTTGGATTCAAGATCAGAAGAATGTGATTTTTTGTTGTCATAGGAGGAAGGGAAATTGTCTCTCAAGGAGAATTTTTTCGATGATGTGTCATCTTTCTCCTTCAGCCTTTGAAGTTGAGTGCTCATTGATTGGATTTGTTGCTTCATGTTTGCAATATGTAGCTTTTCTTCCTCACTAGGAATATTGGATTTAGCACATTTATTGTTAACTATTTTGATGTACTATGTTTCAAGTATTGACAACCAAGTTTTAGAACATAGTCAAGTTGCCACAGTCATAGATGATGACAAAAAGCAAAAGCTTAGACAAGGACCACACTAGAATGTAGTCTGAGAAAAGCAAGATAAGAGTGTAGTATACTAAGGTATGAATAGTCTAATTTAAAGTCTAGAATTGCCAAAGATTATGACTATCATGACATAGAGTACAACAAGCATTAAAGGACAAGAGCAAGATAACTAAGAGAAAAGACTAGTTAAAGTATGGATCAAATGTCATTAGCTAAGCAAGATGCCACTAGTTAAGGAATGTTTGCAGATAGAAAGTGACAAATGGATGCAGAAAAGGGCAACATGTAGAATGTAGATAGATAAATCAAACCAAAAGTGGAAATGCTGACACAAGATCTTATGCAAGAAAACCTTTACAGGTTGTGCGAAGAAGTTTTATAGGCCACACGAAGAAGTTTTATGGGCTGTGCGAAGAAGTTTTACGAGTTACACGAAGAAGTTTTATGAGCTGCGCAAAGAGGTATAACGGCCCGCACAAAAGTCAATGACAGTGTTTAATTTCATGCGAGAAAGATCACAAGGTTGCATGAAGACTCATGAAAAAATTTTAATTTCATGCAATAATAAAATGATTTCGCGCGAGGACCAAATGATTTCATGTGAGACTGAAAAAGTTTTCGCGTGAGAAGGCAGACCAGTTTTAGAACAGCGACTAATTTTGACAAGATTTTTGGACTTTTCAAACAGATTGGGCAAATTTTTGAGACAAGTTCAATTTAACAGACAACAAATTTGATTGTTTTAGTAAGCAAGAAAATAAACAGGCATGTAGAATAGCACGCATGTGATATCAAGCATGTCTGAAAACAATGAGCAAGGGCAAAAGCAACCTTGCGCATGAACAATCAAGTGACTTAGTACGTGTTGATTCCTAAGAGGGCTAATTGTGTATTTTTTAAAAGAGTTTTGCAATCATTACACACATTTCTAGAAAATGAAAAGTTTTTCCTCTCTAAGATTTTTAGTAATGTTTTGACTCTGCAACTTTTATGACTCACAGGGGTGACCTCCACTCCTAGCACACTGAGGTTTTAACATAGTCTAAGAAATTAATCTTGAAGAGCTGCTGGGGAGATCTGACAACCCATAATGAACCATACCCATGGAGATTTCTTCCACAAGGACATTTATATAGCGGTTGTCACTACCACATCAAAAATGGCTATTACCGCTCGAGGTTCCATCAATGCAATTTTCCCTATAGAGGGATTTTCTACTATGGTTAACCCTCTCTAAAGGTGACCAACTCACAATAGTGTACCAGAAGGGGACTTAGCTTCTAGATTCAAGGTTTTGACACCTTTTCATTTTTAGCCCAATCAAAGCAGACAGATTAATCCAACACGCTAGACTAAGAGTATCTCTTAAAGATCTATGATATCAACTCCCAGTGATCTATCAACCTCTGCAGAGAAAGGATTCCTTAATCAACAAGTTGAAGATTCATCTATTTGCGAGATGCTCAAAGTATCCTCCCCACCTACAAGGAATCCATCTTGAAGAGGAGTTTCACTAGGAACCACTCCCTCAAGATCCACGAATAGTGTTCATGGGGGCCTAATTACTATGTGTGTACGAATGTTAATTCTCGAAAGAAAATATATCCAAAACCAATCAAAAAGCACAAGGTGGTACACTTAACGCTTTAACTATTGTGAGGTGAGTCCAAAGATGTGGAACATTTAACCCCTCACACAAGCCAAAATGAGTCCACAACTCAGAAACTAGTGAGTTCTAGAAAGCAAAAAAGGGTTTCAATATGGAGTATTTAACGCTTATTACCTATAGACCCCTCCCCTTTAATGTGGTGCTGATCTTGCAACCATAGGCTGGAACGAGGGGCCGACGGATTAGCGAGTCCAATAACCCAAGATAGCTAATAAGATCTATCACTAGTAACTAAGCCTGCTAGATGAAACTAACAGAGATCACAACCTAGTGTCAAATTATGCATGTGTTGTAAAATGAGAACATGGAAGGAAATACACACAAGCTTGACACAAGAGATGTTCATTTTAGCTCAAAATGAATTTTTATCAGCTGAGGAAGGTTACCTGGTGATCCTCGCAATGCGCTTAGTAGATGTTTTACCTATTTTTAACAACTTTATCATGCTTTTCCAATTGTCCCACAAACTATTGTTATGCTGCAAAAAAAATCAAAAAAATGGAAATAAAGATGCTTAAGAGAAAACATGTTAGTGAAAACTGAAGCTTAACTATGGGAAAATAAAATTTAACTTTTTTTGTTCATTTTTATACCCATAAAAAAGCTTTAAAAATGCTAAAACCTATGAAAACATCAAAAGTCAAAAAAATTTATGTGGCCTCTGCTAACACACACACTTCAACACGGTCATTGTATGCGGATTCATCCCAGAATGAACATTGGATTGTTCATCCGAAAATCAGCTGGCAAAGCAACCTGTTGCCTTCTATCTAAAGGGAATTGCTTGTTAGATATCCTCAAATTCGAGGTGTTTAAGCAGCCAGACCCTGCAAGAATGAAGGATTTAAAAGAAAATGCGACTAATCTATATGAGAATGTAGCTTAATCTAGAATGGAGTATGCACGTTTAATCTAAGAACATGTAAAAGAAATTATACTAAATGTATGCATATTAAATCTATATGAGAATTAAACTAGAAAATGAATATGAAAGTAGGGAGCTTAAATGAATGCACAATCCAACAGCAATTCGATGCAAATTCTCAGTCAACCTCCTCCAAAATGAAGAGATGAGGGTCTCTTAAATAGACTTTCCTAGAATCCATCAACGATTGAGATTGATTTCAATCAACGGTTAGGATTAAAGGTGAAGTTCAATCATAAAGGAAGATTGCCAAATTAAAGTGAGTTAACTAATTTAACTCATTTTTGATCAATAGTGAACTGGAAATTTCCTTTTTAGAACTAAAGAGAGATTTTCGTGAGATATTTAATTTAATAAAATGAGATATGCTCTCATAATTACCTTTTCTATTTAATTAAATAATCCTTTAATTAATTAGAGACACTTTTCTTATTTAATTAAATAGGAATGGCTTCCCATTTAATTAAATAACTTTGTTTAATTAATTTAGAACTAAGTTCTCCATTTAATTAAATAATTTTTTTTACTTAATTAAAATAGGCACATTTATTAAATTAAATAAATTTAATTCCATAGTACATTAGCCTTAAGATATAATTTAATTTAATTAAAGTATAAATAATTAGTAATTAAATTAAATATTAATCAATAGGTTTAATGTGACTAATATGAGTAAATACTATAGGAATTAAATAATAAGCATGATGAATGCAGATTAGGGTTTTCTGCATCTAACAATTAAGTCAAGTAGCGAGTAGTCGAATAAGAATTTTCCTAATGAAATAGGACTTTAGGACTGATCAAAAATAGACCAGAATTGGTTGAGATGGCAATGAGCCAATTTTGGGGTATTGCAGTACCCAATTTGAGGAAGCGTAAATAATAGTGGTTCTCTAGCTCTCATGTCATAGATGAAGAGTTCCCTTTCTTCCTTAGTACAAATTTCCAAATCTTTCTCAACAATGATTGCCTTTTTTTATTTTTTCAAGATTCAATATCCTAAACCCATATATAGTAGATGTGTCCTCATATTTTCCTTCCAACTGTCATATTTTTTTACATCAAACTTTGGTCTATCCTTTCTAAATATGTTTGTCATGGATCTCCCAAAGTTGTTAAAATTTATCTTCAAGGACATGATGCTCTGATACGAATTGTTTGGAAGTCCACCAAGATAACTGGGGGGGTGAATCAGTTATGCATCAATTAAAACTTTTATCCACTTTCAATAAACTTAACCATTCAACTAAATTAAATAAAAACCATACAAATGTGTGCATACACAATTACACCAGATATGTTAACTAGGCAAAATCTTGATCAGAGGGAAAACCCTAGTGGGAATGATGCCCATAAGATTATGTACCAATATAAATATTCCTTGTTAGAGGATGAACCCTATTAGGAATCTATTAAAACATTTAGTACATATGAGTCCCTATTAGGAGACTTTTAATCCTTGTTAGAAGATTCTAACCCTATTAGGAGTTGTAACAACCCTATTAGGAGTTGTAAAAGATAGAAGGACCCACTTTTGAAATAGCTTCTAAGGAAAGATCACCAAACTCACTGTCTAATAGATCTCTCAACTATTCCTTGTAGAATAATCATATGCACTATACATTAACTTCTCTCCTCTATCTTGTCAACTAGACCAATTACTATCATACCTTGTAGGTTGGGTCATGAACCTTAGGTCCATGTATCCAACTTTGGATCACACAATAAAACCTCAACAACAAATTTTCCTTCACCTTTGCTTTACTTTTCTCAACTTTGTATTCTTTTCTTTGTACTTCTTTCAATTACTTTCCATGCATACATAATGATAAAGGAAAATGTCCTTCCTTTATATTGAATCCATAAAACAATTCCCTAAGTCAACTATTACACCTCAATTAATCATTATAGGACCACATTAAGAACATGTAACTCTTAGCAATAACTTTAATCTTCTGCCTTGCAACTTAGATAACTTTTTGTAGTTGTGTCATTGTGATGAGTGAACTTGGCCATGTCATCTCCGACATTTCTTCTTCACATCTATAACTTTTTCTTTTTAGAATAAAAACTCTTCTAAGAAATATAACAAGTTTACCAAAACATGCATCCTTAAACTCTATCTCATAAAGATCATCACCAAAACTTGCATAACTTCTTCTAGACTTAATATCTTATACTTTTGAGGTTAGTTGCATGTACTAGACACATATTATGATCTCTCTTTAACCTCTCTAATTGAAAATACTCAATTGTATATCCATACCAACTTGATCTTTTTGTTGTTCCTCTGTTAGATACCATAGAAAAATGCTATGTTAACATCAATGAAAAACACAATAATGAATGTAACATATCATCATAATAATGATCTAATCATGTTTCTACAATACTCATCCATAGGAATATGATCATCATTCATGCTTCCAACACATTTGACCCCCAAGATCATTTGAGAGAGTATTGTACACTACTTATATAATTCATGCTCAATGAATCTTACCTTATGCACTTATTTCCACAAAGCTTTGGTGGACAAGCTATGCAATGGTTTTCAAAACTACCTCTTGGAATTAAAATGTTTGACAAAATTGAAAAGATATTTTTAAAATAGTATGCATACAAAATTCAACTTCCAGTTATCATGAAGGATCTTTGCAACATTAAATAGAGAAATAGTGCAGCTTTCCTAAACATACTTCAGAGGCGGGAGAAACTATATTCTAAGAACTCATGAAATATCTAGAAGGATGAGAGACTAGATATCTTCTTACACAACCTTTTACCTAAACTAGGTTATAAAGTAAAATTGCAAGGGAAATCTTCATTTGATGACATGATTAAAAAAAGTTGTAAAAATAAAAGACCTCATGATAAATAAGGGAGAGTTGACACTCCACAAAGAAAAAAAACAAGGATCTAGCTCTAACAAATACAAGAGAGTGTTGGAACAAGAATTATAATGTTGTAAATTATGGAGTGACAGACATTGTAAATCCCAAGACATCTAAAATTTCTTTTAACTTGAGAAGAAACATAAAAGGTAGCAAGGCTTCTAAGATGAGTACATCAAATTTTAAAGCTATTGGAAACACATCCAACAATAGACCATCGATTCCATTTTCAAAACAACGTCATAAGCATATTGAACAGCTCAAAACTCTATGACATGGAAGTGAAACTACCATGATGGAGAGAGAATGAGTACTATGATTTCCACCAAAATAAAGGAAAAAATACCATTAACTAATAAAACTTAAACACACAATCTAAGATCTCATAGAAGTTGGAGATGTGGTAGTAGATGGACACAATCCCAAATTTGAACATAAGGATTTTAAGGAACCTTTTCCCAAGCATGAAACTAGGGAAGGATCCAAATCCAAGAATAGTGCAAGGTAAATTCAATGTACTCCAATGATGATAATATGATTCACATGGTGGATCTCATTGAAATGGAGCATTATAACATGGTCCTTTTGAAACGACTAAACACAGATCCTAAAACATCAAATCTATAACTATATCAATGGAAAATATCATTATTAAAGGGGTTGAACCTTCATCAAAAGATCAACCATCCAAAGAAAAACTAACTATTGTGACTACAACTAAAAATTTGAGGGAAGCATATTCATCTAATGGAACCATTTACAATATTATTCAATAATTATAATGTACCAATGCATAGACAATAATCTTCAGACTACTAAAAATCTCACCTAAACATAGGGAAATATTGGGAAAATATATCATGGAAGAAAGCTTAACTATAGACTTTAACCTTGATTGGTTTCAATCTATGGTTGGACACTTAACCTTATCACACTACCTATCCCTTTCTAAAGAAGATGATAATTGACCGAATCATTTATGTAATCAAACATTAGAAATTGAGGTCATAGTTCATACATTGTGCATTAAACATATGATGATAGCCAAAGGAGATGGTCCCAACATCTACTCATTAAAGTTGATTCAAGAAATTAGTTTCTCTAAGAATTCTATAGACCCTCTCAGAAAATAACAATCAAAGCTTATGATGAAGAAGAAAGGGCTTCAAAAGTACTTGATGTGTTTCAAATCAGTTTCAGACCTATGGAAAGAGATATAACTTATCCATATTGGACTATTTGATTCAAGAAACCTTCACATACCATATTAGAATTCATCAAATAGATCAGATCTAAAAAATAATTATTTGCAACATTTCCATATAAGATATCTTGAATCAACCTTCTTATCACAATCCTTATACAGGCTTGACTTATCTCCAATTCTTATTAAGAATTTAATTAATCCATTGAATCAAAGGATAAAAAGAATGTGCATATCCCACAACAAGACAACAAGTGAAATAAACCCTTGGTTTATCCACTTGAAACAAAATCAAGAAACACATAGGAGAAATATGAAACAAGATTTTATTTCCATCAATTTCTTTTCTATCTTGATATAAAATGTAAGAAAATAGTTCAACAAACTCAAAAAATAAGATAGATTCAACTCATTTCCATTATTTTCTCAAGGAAAAGGTACATCCACTATTTACACAAGAAAATACTAAATAATGGTGGAAACACAAGCTTGGAAATTATCCAAACACTTGGAATGGACCTTACATAATAAGAGAAAATAAGAATAAGTAGAGAAGAAGAGAATATTGGATCTAATATGTGGCTTCCATTTGTCCACTTGAATCTCTTCCACCTATAGAATGAAAACCTCTTTATTCATCCCCCCTTAACTAAGGAATCAAATATCATCATTTGGCATAGTAAAATTAAGAAAATATCTAAAAAATAATAAGAAAACACTATAGGAAGAATACCAATATGCCTCTAAAATCTCTTTTGAAAATCCTTCCAAATGGATGCAATGGAAAAAGAAAGTAATTGCATGTTCTTCACCAAGTGTGGAGACAAACTAGATAGTAGATTTACCAAAAGATGTCTGTAACTACCATTAATGAGTCATAAAAAGGCTTAAGAAGATTCAGTTGAGAAATCATCTAATTGAATACACTTGAGAACATCTCCTTACCATTTAGATTTGCACTCATTTTGTCTCAAAAATCAAAAAGTTCATCTCTCAAGATTTCTAATGGGTAATAATACTTATATGTTTGGTCAATATTTACAATATTAAACCTCCTTTGAAAACATACATCACAAAAAATACAAGCCCCCTCATTTAAAATTTACATCTTCATTGTATATTATGAACTATACAAAATAAAAATATAATGCATAGTCTCAAAAAAATGTGTGCAGGATCCTTTAATTTTATTGGTGGGAACTCAACCAATAAAATCTTATTTTATCCCATCTTCTCCATGCTAGGTTATTATTTTCCACATTGTGGGCTCCACTTGAATTTAATATCACCCACCCTCTTAATTTTTTTGCTCTTGACATTTTTATTATTTTTAAGCTTTAGAAACCCATTTGATTTTGTGTTCTAATATCTCGGTCAAACTTAGTATGACCATACATGTGACATATGACCCTCTCGTATAGACTTTCCTATACCCCTCAACATCACCTTGCAACTTTTAGCACACAAGCTCACTCTACCATATGGTGACATCTCATGTTTTGACAAGATGTTGCTAGGCTCTCACAAAAATATGAGATTGTACCACCTACCAACACAACCTGAATCATTGTCTAAGGGTCCCACTACTATAATTATCCAAAAATGTTCATCTAGACTATAGGCCCCCATTCTGGCATTTTGCATAATCTATTTCTTTCTCATTTTTATTGAAATTGTCAAAAATCTATTTATTCAGTTATAACCTATGGTTTGACCTCCTTATCCTAAGTCCTTATTTAATTAAAAGGAACTTGCTTCCCTTTAATTAAATAACAATTCCCTAGTTCCCATATATCTTAAAGGGTGCACACATAAAGCAATTTCCACATTTAAAAAATAAAAGAAAAAGGTTTTTTTGTCTCATATGAGGGATACAAAAGTCAACTCTTAATTATTATTGGTTGAAAAACTTGTGTACATCGATCATTCAACATTCATCCTCCACCCTTGATTAGGTCTCTCTTTTCTTTTGATCTATATCATCCATATATCTTTAAAAGGGAGAGCTCTATCCTCATTATCATATATGAACCTTCTGTATTGACATTATGGTGTGGGATTTCTATGTACTGTTGAAGCTCTTGGAGGATTTTTGACCTTATTTCATCCATATTTTCATTTCATAGTAGCATTATGGCATACTTGCATTAGCTTAGTTCCTTTTCATGTTTAGACTAACTCATCTATCTTAAGTAGGGGGATTGGTAACACTCTCATACTTGTTAGTTTAGCTTGTATTTGATATTCATTTATCTTAGTTTTCATTTGCATTACATTGAATATTTGATTCTTTGACACTAGAATTGTTTCTCTTGTCTTCAAATCTTCCATTCTATGGTGCACCTTGCAAGGGTTGCAAGAATAAGCTTATTTCAGAGCCAAAACAATTCTATTTGCACCTCATGCATGTCATATATAGGGAGCTTTATGTCACCATTCAAGGTTCTTAAGCCATGGGATCCCTTAGATAGAATTCATTAGAGAAGTGTATCCTTTTTACATATACATTTTTGGCACCCACTATGGGGCTAGACAACCTTGTCTAGCTCTTGTTCTTGCATTTTTTGTCATTTTGTTTCTTGCTATTTTTTCTATTTTATTTTTTAGATATAATTATTGTGTGATACTTTTATAGTATCATACAATACTTTACCTATAATGGTGTGATACTTTGCTAGCTATTCTATTGCACGACTTCTATACTTTCTGTCTCACATCTATTTTGTAAAGTACTGCACTTAGTGACATAAAGTATCACACTAGGAGATTATATTGTCTAGTTATACTAGGAAGTGTTGTACAATACTTGTGTAGTTAGAAATATCACCTATCTTGGTTTAGCTAGCTATTCTGGTTCTTATTTGTCATATTTTGTTTCCTAAGGTTTTTTATTTTTGGGTTTTTGGTTTTCTAATAGTCTAACCAATGGTATCGCAAGGTATATTTCAGATTTTCTAACTATTTGATGACCTAACCTTGTTGATTTGTAGGGGTTTCTCACTTTCTTGCTAAAAATGATTGTCAAAGATAAAATTTTCAAAATGGCTATTAACATTTGTTGTAGGAATTCCCAAGTAAAGAAAAAAAACAAACCAAAAAGGTTTTCTACGTGTTTTCTTTCATTTTCAAGTGCAACATGATACTAATTGTTTCTTTTCATTAGAAACATAAAACTTGCGAGAAGGGATTCATTGTTGGTAGGAGAGTGTGCTCTTTTTCTTCTAGGTGAATCATAAATCTTAAACCTTCCTTGAATCACAAAAGTGAGTGAGATACTTCACTTTTTAGTGGTTTTAATTAATCTTTTTTACATGTTTGGGGGAAGCATCAAGGAATAGGAGAGTATGGTCTTCACCTTCTAAGGGGAATAAATTTTTTTGACCTCTTTGGTATGGATCCATTTTTTTAATCTCCTAGTGATATCCATACCTTTAAATGACCTGCTATTGGTAGAAAGATATCAATAGGAATGACCCGACATGGGAACATGCAAAACCCATCTCACATGACCCACTATAATAAAAAACCCCTTGATAAAGGCCAAATCCTTATAGGGTGTAACACTTATATTCATCTAGGTAGAGTACTTATGGGATTGGAACCATGAGAAAATCACTAATTGGTAATGATTAAGGTACTCTTGTGGCTACAAGGTTCATTACTTATCGTATGATAAGGTGTCCTAGCATTAGGTGCAAGAGGGATGTTGCAAACAAGACCCTTACTAGATACTCTAGGATTTAGAGGCCACCCTTATTAGTTGTTCAATATCTTGGCACAAGGATTGATCCTAGTGGACTACCCAGATCACCCCAAGATATTACACTCACCATATGTGTCCCTTTGGTTGTGTTAACAACACTTCCATGATAAAGCCAATATATATTGTGGACAACCACTTTGTATAAGGTGAGGGGGCACCAAGCATGGGCCAAGGTATTGAATAATGAATTGACAACTTTAGGTAGATATTGCTTGGTGTTTTCTCATTTTGTGTTGGACCCATGGAAATCTACTGAACAGACACATGATAGTAGAATTCATAGGATTTTTAGTTTAATAATCTCCCAAGTGTTTTTATTGGGAAGGTTACTTTGTTTCTTACTCAATTTCTTGAGGACATTTGTTTGTGCCACTACTTTATTTCAAAACATCACACTATATTCTATAAACTAGAAGAACACTCTACAATCACTATCATTTCTCTTGAATACAAGAAAAATTGGGTCAGAACATAAGTGTTTTAGGCACAAAGTCATAAAATATTGTCTTCGTTGAACTTGTATCACAGTTTTGTTGTAAAAAATGTTGTACAATAATCATGGACTACCAAAAGTATCACATTTCTTTACAAACTTTATCACATGGATATTCTACATTTTGTCACGTGACCTTCTAGAAACTATCACCTGGCTATTCTAGAAACTATCACACAATACTACTTTCTTAACTTATGTTGCCTAAACTTCTAGAAACTATCTCCTATAGTAGTTTCTTTCAAGACCTAGTCCTTATTTACATTCTATCTATTTAGGAGTGTTCTTATTTGGTTCATGTATCCTCACTTTTTACTCTTCATGTTTGGTTGTGTCCTAGGCTAAAGAGATAAGCTTGGTTTCTTGGGTGCAAACTTAATGTCACAACTTGTTCACTTGTCAAAACTCAATTATCTTATTTCATGACATGAATCCAACATCCTTGGCTATGACCATCTATGGCACATTTTTTTAGTCATTGGTTCCCTTAGAAGATGAAAAAGAATACCAAGATGTGAGAGATTAGATATATAGGGAAGAAGATATGGTTGATGAAGTCATACTTGCTAAACCTATTTCACCCAAGAGATATGGAGAAGGTTACCAATATCTTAGGAAGATGGGGTACCATAGACATAGACCTTTGTGTGATAAGAATTATGCTCTTATTTAATTTATGAGTCATACAAAGGGTCACAAAACAAAAGATACAACAAGTCTAGGCTATGGTGATGAGAGCAACCTTCGCATCTATGATGAAGAGCATCCCAAAACTAGTGATTTAGATGATGGGGTTCAACATGAATACTAATATCCTAGGGGAGGATTTTATTCCATCAAATTATTTTATTTGGGGAGAAGAATTTTTTCCTATTGATAATAGAATTGAAGCTTCCACTTCTAGAAAACCTAAATTTTATAAGTCAAATATCAAAGATCCTAATAGAGAAAGAGTTAGAAGAAATACTATTCATCTTGTGGCTCATGATCAAATAATTGATTAACAAAAAAATGAATGGGAATATATGTGGTAGACACTTATATTAATAAAAACAACATGGTTAACAAATATTTCATACGGTCTAATGAATTAGGCTCCCAATTTCTTTAGCAAATCACGTTGGTGCTCCTAGGCTTAATCCTAATTTGGATTCCTTTGGATATTTCCTTATAGACTTATACTCTCTTGTCACTCAAGAAAATTCCTTCCATGTCAATAACATTGAATTTTCCTTAATGCTTTCACTTATACACCCTAATCTCATTGATTAGTCCATAAAAAATCAAAGACCCGAGCTTACATCATTCGAAAATGACTATGAGATTGCTTTATATCTAAATGTTATTGAAAAACATTCTCTTCCAAAATTGAAATAGTGGTTAATATGAATGAGTCAAACATCAATTACATTGGTCATAAATTAAAGATAAAAATGAAAAAGAGGAGCTTTGATGGAAAAAATCACTTTATGGCAGTATCAAAGCCAAAAAATAGTAAAATAAAGATGTAGCTGAGCGTGAAAATATCTTTGAGGCACCAAATAGTGTAATGTAAGCAATAAATTTGCATATGGGATGGGAGTGACCAATTTTACCCTCTTAGTGTTAGTATCCTAGCAAGAAATTCTTTTAGTTTTACAAAAACTTCTTCACACTCAAGTTCTAGCTAGATCTTGTTTCTCACTTTAGTAAACTATATAGAGTATTGTCTAACTAACAAAAATCCTTGATAAAACTACTATGGTATCCTACATAATCAAATAATATTATAACATATTTTAAATAATTTTTTATAGGTAGGATACCAATGAATTATATCTTAGAGGGGTCTACTTGAATACCTATTACTAAAATGTGTTAGAGTTTTAGGTGATTCTACAACACACTCAAGATCAAATGAAAGACCAAGATAACTTCCATAAGATATTGACAAGATAATTGCATTAAGATGTAAGAATGATATTATTAATAATAAACATCAATATATTACATGGAAATTCCTATACATAATTTAAATGTACATAATAGTCCGCCTTATATAGGAAAGGTGATTAGAGATAGTAATAAGGAGACAATAACCTATCACCTACACTAGGTTCAATCAAATGTCCACCAAAGGTGGATCATCCTTCATTATGAAATGAAGTATGTGTAGTGATGAGAATGATAATGTGATATGTGCACTAAAGATGGAATGGGATAAAAAAATCACTACCTAGAGTGAAATCCCCTATACCATGTGCTTAATTGAGGTAAAAACTTGATACAAGAGCTTCCTAGGTGTAAGGGAGATCTTTCATCACCCAAAAATATTTCTATTTCTAGTTTTCTAGTTTTTTTATTTTCAATAAGGGTTATTCCTATATGGATTTTCTATTTCTGGGAGCTAGCTGATTTTAGTAAGTTATTATTATGTGATTAGATTTTTCTAATCTTATATATGGAGGTTCATCTTTGACATATCAACTTGTTGGATTAGTTTTATTATTATATCATATGTATTGGTATAGCTATTGGATGTTTTTTATATGAATTTTGGCTATCCAAAATTTAGGTCCAATAATGAAGGCCTAAATCACCATGAAATGAGGTGAAATCTTGGTTGATGGATTCTTACATGATTAGCCACTATAGATTACTAGCCAAGGATTTTGAATGGGGTTATAATAGCTCATCAGGTCATTGATTTGCTAGTTATGGTCTCTAGAAGTGGCCCCATTTGAAAATGTAAATTGTTAATTATCTTGAGTAAATCCTATGTAATAAAGTGTAATAAAATGATATAATATGAGATTAGTTAGCCTTAAGGAATTGGGCTTAGTGTTTAGAACCTCCCTGGGGAGTTAAAAGTGGCTATATAAGGAAGGTCTAAAGGTTGTATAGAGTAGTTTTGGATGATAGTCACATCTCTGTCTTACAAACTACTATATTGAAGCAACCCTTGTGAGTTTTTATATTATCATTCCATAATTCCATATTTTTGGTGATAATGAGAAGCCCATATTTTATTCTCTCAAATTTTGTTGTTTTTATGTTTCAATTTTGTGTTGTGGTCTTAAGAGGAGCACCCTTCATCAAAAATCTTAGGTGTATCAATGAAAAACTATTAGGCAATGCATTATCCTAAGTAAGATTAAGTGTAATTAATGATACTTATTTATGCTAGCTCCTCTTGTTAAGTGCAACTTAGGGGAATGCACTTAATCTCAAAATCAAGAGTGGTCCTAGCTACTGGTCCATGTTAGGTATCCATGTATGATATCAAAAGTAATACATGAAATGCAATATCTTATAAATAAGACAAAGAAAGAAAACCTCATGAGAAAATCCCTACCCTAGAAGGAGAGATGAAAATACATAATTCATGGAAGCATGGAATACTCAAGAACCCCCAAGAACTATATACATCATGTAATGCCCATCCAGGAGATCTTTGGAACAAGGATAAATATAAGGCTATAATTTTTTTCTAAAACAAGTATGAATGCACATAGAAACAACATACGAGGATAAAAAAGATCGCAACAAAAGGCTAACCAAACATAATGACACTAATAGATCTCCAAATGCCACTACTGACCAAAATGACTGACAATAGGATACACATAACTAAATCTAAATTAAAAAATTCAAAATTCAAAATGTGACAAAAAAGGATTGAAGAGCACCTAAGAGGGTAGCCAAAACACTTCCTAAAAAGTATTTATCGTCCACTCAGATAAGTTTTTACAAAAACTAGGTGATACTTTAAATCAACAATGGGTGATAGTTTTTACAATCACACAATATTTCTCAAGAAGGAGGGTGACACTTCTCTTAAGGGTGTACGATACTTTACAAGTATCATAGAATACATCTTCAATGGGGGTGTGATATTAGAAAGTATCACATGAAATTTATCCAAGAGGCGTATGACATAATTAGGAAATGCACAATAGTATTCTAATGGGCATGTAACACAATATTGTATCACCCCATGCTAATACATGGTCCCCCATGAAATGCAAGAAAAACTCCTAAGGATGAACAACAAGTTTAAACTAATTTTAGAACCTCTACACTAAGGAGTACCAGATCTAAAATTGTAGGTGTAAACACTTAAACATAATACTAAGAGATGGAAACAAGATCCAAACATCTTACAAGTATTAAAGGGAAAGTACATAAGGAAACATCACAACATATTGAAACAATATCACAATAAATAGAAATAACATTGTAATGAACAATACAACCAAACCAAGTACATGGTTCCTCCCAATCATAATAGCATCATAAGACCATATGGGCCCTAGCCATCCTCTATGTGTAACATCCCAAGCTACTGATCAAATTGTTGGTACTAACATTTAAGGATGTCACTACTAAAACTTGCTAGAACATAAGCATAAGGAAATCTAACATGCTAGGAGTAAAGCATAAGATAATCCTACAAAACTAAATAACATCATCTATTATATGTTAATCATCATAGTAAGGAATGTTGGAAATCTGATTGAAAAGCTCATTATTGTTGAAGATCAAAAAGGGAGATTGTTGTAAGAGAATTTTTTCAATCATTGTTTTTCCATTGATGTTAAACCTGCTATTTGTAGGGATGATATTTGCTTATAAGATCCAAGCACTATCACTTAGTTGATTGATGGAGAGGATTTGATCAACAAGATGTAACAAGAGCACCTAAGGGAAAGGTTGAGTTATGATGTTGTAATGAAGTGCAAGGATCAGTTAAGAAAATGGCTAAGTAATGTATTCATAACATACTCAAAGATACAGAGGTTAGTCATAATTAGATATATTGGAGGAAGAAGTATTAAGGAGGATGACTACAAAAGCTTTAACTAAGATCATCAGTAGGTGTCGAGAAAGTCAGTTAAAGCCAAGAAAATTCTTAGTAGAAACTGAGTAACATATATTTCTAGTATGTGCTGAGTGATCTTCAAGTGCCAAGTGAAGATCAAGTGTTGAGCATCAGAAAAAATTTAGTTGGTGCTGAGTGATCTTCAAGTGTTGAGCACCAGGGAACACATAGTTGATGCCAAGTAACATAGTATGTGTCGAGCACCAATATTTCAATAGTGCTTAGCTACTAAGTTATTTCAAATGATGTAAATTTTCCAAATCTAAGCTAACTTAGTGGTTGCATTGAATTTTGTGAACAAGTTGGAAGATAAGGATGATGAGTTGTTGGCACAGAATCTTATGTAAACTAGTTTTGTGCAAATTCTAAAGGATTATTCAAGAAGTTCCTAGAGGAAAAAAAATATGGGTTAGATACAATGTATCCTACCTAATCCATGTGAATTAAAATTAAAAAATGGAAGAATCAATTGTGAAAGGGAACTCAAAGACTTCTATTTATGAAGTCATAAACCAAGAAGTAAAGAGTTGTTGATATTGTTTCTTTTGAAGTGCCAAATCTGTGAAGTGTTTGAGAGGGTGTCAAGAAGGAGACATCTAGGAGAAGGAAGAGAATAGAGGTTCTACTTCTACAAGTGGTCATGAAGAGATGATTGCATTGGTACATTGATTATGGAGACCCAAGGAGAGAAAGCTTGAAAGGAGGGCAAGTTGTTGAGAGTTGTAGAGATTGAAGGGCAGGCAAGGATATGAGCTAAGAAGTGATCTGAGATCTACAAGATAAGTTGTATGTTGTAGTCAGGTCAAGATTTTCTATTATTCTCTAGCAATTGTATTAGATCTAAAAATCCTATGGACTTAGGTTGGCCTAACAGCCATTTGTAAATCCTTTAACATGGTGGCATTCCAAGTGAATGTTTTAAAGTCCTCTAACCAGGCCCCCTTCTAATAGGGTGGTTAAATCCTCTAACAAGGTCACATTTAATGGTGTTTTGTAAGCCTTTAATAGGGCAAGTCTTTCATAGGGCATCACTTTAGAAGGTTGAAAATTGAGTAGCATGTTACTAGTGGCTTTTCTCAAATTTGGTTTCCACATAAATCATTGTGTTATGTGTTGATTTCTTATGTGTTTCACTTGCATGTTGATTTATAGTAACTTGCTAATAAGATAAAGTTTGGATGAATGAATGGTTAAAAAGGCTCACTATACTTAGTGAAAAGTTTTAATAGGATAGTTGGACCTTGAATAACTGATTCACCCCCCCTCCCAATTATTCTAAAGCAATTCTAACAATTGGTATTAGAGCCATTTGCTAATTTAGTTTCAAGTTACTAGAAGCAGGAAGATCAAGATGTCCAAAAGAGAAGTTCCCAAGCTTAACAAAGACAACTTTGCTACATGGAAGAGTTTTATGAAATTGAACCTTGGATCAATAGGTGACTATGCACAAACTTCAATTGGAACAGAGCATGTAACTCTAGTAGGACCCCTCACTGTAGATGACTTAAACAAACAGAAGGAGCATAACCAAGCAATGTTGGAAATTGCATCTACACTTAGCTATGCTAAATATGATAACGTCAAAGACTATAACATTGCATTCAAAATGTGGAAAAATTTATCAAACATCTATGGAGGTGATCAGAATGTCCAAAGAGTGAAGAGAGAAAGCCTGAGAGGGAAGTTTGATGACATGAAGATGGAAGAAGGTGAAAATGCTACTCAATACATTGCAAGAATAAAAGAAGTGGTGAGTGCAATAAGAAGTCTAGGTGGACAACTAGAAGAAGAAACATCCATTAGAAAATACTTGAGAACTCTGCTCCCTATCTATGCTATAAGAGTTTCAGCCATCCAAGAGATGAGGTGTGTACAAGGGAACACACTAACCTTTGAAGGAATAGTTGGAAGACTTACTGCATTTGAGCTATCGAATTTTGACAACTATAGACCTTAGAATCTTGAATCTACTTTCAAGGCCAAGATGACAATGAAAGACACTAAGGAGGACACATCAAGCAAGAGAAGAAGAAAAGGAAAAACATGCACCCAATGATAGCAACATAGATGAGGAAGATGTGGAACAGTTAGAAGCACTACTAGCTAGGAGATTCCATAGAGGTAAAGGAAAATTCAAAGGTAAGCTCCCTATCATATGTTTCAATTTCAATGAAGTAGGTCATATAGCTGCAAGATGTATACAGAAGAAGGAAAAAGTTAGAGGATTGCCCAAGTTGAAGAAACTTGAAAACACAATGTTTAAGCAATGTCAACTAGGGAAGATGACTAAGTCTAGTTTCAAAAGCAAATCATACACTTCTAATGAAGTACTAGAGTTAGTTCATATAGACTTATGTGGCCCAATAGAAGTGCAAAGCTACATAGGAGATAGATACATAATGCTATTTGTAGATGATTATTCCAGGATGGTGACTACTATGTTTTTAAAGAAAAAAATTGATGCATTCCAAATGTTCAAGTGGTATTTGGTTTGAGTTGAGAAGGAAATAGGAAAGAACCTTAAATGCCTAAGGTTAGACAGAGGAGGGGAGTTCACATCAAGAGAGTTTGAAACATTTTGTAATGAAAAAGGTATCAAAAGGAAAACATTAGCACCAAGAACCCCACCACAGAATGGTATTGCTAAAAGGGGAAATTGTTCAGTGATTGACTATGTTAGAACCTTGATGATGGAGAAAAATGTTGCACTAAAATACTAGAGAGAAGCTATAAGTACTACAATCTACACATTGAACAGAGTCCAAGTCAAGAAAGGTACAAATGCAACACCCTTTGAATTATGGTATGGTCATTCACCTAATGTTAAAAATTTCAAATTATTTGGTTGTAAATGCTATATTCTAAAAGACACTAGAAATAGAAAGTTTGATGCAAAAAGTGATGAAGGATATTCCTTGGTTACTTCACTAGAAGGAATATAAGTGTTTGAATGCTAACACTAAAAAAGTTGTGTTTAGTGCAAATGTAAATTTTGATGAGCATGTAGAAGTTTAGGTTGATGAGTGAAAGAAAATAGAGGATTATAGATCCTTTGTATACTTATATGAAGGAATGACAACTGAAGACAATGTTGCAAATCAAGTTGGGAATTAACAACAAACTTTAGTATCTGTTGAGTTTGAACTTGTAAATGTTGAGTTACATTTGGAAGCTAAGTTGCAGAATGCAAAAGATGCATAGACTAACTCTAAAAATAGTATGCAAGAAAGAAATGATGAAATTCTATGTGAAGAAGAATGAAATGACTCTGAAGTTGAAGATCAAACATGGAAACAAGGACTAAACCTAGATTAGCCAAGTATGTGAGAAGACATCACCCTACAAATCAAATCATTGGTGACAAGGATGCCAGGCCCATGACAAGGAATAGATTCAAAAGTGAATCATGTCTATTGAGTAAGGTTGAACCCAAAATAGTAAAAGATGCACTACAAGATGATGTCTGCTATAAGGCCATGAAAGAAGAGATAGATCAAATTGAGAAGAGAAAAAATTGGTCTCTAGTTCCCAAACTAGATGATAAGAATGTGATTGGTACCAAATGGGTGTTTAGAAACAAATTTGATAAAAATGGTGAAATAACAAGAAACAAAGCTAGATTAGTTTGTAAAGGCTATGCACAAGAAGAAGGACTTGATTATGGAGAGACATTTGCCCCTGTTGCAAGAATGGAAGGAGTAAGAACATTACTTGCATATGCTACATATAAAGGTTTCAAAGTCTACCAGATGAACATGAGGTTAGCTTTTCTAAATGGCAGTGAAGAGAATATTGAGATACCTAAAAGGAACATATTGCTGATATCTTCACAAAAGCACTACCTAAAGATGCTTTTGAGTATCTTAGCGGTAAGTTAGGGGTGATACCCCTAGCTAAGGCTACTTAAAGCAAAAGCAAGATGCCCTGCATCAAATGAGCTAAATGTTGAAGATTTTACACATGGATGCAGAGGATATTTACTGTGGGATTCATGCTTAAAGTAGTAGAAGAACTAAAACTTCAAATTAGTCACAAGAAAGGTGACAAAGGGAGATATTAAATGAACCTATAAGAGTTACATATGCATATTAAGATGCTAATATGTCTTTGGCATTGTTGTCAAAGAGGGAGAAGTGAACAACAACTATTGTAGATAAAATATTCAAATAGAGGGAGAAGTGGAATGAATCAATCAAAATAGTGGTAGGAGATGTGATGCCACAATTTACTTTTTGACATTTGACTTACTATTCTAACCTAGTCAGTTTGTGGTTGAATAATTTAGTCTGATGGTTGATTAGTTTGGTTTGCCATCAATGTCAAAGAGGGAGATTTTTGGAAATTTGATTGAAAAGCTCATTTTTGTTGAAGATCAAAAAGGGAGATTGTTGTAAAAGAAGGTTTTCAATCATTTTTTTCCATTGATGTCAAACCTCCTATTTGAGGGAATAATATTTTCTTATAAGATCCAAGGACTATCACTTAGTTGATTGATGAAGAGGATTTGATCAACAAGATGTAACAAGAGCACCTAAGGGAAATGTTGAGTTATGATGTTGTAATGAAGTGCTATGATTAGTTAAGATAGTGGCTAAGTAATGTATTGATGGCATACTCAAATATACAAAGGTTGGTCACACTTAGATATATTGGAGAAAGAAGTTGTAACAAGGATGACTAAAAAAGCTTTAACATCATCTATCATAAGCTAATCATCATAGCAAGGAAATGCATCAATGACTAACATCATCTAAACATGATATACAAGTATCCCAATGAAAGGATAAATCACAAAAAAGAATACTCTGAAACCTCAAGTACCAAGTGAAATCATCCAACAATGATTGTGCTAGGACAAAAGACCATCCCTGTACACTAGTCCCTAGTAGTGGTATAGGTAGTTATGCCTCCAAACCACATGGGACCCATAGGCTCACTCCCATCATCCTAATGGGGATAATGATCCAACCAAAAACACACACAAAGAAAACATCCATGGCTAAAAATCATGCCAGACAATTTGATGACTAAATCCAAGACATAAATAATGCATAAACTATAGGTACTAATCAGACACTCAATGGGCTACTAAGTAGGGGCTAGCATCATGGAGAGTTGCTTGGCATCAACAAGCCCAAGCTTAGATCGTGCATTTCAACTACTCAATGGAGGGAACATACATATATTTTATTATCTTAAGTTTTATTATCACCCAATTTTTTCTATAGTTATCACTTAGTTAAGACTTCCTCTGCCAACCTTATGGGACAAGGTCACCAGGCTATGAGATAGAAGCCACCTCCATATGCTCTCCTACCCTACCCATGCTCATCTAATGATGAGTGCCTGTAGGCATGAAAATTGCCAACCCAACCCCAATGATCATAATTTCTAGAAGTACCATAAAATATCGGGACTCTCATGTCACTCAAAAAAAGTACATGCATGTACTCATGTGTGGTGCACCACCATCACAAAGATAATAACACAAGGATTGGATAAGAAAATAATGCAGAAAGTCACTCAAGAAAAAACAAACTTGATAGGATGGATGCAACATGCATGCCAATGCAACATAAAATGAAACAATGTCCTGACTAATATCCAAGTAGATGATCCAAGTCTATAATGAATAACGTGCCAAGAAAACCTAAGAAAATAGGGTGACACAAAATGAGGTAAAAACTCCAAAAATTTAAAAACTTCAAAATTAAAACCCATTTGAACTTTGGGTACAAAAACACTAAAAATCTAATAATATTTGGGTTTGGACACCACATGCAAAAATAACCAGCATAACAGTGCAAAATCCCAAACCCCCATCCCAAAAACTGGGAAAATGTTCATACCCAACCAACTGGGTAGAACTAGTAAATAGAAATGGAGGGGAACACTAGTTCTTAGCCTCTAGACAAATGGTTACGAAAAATGGAACTTGAAATGGAGCAGAAACAATAAAATGGGAAATCCCTACCTAACAACAAAAGGGGGAAAAACTAAAATCCACACAATAAAATAAAATGCCCATCGAAGCTGCCAGAAATCATGACTAAGAAAGGTCTACCTAAGCCAAATCTAACAAGATCAACCTCATGAAGATCCCATGCTCATAGCTCCTAGAACGAATAGAAATCCAATCCTTTAGAAAGAGGATTTTAGAAAAGCTCTCCAAATTTCTATTTTCAAAATGTGAGAAGTGAATATAACAAAATTCTTTATTCAATACTTATTCACTTTGCAAGTGAATAGTCAATTAGGGAAAATAGCTAGTTAGACTAGCTAAACTCTAAATCAGCCCAAAGGAAAATAGGTTATTCCTTGTAATGGGAATTCACCTAAGGAAAAGCTGCCAAAAATTAAATTCAAGAAGATTTAAAGCCTAAAAATCCAAAATCACAGAAAACTCTAGATAACTTTTGTGACAATGCGAACCTCTAAATGGATAGACACACTCACTAGTCTAGTCACATAATGCAGATGACTTTAGATTTAATCATCAATGAAGTATTTTAATTTAAAAAATTAAAATAAGGATACGTCAACCATAAAGAGATGAGATTGGTAAAATATGAATAGCTGAATCACTAACTCCATGTGCCATTGCTAGGGACATAATTCATGTACACTAAAACACATGATCAAGTTGATTGCATAATAATATCATAGCTAAAGCAATAATGCATTAAATACCTAAATAATCTATTTACATCACTCAAGTTTTCATAATGCATAAAGAGACAAGAATGAAGTAAATCACTATAGCATAAAATCCATTAGATAACATAATTAGAAAGTATGTCCAAATACTAGATAATTAGATAGCATCATAGATTTATTGTCATCTCAAAATGGCATCAAAATGTAAATATGATAAACTAAATAGCATAGTAGTAAGGCGTCTATGGTACAAAATCAAAGTATAACATTCAACCCTAAATTTATCTCAAAGTACATAAAATAAGAGTATCAAGTATCTCTCAAATCAAAATAGAAAAGGTATAGACTGAAAATATGAGAGGTGCTACATCCTCCTTGACTAGCATAGGCTTACTCATAGAAGCTAGCAAAAGGATAGGGGTACAATCCCCTCAATTGTGTAGCATCCTCCCAAGTCACAGAGGCCTCATCCCTCGGGTCCCATTTGACCCATTATTTTCTCTATTTCCCAACCTTGTAAGGTCAACCTTCGCTACTATAGGATACAAATGGGCTCCAAAGTAAGTTACCCATCTATTGCTTGCAAAGCATCCCAATCAAGAACATGGGTCACATCTAGAATATATTGCCTCAAAACAAGAACATGAAAAACATTGTGGATGCATAATAGCCTAGGTGGTAATGCTAGTTGATAAGAAATAGGACCAATCCTCTCAAAGATCTCAAAAGGCCTAAAAAATGTGGTGCCAACTTAGAGCCTTTCCCATAACAGATGGGGCTCTTCCTCAGACACACTCTCAAAAACACCTTATGACCAATAGAAAAGTGACGATCCAACCTATGGGCATCTACATACTTCTTCTGCCTATCTTGAGTAGTAACCAAATGCTCCCTAATGTGAACAACTAGCTACTCCATATCTTGAAGCATCTTTGGACCTAAAATAACTTGGTCCTCTAAGCTATCCCAACTCAAAGGGGTACGGTATAGTCTACTATACAAGGCTTGAAAAGGTGACATGCCAAGAGAACTATGATACCCATTGCTCCATGCAAACTCAATAAGGTACAAATAGTCCTCCCGCTTCACCTACCTATCCATAAAATACATGTGAAGCACATCCTGTAGAACATAATTTACTCTCTCAGTCTGACCATCAGTCTCAATGTGATAAGCCAAACTAAAATTGAGTTGTGCACCTAAAGCATACTAGGGAGATGGCCATAGTGTAGAAGAAAATACTAGATCTCTATCTAAAATAATTTGATGAGGAATCTCATGCAAATGTATAATATCCTTGAAGAAAACATGCGCTATAGAAGAAGGTGTGTAGGATACTCTCATGGTGAAAAGTGTGCTACCTTGGACAACTTTTCCACTATCACCATGATACAATTATGTCTTCATGATGACATAGGCAACCTGATGATAAAATATATAGATATTTTATCCCACTTCCACTCTAGAATGGTATGTGATTACAAAAAAATAGTGAGATGTTGATGATCTACCTTCACTCTTTGGCACTCAAGACATCTAGAAACAAAATTAGCAACATTTCACCTCATCCTTGCTCAAAAGTACAACTATTTGAGATTAGCATGCATCTTCTTAACACCAAGATGTGTGGAATATGGTGCATGATGTGCTTCTAATAAAGATAATGTACAAAGATAACCCAACACGAGTACATAGATATGCCCCATGTGTCATAGTAGTCCATTAGAATCAAGCATAAAACTTGAAAATCTCCCCTCAAGGGTATGTCCAAACTCAATCTCCACCCTCACCTCTTGATACCAAGTGTCACTTGGCAAAGCCTCCAAGATATGACTTGACAAATCCAATCCTAATTAAATCACTAATACCTCATGTCACCTCCTACTCAAGGCCTTGACGATGACATTCTCCTTCTATTTAATGTAATAAACATCAAAGTCATACTCACACAAGAACTCCATCCAAAAACCTTGTTGCACATTTAGGTTTGGTTGAGTAAAAATATACTGCAAGCTCTAATGATTACTATTGTCACTTAGGTTTGCACCCTTGTCCAGAGCCTATGCATGAGGACAACCTAGTGAAACATGGAAACAACCTCCAAGCTATGGGACTTGAACTGTGAGGTTGAGTCTCCAGAGAAGGCTAGCTTCCTCTTACTATAAGGGTGCACCTAACTACTCTTGGAGAGGAAAAGGGAGAAGGAGAGCATGAAAGAAAATCTACATAACCTAATCTAAAGAGGTGATGCACCAAAATAGAGTGTTCAGACCAATCTCTGCCCATATATGCACTATTGAACCAGAATGAAACTAAGGATATACACATTTAGACTTGTTTTAATCAAATAACCACATGTAGATCAAAAAATCAGAATGAATGACACAAGGAAAGAGAATATTCACTTATATATCATTCACATGCTAGAAGAGATACAGTCATGTAGATTATAGACTTCCACAAAATAATGGCAAAGGCAAAGAGTTCTTGCACTTTCATACCAATGGCCAAAGGAGATAAAGTAGAGAATCATACAGTTTAGAGGCACAAGGGAATTTACACTGGAATTGTAGAGCAATAATAGAGAAAATAGAGAAAGGTTGACCCGGACAAAATTTACAAAAGTTTCCTTTATAGTTTAGGCATAACTGAGATTTTCCCTCCAAAACCATCCCGCAACCACCTGCTATTAAGGCTCTGCCAAGGACAATCATGGGGATCTGAAGAAATCTAATCTTCTATGTCAAATAATGCCTTGAGAAGATAGAAATGGTGCCATTAAGCCATTCTAACTAGGTAGATAGATTGGATCAAGGTGGTAGAGTGTTCTTCCACATTTAGCATTTACTTTTGGGTGGTTGGGACCGATCATAGATATCAAATCTTGAAGAAAAGCCGATCTCTTATCATTTTTGGTGCATGAATCAGTAGAGTCAGCAAGTCAACTAAACCCTGGCACCAGAATGAGCCATGTGGTCCAATAGTATTTTTCTTTATGCCACCTTGCAGGTCTTCACGAGTTTGACCACATCTTAAATTTACTAACCGTGCCATTTCCTCAAACTCCAACCGCGACAATCACATTAACTGCCAGCCGCTAACTGTCAATGCCTTCACTATTGATGTCCTAGTCAGGCCCACAAAGTCACGTGTCACCTAGGAACTATGTCACTATGGGTATCCTTCAAGTAATTTCCCATAACAAGATAGTGCCCACCATGGATCTTCCTTAGTTTGACGATCGTGAAGACTCGTTATTTCTTGTGCTTTTCCTTTAAACTTCTGGGCCCAAAAAATGACTCAGTACACTTGGCACAACTTGGCATCTAACTTAGCCTGAACTAGTACCATCCCTGTGGTTCATAATACTTGGCCCCACCCTGCTACATGTCACTAAGGTGCTATGTCACTATGGTTAAATTTTTTGTAGCTTTCCATAGTGAGATAGCGCACATCGTTGATCTCCATGAGATCAATGATCATGGAAGATATGCACTTGTTCTTGTGCCTAGGCCCATCACACCTAGTGCCACCTTAGCAATTTGTACCACACTAGGCAACACCTATCAGCAGCTGACAATCCATGGAACTAGCCCAGGCCCACAAGGACACGTAGCAGCAAAGTGTATTCCCACATTATTTAAAGTCTCACATCTTGATAATGCGAGGAAGCTCCAGCCCTCGATCCTTGAAGATCTGATGGTGATCAAAATCTATGCTCTAAAACCTCCGCAACCATCCATCGTGAGATCACCTAGGACACGCGTCACCAAGGTGTTATGTCGCTATGGGTATCCTTCATGCAACTTTCCATAGCGACATAACACCTACCGTAGATGTTCCTTAGTCTGGCGGCAAGCAAGATGGATCTGACCTATCAGTGTACCAACCAATGAGGATGGGATACATGCCCACCTATTTGAAAAATCTATGTTTTTGGCTTACCAAGAGAAGTAGGACCCACAATCGCTTGATGTCGCTGATGTATCATTTTTCATCTAGGTGCTATGTCGCTAACAGAAAGAAGCATAAATTTTTTGACAACACCATAGCGCCCTCTGTTGATTTATCCAAAATTGGCACCAAAGAAACAACCAAGAAAAGAGGGACCCACCTAACATGCAGAAAAAGGGTGCTATGTCACCAACGCAAAACAACATGGAACTCTTAATGGAAACATAGCACCATCGGTCGATATCCTCAAATCTAACAATGGAGAACTTGCAGGCCACAAAAACATATCATAAGGTTTGATCATTTAATTTTTTGCACTTCTTGGAAAACAAGAAACCAATAGAAAGGAAACTACTCTAATATGTACAAATATCTACAAAGAAAGGGGTCAAACAAACCCATTGACTAGTTTGCTGAAATAGCTGCCCTTCCTTATCAACTGGTTTCTTGTTCCATACAAAAGGACAACCAAATGGATCAGCAGGTATGACAAGCACATTGCTGCATGGAATATCTCTTTCCCAATGCTGAAAATAGTGAAGCTTTCTAACACTGGGGTGTTAACTTGTGGAGCAAAACATACCTGCTCCTCCTTGTGATAATCTTCCTCATGCTCTGGAGTGAACATGACTGGGGCAACTTGCTAATTTTTTGCAGAGCTAGATACTTATAGGGAATCCTCTTGATGGTGTAGGGCTAGAGGAATCATCCTTGACCAATTGATTATGCTCTACAATGATATTCTTTAACTGGTTTGGAAGTGGCTCCTCCTTTTGATTTTTTTCCACATCTTGTTCATTCTGCCCATGAACCACTTCCTCTAGATCTACTGGTATGGTGTGATCTTCCACTTGTTGCTAGTGTGGAACATGCTCCTCATATATAGGAGATAATGATTCAATATCCATGGAAGAGCATAGAGCATCCAACTCATCCAAAAGATCATCCTCATCATTGATCTCCTCCATTGTAGTTTCAAAGATATGTATAGGTTGGGGGAAAAGCTCATGCAGGTTAGCATATTCCTCCTCAAGGACAAAGCTATCCTTGAGGCCTTCTTGTCCATCATCCACATCATAGAGGGCTTTCTGCTGCAATAAATGATCCTCTTCCTTCCCTAGTAGCAGATCCTCATTCACTGGCAAGGGCTCAACAACCATGACTTGCTCCTCAAGAGGAGGAACAAACTTATTGTCTTCTTCTTCTTCCTCAATAAAAGAGGGAAGCTCTTCAGATAAGAGGGTTGGTTCCTCTTCCTTTGGCTTATCAGCCTCCTCTTTTTTCTCCTTAGTAGACTGCAACTCCTCACATGGAATCCTTGTGGGTTTGGATTCACTCTCCCAAAACTCTGTATTTGAACCATCAAAAGTCCACACAATCGGCCCACCTGGAAATAATGTAATAGTAGTAGGCTCATGGGGTTCATGACTAGTCCAACTCTCTCTTATAGGGGATGGAGGGGCTACAATAGTAGGCTCTTGTGAGGGAGGGGGCTTCCTAAAGCTTGGGATGACATATTTGGGAGAAGGGGGGGTATCTACCTCCTTGGCTTGAAAATGAGCTGATTGGAGCCTCATTTCCTACCCTCTTGCTACAACAACTTGTCTTGCAAGGTTCTCCTCAAATGTCTCTATTTCTCCCTCTCTTATTTCTTGTGTTGGAGGTAGGCCTGGTAGGCCATCTCCTCATGTTGTCTCTCAAGTTCTTGTTGCCTTGCAACCTCGTCAAGCTACTCATCCATCTCCTCAAGCTATCTATCCCAGGCCAATAATTGCTCATCTCATTCATCTATCTTCCTATCCCATGAATAAATCCTATTTTGGAATCCCAACAACATATCTTTAAGTTCTTTAATTAAGGATGTTGGGACTAATGGAGTAGAGGCAGGTGGAAGGTCAAAGTTTTGAGTAGCTTGGCTATAAACAGCTTGGGGTGGAGATTGAAATTGGCAATATGAGGGCTGGGGAATAAAATTTTCATGATATGGGGGGGAATAATGACTATTTCTATGAAATGAATCCATAATAAAGTTTTCATAAAAGCTACAGTTTCATAGAAAACTTGAAAATCACAAAAAGATCAAAGGTGATATTTACATACCAGCACTGTTTTTGCTTGAAACTAGTAGATTTGCACTAGAGTCACCATGGTGTTTGATTGAATGCCTCCAAAGGTTAGTAGCACTAAGACTAACACCCAAATCCTTAGTGTATCAAGATCAACTAGCTAACTAAAGAACTTTAAATCTTTTGACTATTTGTCCCACTAGGCATGCCAAAAACTAGTGGTATAACTGGTGGAGGTTCTGGAAACTAATTTGAATTTGACTATTTGTCCCACTGGGCATGCCAAAAATTGTTTTCACTTAGGTTTGCACCCTTGTCCAGAGCCTATGCATGAGGACAACCTAGTGAAACATGGAAACAGCCTCCAAGCTATGGGACTTGAACTGTGAGGTTGAGTCTTTGGAGAAGGCTGACTTCCTCTTACTATCAGGGTGCACGTAACTACTCTTGGAGACAAAAAGGGAGAAGGAGAGCATGAAAGAAAATCTACCTAACCTAATCTAAAGAGGTGATGCACCAAAATAGAGTGTTCAGACCAATCTTTGCCCATATATGCACTATTGAACCAGAATGAAACTAAGGATATACACATTCAGACTTGCTTTAATTAAATAATCACATGCAGATTAGAAAACTAGAATGAATGACATAAGGAAAGAGAAAATTCACTTATATATCATTGATAGGCTAGAAGATATATAGTCATGTAGATTACAGACTTCCACAAAACAATGGCAAAGGCAAAGAGTTCTTGCACTTTCATACCAATGGCTGAAGGAGATAAAGTAGAGAATCATACAGTTCAGAGGCACAGAGGAATTTACACTAGAATTGTAGAGCAATAGCAAATAAAACAAAGAAAGGTCAACTCAGGCAAAATTTATAAAATTTTCCTTTATAGTTCAGGCATAATTGAGATTTTCCCTCCAAAACCATCCCGCAACCACCTGCTATTAAGGCTCTGCCAAGGACAATCATGGGGATCTGAAGAAATATGATCTTCTATGTCAAATAATTATGTGAGATGATAGAAATGATGCCATTAAGCCATTTTGACCAGGTAGATAGATTGGATTGGGGTGGTAGAGTGTTCTTCCACATTCAACATTTACTTCTAGGTGGTTGGGACCGATCATAGATGTCAAATTGTGCAGAAAACCCAATCTCTTATCATTTCTGGTGCATGAATCAGTAGAGTCAGCAAGTCAACTAAACCCTAGCACCAAAATGAGCCACATGGTTCAATAGTCTTTTTCCTTATGCCACCTTGCAGGTCTTTGTGAGTTTGACCACATCTTAACTTTACTAACTGTGTCATTTCCTCAAACTCCAACCGCGATAGTCTCGTTAACTACTAGCCACTAACTGTCAATGCCTACACTATTGATGTCTTGGTCGGGCCCACAAAGTACATGTCACCTAGGAACTATGTCACTATGGGTATCCTTTGAGAAATTTCCCATAGCGAGATAGCACCCACCATGGATCTTGCTGAATTTGACGATCGTGAAGACTCGTCATTTCTTGCCCTTTGCCTTTAAACTTTTGGGCCCATGAAATGACTCAGTACACTTGGCACAACTGGCACAACTTGGCATCTAACTCAGCCTAAACTGGTACCATCCCTATGGTTCATAATACTTGGCCCCACCCTACTACATGTCACTGAGGTGCTGTGTCGCTATGGTTAAAATTCTCACAGCTTTCCATAGCAAGATAGTGCCCGCTGTTGATCTCCATGAGATCAATGATCATGGAAGATCTGTGCTTGTTCTTGCCCTCGAGCCCATCACACCTGGTGCCACCTCAGCAATCTGTACCACACTAGGCAACACCTATCAACACCTGATGATCCATGTAGGAACTAGCTTGGCCCCACAGGGACACGTGGTGGCAAAGCGTATTCTCACATTATTTAAACTCTTCACATCTTGATAATGTGGGGAAGCGCCAACCCTCAATCCTTGAAGATCTGATAGTGATCAAAATCTGGGCTCTGAAATCTCTACAACCATCCACCATGATGTCACCTAGGATAGGCGTCACCAAGGCATTATGTCGCTATGGGTATCCTTTGTGCTACTTTCCATAGTGACATAATGCCTACCATAAATGTTCCTTAATCTGGCAGCGAGCAAGATTTATTTGACCTGTCAGTGTACCGACCAATGAGGATGGGCCACGTGCCCACCTATCTAAAAAATCTGTGTTTGCGGTTCACCAAGGGAAGTAAGACTCACAATCACTTGATGTCACTGATATATCATTTTTTGTTTGGGTGCTATGTCACTAACGACGAGAATCATAAATTTTTCAATAGCACCATAGCACCCTCTGTTGATTTATCCAAAATTGGCATCAAAGAAACAACTAGAAAAAGAGGGACCCACCTGACACGTAGCAAAAGGGCACTATGTCACCAATGCAAAACAACGTGCAACTCTCAATGGCGACATAACACCATCCTTCAATATCCTCAGATCTGATGATGGAGAACTTGTGGGCCGCAGAAACATATCATAAGGTTTGATTGTTTAATTTTTTTTGATATCCTTGGGATGTTTAAAATAATATTAAACTTGGGGAGTGACCATTGGTAGGGCAATATTTAAAATTCAAATATTGGCGAGGTGCAAAAAATGAGAAAAAATTGCTATGCAACTCAAACCTGTGTCCCAAAAGGAAATGCCTCCAATAAACAAGGGCATGCACTATGGCCACAAGTTCTAAATCATGAGTGGGGTAGTTAAACTTATGCTCCTTGAGTTTCATGGACTCATATTCATTTACATGACCATCCTACATCAACACCACACCCATGCATTCCAATGAAGAATATGTGCAAACCATGAAATAATCTATAGGATTATGCACTACAAGGACTAGTGCATTGTTCAAACACTCCTTAGGAGCATTAAAATTTTCCTCGCACTAGTTTGAGTAAACATACTTCTTCCCTTTCTGCTAAAGAGAAGTGATGGGATGGGATACTCATCAAAAGTTCTTCAAGAATTGATGGTAGTAGCCTACCAATCCCATGAAACTAAAAACTTCTAAGACATTAGTGGGTACCAACCAATCCATGATAGCATGAATCTTCTCTAGATCCACTACAATTCCATCACCAGTAGTGATGTATTCCAAATACTTCACCTTTGACTAGTCAAACCCACATTAACTCAAGTTTCTATACAATTGTTGGTCTCTCAAGCATTGCAATACCTAATGTAAATGGACTTCATGCTCCTCCATAGTCTTCAAATAGATAAATATATCATCTAAGAACACAATGAGACACTAATTGAGGTAAGTGCAAAATACTTAATTCATCAAACTCATAAAAGTTGATGGTGAATTGGTTAGCCCAAAGTGTACAACCATGAATTCATAATGCCCATATCATGTACAAAATATTATTCAATGAATATCAACCTCTCAGATACAAAGCTAATGGTATCCTAACTTTAGACCAGTCTTTGAGGACACTTGTGCTCCCTTTATCTAATCAAACAAGTCATCTATCCTCAGCAAAGTATAGCAATTCTTCACAATCACCTTATTCAACTTCCAGTAGTCGATGCACAACTAAAAAGAACCATCCTTCTTCTTTACAAAGATGACTAGTGCACCCCATGTGGATACACTAGGATGAATATGGCCCTTGGTCAAAAATTCCTCCAACTGTAATCAAATCTCACTCAACTCCTCAGTAGTCATGTAGTAAGGGTCTTATGAGGGTGGCTCCACTCTTGGTACAAAATCAATCTAAAAATCAATGTCACACTATGGTGGCATACCTAAAATCTCATTAGGAAACACATCTACATACTCATGAAGGAGTGGGTGATCAATAACTATTATTGTATGGCTCTTAGTTTTCTTGAGATCGCTAATAGAGACAAGAAATAATTGACAACCTTTTTCGCACACTCTACTTTAGTTGATTAGTTGAGATCATTCAAAGTAAGACTGATCTTAGGAAAAAAGTTCCACCTACCCACTTGTGTCATCAACACACTATACTATCTTATGACAACAATCAATACTCACCTAATGGGAAGCTAACCAATCCATTCCCAACACAATGTCATACAATCCTAAAGTTAGAATGCGTAGATCTACTATGGTGGTGAAGGTTCCCAAATTCAAAACACAACTCCTAACGAATGAGTCTATGGCTACTGTGGAACTTGTGGCTAACTCAACTTGCCACCTATCAACCTGATGCACTGCCACTAGCCCACATCATTGAATAGGAGATGGTGATATGAAAGAATTAGAAGCATTTGAGTCAAATAAAATAGAAGATGAAATACCATGCAATGTATTTGTAGCCTTAACTACTGTACCTTGATGATTGACTTGACAGTTGTCAACAATAACAATGACTCAATGATTCCTACCAATATCTCCTATAGTAGTTTTAAATCTCATTGTGCCCTTGCTAGGTACTAAAGATGGTTTAATGTAGCACTCAAAATATTTATGGCCTAGCCACAAGAGTAACATTTTCCTCCAAAGTTGGAACCTATTCCACGACCACCCTAGGTAGCACTAGGATAAGGTGCACTACCCTTGCTAGAATTCTACTAAGCACTCTAAGGAGGGTTCTCATACTAAAATTTCTCTCCTTAGTTCTAGTTATCTTCTTTCTTTCTTGAGGTACTAGAAGATTTTTCACCCTTGGTCCAAAACCCCTTCGGTCAATTATGATGAGATCCACCTTGAGAGGGTGTTGATTAGGTCTGGCCCTTCCCCAAGGACTAGAAATACTATGCATCATATCCTGAAGGTCATGCACTTTGGTTTTGAGAACCTAATTTACCATTGAAACCCATAGCCACATTGCTCTCTATGATCCTCATCTTCTTAATGGCAAGTGCTAGTGTCCTTAGCTGATGAGCATGAACATCTCTAATGATGGAGTCTCTGAGGCCCCTGAAAAAATGCTAGGTGTTTGTTAACCATATTTTCCTCTCACCAAAAAAATTGAATTCAAATACTTGAGCCCGCCCAATAGTCACATTCCATATTTAAGTATTCAAAATGCCATGGAAATACAAAAACAAATGAAATAATACCTTAATGTATTTCCTTGTTTCTAAGTGACTATGCACTTTAATGTTTTTGCTTGCCCGCATTTCCCTCACCATCAAATCTTTTGTGATCTACGATGGGCACTTTCCTACTTTCTCAAAAAGCACCACCTTTACCTAATGCAGGCAAGTGCCTTTATGCTATGTAGCCCCTGTTGATGTTCAAACCTCAATGCACCATAGAAGTTATTGGTTGTCAGAAGTAGTTAGACCTATTACATAGTTCTTAGTGTTCCTCGTGCATGTTTTGAATTTCCTACAATGTCATTGGTGGGTCTTTTAATGATATTAATACTTTATAGTTCAAGTGTTGTGATCATTGATTTAGCAAAGATCAAGGGTTGGCACTTGCCTGTAATATGAAAGTGCATGATTTTTAAGTAATGTAGGAAATCCCCTTCGTGACACGTAGCTGATAATGACATCATGCATCCATTCTTCTTAAAGTTAATAAATGAATTCTCTGTCATGGCACTTGTTAGAGCACGTGGGTTTGAAAAGGTGATACTCTATTTGTGTAGCAAGATCCACTATCTGATGCAAACAAATCTATGGTGGGAACTTCCCTGCAATATGAAGATGCAAGGATGTTAAGGAATGTGGGCAAGCACCTCACTGCCACGTGTCTTGTGAGGTTAGGTTGATTTCATAAGCTGTAAGGTGATGCTAGGTGGGGCCAAGTTGTGCTGAGGTGTATGCTAAGTTGTTCATGGGCCCATAAGTATTAAGGGCACGCATAGTATAATGAAGATCTTTCATGATTATTGATCTTACGAAGATCAACGATTAGAGCTTTCCTACATTATGAAGATGCAAGGTAATTAAACAAAGTAGGAAAGCACTTGAAGGACACATGTCCTTATGGGCCCGGCTAAGGCATTAATAGTTAAGGCTGACAATTATGTGACATTGCGGTTAAGTTGTGAAGGTGGTTCAGTTAATATTGAAGATGTGGTCAACCATGTGGAGACTTTACTAGGTGGGATAATGAAATGAAATTATTGGCCCACATGGCCCATTTGGGTTGCAAGACTCAGTTGACCTATTGAATTTGCTGACTGATGAGCTAGAAATGAAGGAAATCAAGTTTTATTGCATGATTTGATCCTCATGATCAATTCCAACTACTCTCAAATGAATGCTAAATCCAATAAATAGTAGGAGAACACTCCACCACCCCAGTTTATCCATCTACTTGGTCAAAATGGTTTAATGGCATCATTTATGTCAGGGCCCTATTTCAAAAAAATATTAGATTTCATTATATCTAAATTTATGCCTAGATTAGATTTTCTCTAGATCTCTAAAGAGACTTAATGGTAGTGGTTGTGGAGTAACTTTAGTTAGAGAACATCTTAGTTATGCCTAAGCTATAAAGGCAATTTTTGTAGATTTTGTTGAGGTTGACTCTTCTTTGTTTTATTTGATATTGCTTTGTAATTTCACTATAAATCTCCTTTGCCTCTGAACTATATGACATTCTTATCTCCTTCAGCCATTGATGTGAAGTGCAAGAACTATTTTCCTCTCATTGGTGTATTGTAGATATCTGCAATCTTGCATGACTGTATCTCTTTTGGTCTATGAATGGTATATAAGTGAATCCTCTCTTTCCTTGTGTCATTCATTGGGTTTTTTTTTATCTACATGTGATTGTTAGATTAAAGCAAGTCTAGATGTGTATATCTTTTGGTTGCATGATGGTTCAATAGTGGATGTATTGGAAGAGATTGGTTTTAACACTCTATTTTTGGTGCATCATCCCCCTTAGGTTAGAATAGGTAGATTTTCTTGTATGTATTCCTTCTCCCTTGTCCTCTCCAAGAGTAGTTAGGTGCACCCTAATAGTAAAGGAAGTCGGCCTTCTCTTGAGACTCAACCTCATAGTTCAAGTCCCATAGCTTGGAGGTTGTTTCCATATTTCACAAGGTTGTCCTTAGGTAAAAAGTTTGGACAAGGGTGCAAACTTTTATGACAATAGTTTTTGGCACACCCGGTGGGACTATTTTTAGAAAATTTCAAGTCTATTGGTGTCAAAAGGAAGATTTCAAGATTAATATCGAGGACATAGTACTGGCTTTGGCGTTTAGGCCTTCAAGGGATTCATTCTTCAAGTACTTGGCAACTTTGAGCTTTAAATACATCTGGTTCCAGACCAAAGTTGTAGTAATTCATGCTCAAAGCTGAAACAAGGGCATCTTCTAGAGGTAAATTTTAGTACCAAGAGCTTTCATTTTCAAATCCTAGAAGAAGGAAGACTAGAGTATCTTTATCAGTAGTTAGGAGTGCAATAGTAAGAAATACACCTGGAAGATCCATCTCTACTCCTCTTATTGTTAGATCTTAGCCTAGATTGCATCAACACATATCAATAGATCACTTGTCTATATGGCGCAGCCTAGAGCTCATGCTTTTTCCACCTTTAATGTTGGAATCCCTCTTTTATTGGCCCAAAGAAATGACATACCAATAACTACACTCAAAAGTGTACTTGAATTTACTAATGAAACTTCTATCTCTCCCTTAGAACACATTCAAGAAGTTGCAAATATCTACAATATCCATGGTATTATAGAAGATGATGTTGCAATTAGGCCTCTAGCCTCATCCTTGAATGTAAAAGCACTAAAATGGTATAGAGGTTTGGCTCATGGTTCTATAGCAGATTGGGATGGATTATGAGTAGGACTATGCAAACATTTTGAGGATACAAGTGACCATTTTTCAATTTTAGAATAGTTGACTATTATAAAAAGAGCCTCCCATGAATGTATGACTGATTTCAACTATAGATTTAAAAAGACATGGGATAGAATACCTACTTTAGTAAAGCCTACCCCTGGTAATACCTTCTTGCATTACCTCATAGCTTTTAATAGTGACATTGCCACTAGAATCCAAAGTATGGGAGGAGATACCTTGCCTAATGCTTATGACATTGCAATAAAGTTAGAAAACATCCTAATACAAGGAGGTAAGCTAGCTCCAAGGCCTCCTATGTCTTTCTTCCCTGATGTTCCAAATCACCAACCAGCAATGGCTCCTCTTCCCACAACTTCCACATCACAGTCCCTTGCTCTAGTCACTCAAGCTTCCACATCTTCAAATGGAATAGATGAAATCAAGGAGATGATGCAATCTATGATGCTGAACATGGAGAACATAGATAAAAGATTACAGGGCCAAGAGAAGAAGCTAGAGGATAGCTTCTTTGTAATGCAGAAAGTGAGCAACAAGGTGGTGACTTTAGAGAGACAAAAAGCTCAAGGTAGTAAGGCTCATCAATTGCAATATCAAACTCTAAACAGTGGTAGGCCTACAAATCATAATCATGGGAATAATTCTTTTGATTAGAATAGGCAGAATAGCCATGCTTCAACCTCAAATGTAAACCAAAGTAGGGCCATAGTTCCTCAAAACAACATGGCCCAAGATCAAGATTTTTTATCCCTCCTATAACTACACCTATGCCTTTTGCATGTGTGAGAAGGCTAAATCTTATTTGACTTTGACCATCCAAGAGCCTGCAATAGGAAAATCATACAAGGACCAATTTAAAGATGCCTCGTATATGCAAGGACAAGGTGATTGCTCCTTTATGAATCATCAGGTGGAGGAAAATTGCAATGTAATCTAGGATTCCATTGCTCACAACACAAGGAGAAAAAGAAGATCTATTGAAGATGCTACCCCTCCTCCTCCCAATCATGCCTCAACTTCAAATGCAATACCTCATGAACAAGCAATAAATGATCAATCAAATACCTTCCAGCAGCAAATGTAAAATAATGCCAGAAAGGATGTAAGTGATCCTTGGGTTGTTCCATCTCAACCTCCTACAAATGCAGCTCCCAAGGCTTCTACCAAAGTCCCTACTATGCCATTTAGTTTGGTAGAACAAATGAAGAAGAAAAATGTGAATATTTCCATGTGGGATGCTATTGCTACTATATCCATGCAAAAGAGGTTGCTGCAGCAAGAATTGGAAAGTATTGAATCAAAGGGTCAACCACCCAGCATGGAAAGTGCCACAAGCCTAGTACACCCATGAAATGAGGTAGAAACAAGTAAAAATGTTAGACCCCCTCAATTTTATGTTTCTCTAATTATAGGGGGTAAACTAGTCCACAATTGCATGATTGATTCAGGGGCTAGTAGTTTAGTGATGCCTAGGTGTGTTGTTGATGTTTTGGAAATGAAATATAAGCCCATTGTTAGAGATGTATTATAGTTGGATGGTAGTATTTTAAAGAATATAGGATCCTTAAGAATGTGTAAATGGCCCTACATGCATGCCCTAGTTGTACTGTAACTCAAGATATATCCATTGTTGAAGTCAAGCCACATTTTGCCATCTGTCTGTCAAGAGACTTCACTACCCAAATAGGTGGTTACATATCTTATGATTGGTCATATATGTCTTTTAGAACAAGATATGGTACCAAAGATTCAATTATAGAAGAGCCTCTAGCCCTCCATCATACTAAACCCTACACCCCTAATCTCATCAACATGAATTGCACTATCCTAGAAATGGATGAGAATGACATAATGAATGAGCCTAATACTTCCCTAGTAGAGATACTTAATTTTCTCTTAGATGAATAGGCTAATGCATATCAATTTGATCCTATGTCAGAAACCCTTAAGATAGGCCTCAGTACATATTGTATATTAGAGAAGGATGCTCTAGTTCCCAATCTTGTGGAGACTAAAGAAGATGTGAATGAGATATTGAGTATGTACTTTGATGGATCAAGGAATAAGAATGGATCAAAGGTTGGTGTGATGTTTATTTCTCTTGCACAAGTGAGGTATTACTTCTCCTTTAGACTCTAGTTCAATTGCACTAATAATGTGGCCAAGTATGAATCCTTGATTCAAAGTCTCCTACTTGCTCAAAAAAGAGGAATTCAAGCCTTAATTGTATATGGAGATAGTGAGTTGGTGGTTAACCAAGTGAGAAATCAGAATATCACCAAGAATTATTTTCTAAATTCTTATAAACATAGGGTATGGGATTTTCTTGAGGGTTTTGATGCATTTAATATTCAAAGGATCCCTAGAAAAGAAAATAGATATGCTGATAGACTTGCAACAATAGGTGCATCTCATGATGTGCCAAGGAATCTTGAGGAGAATAAGAAGCAAAAAATCAAAATGGTAGTATGGCCTACCATCCCTAACAAAAAAATCCATTGGCAAGTGTTTGAATCTAGTGAACAAATTGTAAGCTTCTTATAGAATGAAGCAAAATTTTTAGATAGAAACCAATCAAGACTGCAGGATTAATATGGTGATCAAATCATTAATCTTAGTTCCAATAGATTTCCTAAGGGTCTCATTACCTTAGAGAGTGTTTTCAATCCTGATGACCAAGCAAGAGGTAGAGTCATGAACCTAGCTACTAATAAAGATGATCACACCCTAGTCACGATTGCTAATGGAAAATCCTTAAACATGGGGGAGGTATTTTTTGAGATTGAGCAAGAAATTTTTATTCATCTATGTCAAGAATTTAATGATGTATTTTCCTACATGTATGATGATTTTAAGGATTTTTACCCAAGGTTTTTTCAGCATACCATAGATTTAATTGATAATGTCAAACCAATAAGAAAAAAATAGAGGCCAGTGAATCCCAAAATTGAACCGTTAATGAGAAAAGAGCTATCCAAATTGATTGAGCCCAATATAATTTTCCCCATCAAGCACTCATCAGGGGTAGAAAACCTTGTCCCTATTAGGAAGAAGAATGGAGAAATTAGATTGTATGTGGACTTTAGGGACCTTAACCAAGCTTCCCTTAAAGATCACCAACCTCTCCCTTCCATGGAGAAAATTTTGTCCAAGGTCAGTGGTTCAAAGAGGTTTTTATTTCTTGATGGATTTTTTGGCTACAATCAAGTGCTGGTTAAAGGGCCTGATAGGTAGAACATTGCATTTACCACCAAATGGGGTACCTATTCTTATTGTAAGATGCCATTTGGACTAACCAATGTAGGTGCTACATTTTAGAAGGCAATGGAGATGGCCTTCAAAGACGTGATTAAAAAGTTATTAGTTTACCTTCATGCTATCACAGTGTATTCAGAGAATGTAGAAGATCATTTTGATCATTTGAGATAGGTGTTCTTAAGGTGTAGAGAGTTTGGGGTATCCCTTAACCCAAGAAAGTGTGTCTTTGCTACCAATCAAGGAAAATTATTAGGACACATTGTATGTAGGGATGGTTTAACCATTGATCCAAAAAGAAAAAAAGAAATACTTTCTCTCCCTCTTCCTAAACATAAGAAATGGTTGCAAAGTTTCCTCGGTAGGATAAATTTTGTGAGAAGATTTATCCCTAATATTTCTACCATGGTAAAACCCCTTATGACTATGCTCAAGAAAAGTATGGTCTTTGCATGGACCAAGGAAGGGAAGGAAAGTTTTGAAGAGATCAAAGTAGCCATAGCCTCAGCTCCTAGTCTCATTAATCCAAATTTTGAAAAGGATTTCATCCTTTATGCCTGAGGTGGTGAGTCAAGAATTTCCACTATCTTGACTCAAACAAATGATAAAGATGAAGAGCATCCCATAGCCTTCTTTAGTGAAGGGCTTAAAGAGTATTAAAACAAATATAGCTATGTAGAGAAGCAAGCCCTTGCAATCATTAGAGCTTTAAAGAAATTTAGACACCTCTTGTCTCATAATAAAATTCATTTGTTAGTACCCCATGCAAGTGTGAAAGATTTCCTTTTGAGCAAAGATATTGGTGAGAAGAGAGCTGGTTGGATTACTAAAGTAATGGAATATGATGTTGACATCAAAATCACCAAGCTGGTAAGAGGGAGGGGGTTGTGTAAATAGATGATATCATATCAGGAATCAGATGAGGAAGTTGCTATAATACTAACAGAACAACAAGAGACAAGAAATGATGACCCAAAGAATTAAATGGATGATATGAGGAATTTCTTATTAGGAAACAAATATCCTCAAGGATTAGATAGAACTAAAAGGAGATAGTATAGATTACAGTCAATTCCTTATGTCATAGTTGATGGTATCCTTTTCAGGAAAGATTTTAATGGAGCCCTATTAAGATGCATTGACATAGACCAAGCTAAAAGAATGATCAAAGAGCTTCATGATGGTCCTGATGGTGGTCACTTCTCAGTGAGGACAACTGCAATGAAGATCATGAGGGCTAGTTACTATTGGACATCCCTATTCTATGATTGTCATAGGTATGTGAGGAAGTGTGAAAAATGTGCCTTCTTCTCTGGTAAGAAAAAGCTTGTAGCTCTTCCTCTTCATCCCATTTATGTGGACTAGCCTTTTTCTCAATGGGGATTGGATTTCATAGGCCCTATCAATTCTTCTTCTAGTTTTGGTCACAAATGGATTTTAGCTACTACATATTACTTCACCAGATGGATAGAGGTAGTTGCATTGAAGGACACCACAAAATCTTCTATTTTTGAGTTCCTTGATGGAATTGTGACTAGGTTTGGTGCCCCTTCAACCATTATTTTAGATAATGCAAAATCTTATGTAGGAGCTCAGATTTGTGCATGGACAATTGACCATAATATCTACTTGAGCACATCCTCAAACTACTATCTTCAAGGAAATGGTTTGGCTTAGTCATCCAACAAAAACCTAATTAGGATTACGAAAAGAACTATAGAGGATAATTAGAGGTGTTGGCATCAAAATTTAAGGACTGCACTGTGGGCTGGCAAAATAATACCTAAGAGGTCAACAGGAAATTCACCATTTATGTTGGTATATGGTAGAGAAGCAAGGCTTTCAATTTATTTAGAATTCTCATCCCTAGAACTAGCTCATCAATTGGAGCTAATTGAAGATGATGCCATGAAAGTGAGAATGGTAGAGCTGATGGAGCTGGAAGAGAAAAGAACTTAGGCCATGCAGACCCTAGAAACACATTAGCAGCAGGTGAAAGGGAGCTTTGATAAGAAAGCTAGGGTTAGAATCTTCAGAGAAGGTGATTTGGTTTTGAAATGGGATGCAGATAGGGCAAAGCAAGGGAGACACTCAAAATTTGTTGCACAATAGAGTGGTCCCTATGTGATTTTTTAGTTGCAAGTAGGCTAATGCTTTTCAATTAAGAAAACTTGGTGGTGAAATTTTGCCTATCCCAGTCAATGGGATCTATCTCAAACCATGTTTTTGATAGGGGTTGACATCTCATGTACATAGGTAGCTTAGTTTTCTTCCTGTTGGTTTCCAACTTTCCAAAAAATGCATGAGCACATGTGTTTTTCTGAGTTTTCAAAGGAGTAGAGACATAGCTTTCAGTGTTTTACTACCGCAGAGGTAGGGTTAGCATTTCATAATGCACAAGATCCACCTTTTTTATGACTCTATGGCCCAATGGATGCATAAGGTCACTAGTCATATGCATAGCTAGCTTGTGTCCCCTCTGAGTCACCAAAAATGTTAACCATATTTGCTTCCCACCAAAAAATTTGAATTCAAATACTTGAGCCCACCCAATGGTCACCTTCCATATTTAAGTATTCAAAATGCCATGGAAATATGAAAATAAATAAAATAAAACCTTAATGTATTTCCTTGTTTCTAAGTGACTATGCACTTTAATGTTTCTACTTGCTAGCATTTCACTCACCATCAGATCTTTTGTGATCTATGGTGGGTGCTTTCCTTCTTTCTCAAAAAGCACTACCTTTACCTAATGCGGGAAAGCAACTTTACACCACATTGCCCTTGCTAATATTCAAACCTCAATGCACCATGGAAGTTCTTGGTTGTCAGAAGTAGTAAAACCTATTGCAGAGTTTTCTGTGTTCCTTGTGCATGTTTTAAATTTCTTGCGATGTCATTGGTGGGTCTTTTAATGATATTAATACTTTACAGTTCAGGCATTATGATATTTGATTTAGCAAAGATCAAGGGTTGGCACTTGCCCATAATATGAAAGTGCATGAGTTTTAAGTAATGCAGGCAAGCCCCTTTGTGATACATAGCTGATAATGACATCATGCATCTATTCTTCTCAAAGGTAATAAATGAATTCTCTATCATGGCACTTGTCAGAGCACATGGGTTTGAAAAGGTGATACTCTATTTATGTAGCAAGATCCACCGTCTGATGTAAACAAATCTATAGCATGGCCACTTCCCCACATTATGAAGATGCAAGGATGTTAAGGAATGCAAGCAAGCACCTTGTTGCCACATGTCTTATGAGTTCAAGTTGATTTCATAAACCACAGGGTGATGCTAGGTGTGGCCAATTCATGCTGAGGTGTATGCTAAGTAGTTCATGGGCCCAGAAGTATTAAGGGCAGGCACAATATAATGAAGATCTTTCATGATCATTGATCTTATGAAGATCAATGATCAGCACTTTCTCGCATTATGAAGATGCAAGGTAATTAAACAATGTAGTAAAGTGCCTAAAGGACACATGTCCTTATGGGCCCGACTAAGGCATTAATAGTTAAGGCTGATGATTATGTGACATCGTGGTTAAGTTGGGAAGGTGGCTCAGTTAATATTGAAGATGTGGTCAACCGTGTGGAGACTTTACAGGGTGGAAAAATGAAATGAAGTTATTGGCCCATGTGGCCCATTTTGGTTGTAAGACTTAGTTGACCTATTAATTGATGAGCTAGAAATGAAGGAAATTGAGTCTTCTTGCATGATTTGATCCTCATGATCAATTCCAACAACTCTCAAATGAATGTTGAACCTATAAATAGTAGGAGAACACTCCACCACCATAGTTTATCCATCTACTTGGTTAGAATGGTTTAATGGCATCATTTCTGTTAGGGTCCTATTTCAAAAAAATATTAGATTTAATTGTATCTAAACCTATGCCCAGATCAGATGTTCTCCAGATCTCTAAAGAGACTTAATGGTAGTGGTTGTGGAGTAACTCTAGTTAGAGAACATCTTAGTTATGCCTAAGCTATAAAGGAATTTTTTTTAGATTTATATGAGGTCAACTCTTCTCTATTTTCTCTGATATTGCTCTACAATTTCACTGTAAATCCCCTTTGCCTCTGAACTATATGACATTCTTATTTCCTTCAACCGTTGATTTGAAGTACAAGAACTATTTTTGTCTCATTGGTGTATTGTAGATATCTGTAATCTTGCACGACTGTATCTCTTTTTGCCTATGAATGGTATATAAGTGAATCCTCTCTTTCCTTGTGTCATTCATTTGGATTTTTTTGATTTGCATGTGATTGATAGATTAAAGCAAGTTTGGATGTGTATATCTTTTGGTGTCATGATGGTTCAATAGTGCATGTATGGGAAGAGATTAGTTTGAAAACTCTATTTTTGGTGCATCACCCTCCTTAGGTTAGAATAGGTAGATTTTCTTGTACACATTCCTTCTCCCTTTTCCTCTCCAAGAGTAGTTAGGTGCACCCTGATAGTAAAAGAAGCTAGCCTTCTTCGAAGACTCAACCTCATAGTTCAAGTCCCACAACTTGGAGGTTGTTTCCATGTTTCACAAGGTTGTCCTTAGGTAAAAACTTTGGACAAGGGTGCAAAATTTTGTGACAATAGTGTCCTTGGCTAATGAGCATGAACATCTTTGATGATGGAGTCTCTAAGGCCCTTGACAATATACTAAGTGGTGAGTACCTCATCATGCCTATAGCTCAAGTACTACTTCAAACTAAGGAACTTCTTTTCATAATAATCCACTATCATAAATCCCTATCTAAGATTCATCAATTCAAACCTCATGGTATTGTGGTGATAGAAACTTCTCTCTAAGCCTCTCCTCAATGATCTCCCAAGTGAGATCTATGACACTAATTTGGAGCCTTTTACTCTCTGAATCCCACAAAATACAACCATGTTCCCTTAGATATGTGGTCACACTATGGGCCTTCACATTTCTCCCATAAGGTAGTAAGGAGAAACAATGACCCATATCAAGCAACCAAGTCTCAATCTTGAGTCATGTTCCCTTGCCATAAAAAATTGGTGGTTTGGACCTCTTAATTTCTTGCATCATTTCAATTTAAGTGAAATCATCATCATCCCATCCATGGCCTCTCCATCAGTATCTGCTAGCACCAGTTGGTGTTCAATAATGTTCTTGTTCACATTCCTCCTCTCTATGCTTTGAATAATGAGAATCACCATGATGGGATCCCTCCTCCTACTTATGGTCCTATTGATGCTCTTCCACATGAGGGCCCAAATGAACAAGAATTTCTTGAAGCACTAGCACCGATTCTCCCATGACACTCTAATTAGAATTACCCTATTCTCCCCCACTATCCTATTATTCCTCCTCATGGTGTTTTTCCTCTTGAAAAACTCGTTAGTTACAACCCCAACCAGAGCTACTTACAAGAGGCATCACTCTGGAAGCAACAAGATAAATTTGGATATAAGGATCATAAGAATAAGAGTCAAAAGCTTGAATCAATGAGATACAAAATAATCAAACATAATATAACAATACATGATGAAAAAAAAAAACCACAGTGAAAGCATAACACAAAGATCCCAATGTTTCAACATAAGCTCTGATACTGTAATGCAGAGTAAGAACAAGGAAGTAAAGGTTACTTCAACCTTCTACCTAAACCTCCAAACTACATAGAGGGTTACTCCAACTGATAGACTCACTTCCCAAGACTATACTCTGATCCCACAAACTCTTCAACGGGTTTACAAACCCAACTCTTCAAGTATTACATAAAACCAACTACCTCCTACTTGAATCAACAAGGCCTACTACCCCCCAACTTGGCACAAGGTGGGCTTTATTGTTCCCAACCTTCATAACACTAATAATGGATTGAGACAACTTCAACATGACAAAACAAGGCAAATAATGATTGGATCCACTCCTAACAACCCAAAATGCAAAATGTAGCATTTGACCTAGTAGCCCAATTAGGCCTCCTAATTCAATTTTTCAAAAATAGCACAAAAACCTTCCAAAGGACCTAGAAAACAAGTTATATTTTATAATACCCTTTTCCAAGTTCTAAAAGACTCCAAAATTGTAAGGTTTCACACCACTCCAGCATGCCTTAACCCAAACCATGCACTCATGCCTAATTAGCCACTTTAGGCATGGCCTACAAGGAAATGGCCAAGATATGGGTACATGAAATTGAACCTCCAACTTCAAAGTGTTATCCTAACCCAAATAAAGTTTTTTTCCTTTACACCAAGTCCCCAACTTCCTTCCTTTACATTACTTCACCAAATTGCATAAAACAAGGTCTAATACATAAGGAATATTAGACCTAGGGCTTGGTCCCATAAATCTTTGTTGCAACCTCTTACTTCAAGACTTTTAAAATATTAAAGGGCATCAACCTAACTTGCTCCATGCCCATTGGGAAAAAATTCCAATAGTGGAGTTTCAAGTTAGGGCCATTTCCTTGGCCAAACCCTAATCTTAAGGGTTTCATAGGGCAGTGACCAAGAAAAATTAGTAACTTGTGTTTCCTAATTGATAGAGACTTGAAACCAAAGAAAATACTTCACAAATGAATTGGGCTATCCAACCAATGCAAAAAAATTTCACTCCTCAATCATTAAAGGCCATACTTTACATAAAAGTCAGAGAAATTTGTCCTGAAAATCGTAGATTTTTATTGATTTCAAAGAGCAAGTAAAATGTTTCTTCATATTACTCCTTCCTTCAGCTGTCTAGAGCCTTTATAGGCTATTTTAAGTAGGTAGAACCACCCCATGGTAGCTTTAGCCATTGGGGATGGTTATTTTAAAAAGTTGTCAAAAACTTGCAAAAGTTGCTAATAATATTTGCAATTTTTGCTATATTAACAAATCTCCTTGCTAAGTGACTTCCAACCATTCCTAAATGGTGTTCTAAAGCCCTAAACACATAAACTACCCTAAAAAACATTAAAAAAAAACAAATTCCACCTTATTTGGAGCAAATGATGCCCAAGTTTATATTAACACCATGGGGTCTTGTATCCATTACATGGGTGGATGGTCTTAGGGGGATTACATGACCAATCCCTAGACCTTATTACATTAACAAAACAAAAAATTTCTTAGGTTCTCTACACCATTATCCCCTTCATAAAAGGAAATCTAGTCTTTGGAGTGTTGTGGAGTGGAAGATCAAGACTTTGAACCTTCAGATCTTTCTCTGTCATCCATGTTGCAATTGTTGTTGTTTGTCCCTTCCACTATACTAAGTACTCATAATAAGTCTTCCTCCTAGTCTACTTATTGATCCTTTAGTCTAGAATGGCTTCCATAATGGTTTTAGGCATTGGTGGGATAGTATTCTTCAACTCCTCCTTGAGATCTACAAGTGTACCTGCATTCACATCATCTCCAACAACACCCTTGAAAGCATATAGGTCAGAGACATTGAAAATTGGAGACAAATTAATATCATGTGGTAAATCAATCTGATAGGCATTGTTGCCACACTTCTTCTCTATTTTAAAAGGACCAATCTTCTTCATCTTCAGTTTGGTATGCATTTTCTTTGGAAGTTTGACCTTATTGAGATGGACCATTACCATATTTCCCACCTTAAACTATAGTTCTTTCCTCCTTTTATCTGTCTACTACTTGTACTTGGTGGAATTATCTTGCAACCTATCTTGTACCTATTGGTGGACTTCTCTCATGATCTTTGCAAAATCCTCATCATGTGCACTTCTTCTTTCCATGTCCTTGACTTCTCTAATTCCAAGGTACCCCTAGGGTGAGTGCCATAAACAATTTGAAAGGGTTTTAGGCCAGTACTCCTATTAATAGAATCATTGAAGGAAAATTTTTCCTAGGGTAAAACATAATTCCATGAGTCTCCATGTTGTTTGGAAAGACACCTTAGCATGTTCCCTAATGACTTATTGACTACGTCAATCTGCCCATCAGATTGGTAGTGATAGGTAGATGAAAAACACAAATTGGTGCCTAATTTTCTCTACAGGGTCCTCAAAAAATGCCCCAAAAACTTAGGCTCTCTATTTGATATGATGGACAATGGTAGACCATGAAGCCTAAAAACTTCTTTGAAAAAAAAACCTGCTACATGAGAGGCATCATGAGTGGTTTTGTAAGCAATGAAATGGGCCATTTTAGAAAACCTGTCCACAACTACAAATATACTATCATATCCTGATTTGGTTCTTGGTAGACCAAGAATGAAATCCATACTCACTAAGTCCCAAGGCTTATGAGGTATTGGGAGTGGGGTGTAAAATCCTACATTTGATGTGCCTCCTTTTTCTTGTTGGCAAATTAAACACTCCTCAACATATCTCCTAACATAAATCTACAATTTTGGCCAAAAGTAAAATCTTCTAACCTACTCCAAAGTTTTATCCACCCCAAAATGCCCTGCTAAACTACCACAATGATTTTCCTTTATGATGTTCTCTCTAATGGATCCCTTGGGAACACAAAGCTAACTCCCCTTAAACAAAAGACCCTCTTGTAAGATATACTCATCAAATTTAGTATGGTACCTTTCACCCATGGATTTGAAAACTTGGTATGCATCCTTGAAATCCTCATCTTTCTCATACATGTCCTTCATTGGATGAATGACAATGCTTTCCAATTGTACCTCTTGAATGGTCAAATTCCTCCTACTAATTGTGTCAACAACTTTGTTAGTTTCTCCCAGTGAAGGTGTAAGCTTGTAGAAATTCAATCCATTTCATATGGCTATGATTTAACTTTTCTTGCCTATTCAAGAAGCTTAATGCATGATTATCAATATATACAACAAATTCCTTAGGCAATAAGTAATGCCTCCATTTTATAAGGGACTACACCATAGCATAAATTTCAAGATCATAGGTTGAATAGTTTTGTTTGGTCTCATTAAGCTTTTCACTAAAAAAGGCCATAGGCCTACCCTCATAACTTAGAACACCTCCAATTGCCTTATTTCTTGCATCACACTCTATTGTGAATAATTTGTAGAATTCAGGGAGCACCAAAATAGGTTGCTTTACAATTTTCCTTTTCAAACTTTCAAAAGATTCATTAGCCTCCTTAGTCCAAGAAAATACACATTTCCTTCCTCCCTTAATGGTATCTATCATTGGAGCACACACACCACTGAAATTCCTTATAAATTTTCTATAGAAACTATACATACCATGAAAGCTCTTTACCTTTGATGGAGTGGTGGGTGGTGACCAATTAAGGATGGCTTCAACCTTGGAGGATCCATCTTTAGCTCTCCTCCTGATATCCAAAATCCCAAAAAGATTAGCTCATTTTGCAAAAAGGAACATTTCTCTAAATTTATCATCAATTTTTCTTCATGAAGCCTATTCAAAACCAAATCAAGGTGCCTTAAGTGCCCATCCTTGTCCTTGCTAAATATTAAAATGTCATCTAAGTACACCACAAAAATCTTGTTCAAGAAAGGTTTTAGGACTTTATTCATTAGTCTCATAAAGGTGCTAGGTGCATTAGACAAGACAAAAGGCATCACAAGCCACTCATACAAGCCTCCTGAGGTCTTAGATGTTTTCTTCCATTCATCTCCACCCCTAATCCTAATTTGATGGTATCCACTCTTGAGGTCCAGCTTTGAATATATGCTTGCCTTCCCCAAACAATCCAAAAGGTCCTCTATTCTTGGCATAGGAAACCTATATCTAATGGTTATCCTATTGATTTCCCTTGAATCCATACATGATCTCTTATGTACCATCCTTTTTTGGAGCTAGGGCTACACAGACTACACATTGGCTTATAATTTTCCTAATGAACCCTTTGGCTAATAGATCCTCAATTTGCTTTGTTATCTCTTCATTTTGCTCTAGGCTCATCTTATAAGCTGCCTTATCTAGAAGTGTAGCCCCTGGGATGAAGTCTATATAGTGATTGATATCTCTTTCAGGTGGCAAAGCCTTTGGTTGGCTACTTGAAACTATCTACTTATACTTCTCTAACAAATCCCTTACCTCCTTAGGCCCAACATTAATAACCTTGGGTGGATCTTATGGTGGTTTGATGGGTTGGTTTTGAGGTCTAACAATCATTGCATAGTAGGGTGTATCCTTCTCTTTGGTGACCCTCATGAATTCTTTCTTATCTACAACCATCAATCCATTTGTAACAGGGCTCCCATCATTAGGCCAAGGTGGCATGGTGTATTTAATCCCATCCTTGGAAATGGTGTATATGTTTGTCTTACCATCATTTTTGGCACACACATCATATTACTGTAGACACCTAAAAATCCTTTAGAAAATAAAGTATTTTTATTTTCTGAAAAATTCCCGATGACATCATCATTTATTAATTAATTAATTATTTAATTAATTAATTAATTTTTATGCCATTAAATCCTTTTATCTTAATTAAAAATATTTAATTAAGGAATCCCTCCCAAAAATGTTTAAATCTTATTTAAACATTATTTCTTTATTTATTAATTATTTAATTAATAAATTGACCAAAAATCCTAAAATAAATAAATTTTTTATTTTTTTCCCAAAAGTTGGCCAATTTCCTTATGACCAATAACCTCTTCCAAAATCTTCTAATCCTTCTTTAATTTTGATTAAAGGCTAATCCCATCATTTCCTACCCCTAATCCCAACTCAAAATATTTAATTAAAATTAAATATTAATCCTCATGTTTATTAAAAAAGTTTTAATAAATATCTCCTCAACCCAAACCCTTGAAATAAATAAAACTTTATTTATTTCCTAAAAATCTAATTTATCCTCATCCTAAGAAGTTCTAGACTCTTCTAGAAAGTCTTCATCCTCATCCTAGGAAATTCTAGACTATTCTAGAAAGTCTTTATCCTCCTCCAAAATCTAGACTCTTCTAGAAGATGTCTTTAAACCTAATCCTAATCCCCTCCTAACCTTGTCACATTCCCTAAACATGGGTTAAGACTTACTAACCCAAGCCAAAGTTAACAAATATCTCCTCCTTCACCCACCCTCATTAAATGCCATCCACTTGCCTATCCCTAAGCTAATCCTAAACCATCCTAATCCATCCTCTAATCATTTGCACAAGCCTAGGCAAGCTTAAAACCTTCCTAATCAAGTCCAAGTCGAATTTTCTCTCATCACCCTCAAAATATCTCAACCATAAAACTTTATGAAGTCCACTAGGTCATAAATGACTCTTACAAGACCTTTTATTGCTCTTACAAGTCATTATGAGGGTCTTTATGAAGATTTTATCTCTTGAGCCTCCTTTGTTGACTCATCCTTGCCCTTTCCTCCATCCTCTCACCATGTGACATGTGTCACTCCTTGATTGGCTATAAGGAAGCACAATCCATGTGCTCTCCTCTCATGCAATCTGAGCCCTCCATAAGCTTTTTCCCATCCTTGCATCTTAGCCCTCAAACCCTCAAGCCTCTTGCCTATAAATTGGATCCTTCCCCTTTACAAAATAACACAATCCATGAAGTAAAGTTATAATGCTATTTTGAGATCCAAATCCATACTAAAGCCATCTATCCACACCAAAAATCCACAATCATCCATTGAAGCCTTTGGAAGCATATTGAGCATACATCTTATCCATTTAGATAAAGCTACTCAACAAGAGAGCTTCTTATTGAGAGAGCCCATTAATGGCTCATATTCTCAATTAAGAGCTCATCTTAGTCTATCTTGAAGTTTATGAATTTTGTTTAGTTTGTAGAAGCTTTATTTAAATTTGGTTTCTATTAGCATACTAACATTGCTCATATACAATTACCATTGCCTCCCAACAAGAAAATGGCATGCATCCTTCTACCACATCACATAAAACTCTATCATGATATTCTCCTATCTTAAATTCCACCCATACCTGCTCCTTAATGAGATTTTGTTTGTCTTTTGTTAACCATGACACCTTGTAGGGATAAGGGTGAGGACTTGTTGCTAGTTTCAATTTATCTACCATCTCCCTAGAGGCCACATTATCAGAGCATCTAGAATCCACTATGACTCTGCAAAATTTGTTATTCATTTTGCATAGAGTTTTAAATAATGTTTTCCTCTGTGGGGGTTCTACAATTGTAGGGGCTCTAATCATGGTTCTTTGCATCATCAAGGATTCACCATGCTCTGGAAATGTAGGCCTTGAAGTGGTAGATTGATAGGAAATGACACTCTAACTGTCCTCCTCTTGGTTCAACTATTTTCTCCTATCCCCTTGCTTGTTCCTTTTAGGGCATCTAAAGGACTCATGTCCTACCTGATTACAAGTGAAACATTTTCTTGTGAACACACTATGCCCCCTTCCACTAGATCTTCCTCTACCATTGGGTCTCTTGTCCCTAAAATTTCCTCTATTAGTGGACTCCCCATCAAAATTTGTTCTACTAGACTCTCCTTGGCTTTTGTTAAAGGAACTTCTTCCATGGAACCTACCTCTACCCCTATTATTGTTACCTCTACCCCTACTTCTTGTTTCCTCTTTTCTCTTATTTTTCTCTTCAATTTTTACAGCCATATTAAATCATTAATGCACTGAACCCAAAGTAATCAAGTTAGTTCATCTTGGATACTATATTTTAAACCATTTACATACCTTGCAAGTTTTTGCTTCTTTGTTTCATAAATCTTGGCTTTGAGGGTTAGATTGTAAAATTCTTGAGTGTAGGTGTTGACATCCAAGTCCCTTTGTCTAAGATTTTGCAACCTTTTGTGCACCAACACCTCATAATCTTTTGGGATGAACTACTTTCTTATCTTTTCCTTCATCTTCTTCCATGTAGAAATCTACTCCTTGTTCTAATCCAACCTTCCATTTCGTAAAAAGTTCCACCAACTCAAAGCAAGGCCTTTGAGTTTAGCCTTGGAAATCCTAACCTTCTAATTTTTAGGGGTCTTGTCACATTCAAAGTGGTTATCCAGGGCTTCAATCCAGTCCATACACTCTTCAGGGTTTAACTTACCATGAAAAGTAGGTAAGTCCCCTTCTCCTTTCTTTCCAACCCTCTCCAATGCAGCAAGGAAGGGCCTTTGATCTACAAGAATGTTTTCTTGTTCCTCATTCCCTTCTATCTCTTCAAGCTCTAATTCATCGTCACTCTCTTTCCTCATCTTATTCTTGAGTCTATCTAACTCCCTCTTCATGGTCCTATTCTCTTCCTAGATCACCCTACTCTCTACCATTTGTTCCTTAACTAGCTTGGCTAGTTCCACATTGGTGATCCTCAAGGGGATCTCCCTCTTAGGCTCTTCTCCTCCATGAGGCATTGTGTCTGAACAAATCAAAGTGGCTCTGATACCACCTGATGTAGAGTAAGCACAAGGAAGCAAAGGTTACTTCAACCTTCTACCCAAACCTCTAAACTACAAAACTGGTTACTCCAAAGGCTAGACTCACTTTGCAAGTCTATAATCTGATCCCAAAAACTCTTCAATAGGTTTATAGACCCAAGTCTTCAAGTATTACATAAAACCAACTACCTTCTACTTGAATCAACAAGGCCTCCTACCCCCCAACTTGGCACAAAGTTGGTTTTATTATTCCCAACCTTTCTATCACTAATAATGGCTTGAGAAAACTTCAACATGACCAAAAGAAGGCAAAACAATGAATGGATCTGCTCCTAACAACCCAAAATGCAAAATGCAGCATTTGACCTAGTAGCCCAATTAGGCCTCCTAATTTAGTTTTTCAGCAATAACACAAAAACCTTCCAAATGACCTAGAAAAAAAGTTATAGTTTAGAATACCCCTTTTCAAGTTCTAAAAGACTCCAAATTTTTAAGCCTTCACTCCACTCCAGCATGCCTTGACCCAAACTATGCACTCAGACCTAATTAGCTACTTTAGGCATGGTCTACAAGGAAATGGAAAAGAGATGGGTACATGAAATTAAACCTCCAACTTCAAAGTGTTCTCCTAACCCAAATAAAGATGTTTTTCCTTTACAAAAATTCCCCAACTTCCTTCCCTGACATTACTTCACCAAATTGCATAAAACAAGGTCTAACACATAAGGAATATTAGACCTAGGGCTTGCTCCCATAAATCTCTGCTACAACCTCCTACTTCAAGACTTTTAAAATATGAAATTGCATCACCCTAACTTTCTCCATGACCATTTGGAACAAATTCCATTGGTGGAGTTTCAAGTTAGGGCCATTTCCTTGGCCAAACCCTGATTTTGAGGGTTTCACAGGGTAGTGACCAAGAAAAATCAATAACTTGTGTTTCCTAATTGATAGAGACTTGAAACCAAAGCCAATACTTCAAAAATGAATAGGGATATCCAACCAATGGAAAAATTTTCGTTCCCCAATCATTAAAGGTCATACTATACTGAAAAGTTAGAGAAATTCATCCTGAAAACAATAATTTTTTATTGATTTCAAAGAGAAAGTACAATGTTTCTTCATACTACTCCTTCCTTCAGGTGTCTAGAGCCTTTATAGGCTATTCCAAGTGGGTAGAACCACCACATGGAAGTTTTAGCCATTGGGGATGGTTATTTGAAAATTTTGTCAAAAACTTGCAAAAGTTGCTAATGCAACTTTTGCAATTTTTGAAATTTTTGCTATATTAACAAATCTCCTTGCTAAGTGACTCCCAACCATTCCCAAATGGTATTCTAAAGCACTAAACACATAAACTACCCTAACAAACATAAAAAAAAATAGAACTCCACCTTATTTGGACCAAATGATGCCCAGGTTTATATTAACACCATGGGGTCTTATATCCATTACATGGGTGGATGGTCTTAGGGGGATCACGTGACCAATCCCTAGACCTTATTATGTTAACAAAAATTTTTTTTCCTAGGTGCTATGCACCATACTAGATGTAATGTCTTTCTTAGAGATCCTTGGAACAAGGATAAATATAACCTAGGATAAAAAAATTTAAAACAAGTATGAATGCACATGGCAACAACATACAAGGATCACAAAGATCGCAATAGAATACAACCAAACATCTTGACACCAATGGATCTCCAAATTCCACTACTAACAAAAATGACTAACAACAAGAGATACACAACTGAATCTAAAGTGAAACATTCTAAATTCAAAATGCAACACCAAAGGATTGAAGAGCACCTAAGAGGGTAGCCAAAAAACCTTCCCAAAAAGTGCTCGTTATCCATGCAAACATGTTTTTAAAAAAACTAGTCGATACTCTAAATCAGCACTAGGCAATACTTTTTAGTATTGTGCAATATTTCTCAAGAGGAGGGTGACACTTTTAGGGAATGGGTGACACTTCTATGAAGGGTTTATGATACTTTACAATTATTGTACAATACATCTTCAATGGGGGTGTGATACTGGAAAGTATCACATCACATTTCTCTAAGAGGTGTGTGACACAATTAGGGAATGCATGATAGAATTATGATGGGCATGTGACACAGTATTGTATCACCCCATGCTAACACATGGTCACCTAGGAAATGCAAGAAAAAATCCTAAAGATGAACAATAAGTATAAATTGAGTTTTGAATCTCCACACCAGGGAGTACTAGATCCATAATTCAAGGCATAAACACTTGAACACAATACTGGTAGATGGGAACAACATCCAACCATCTAATGAGTAGTAAAAAAAAATATAGAAGGAAACATCATAGTGTACTAAAATAGCATCATAATAAATAGAAATAACATCACAATGAATAGTACAACCAAACTAAGTACATGGTTAGTCCCAAGCATCATAAGACCATCATGGGCCCTAGCCATACCCCACACATAACATCCCAAGCTACCAACTAGATCATCAATAGTAACATATAAGGATGTCACTACTAAAACATGCTACAACATAAGCATAAGGAAATCTAACATGCTAGGAGTAAAGCATCAGATAATCCTAGAAAACTTGATAATATCATCTATCATATGCTAATCATCATAACAAGGAAATGTGTCAATAAATAACATCATCTAAACATGATATACAAGAATCCCAATGGAAGAATAAATCACAAGAAACCATACTTAGGAACCTAAAGTACCAAGTGATAACATCTAACAATAGTCACACTAGGACAAAAGACTATCTTTGTACACAAATCCCTAGTAGTGGTATAGGTAGCTATGCCTCCCAACCATATAGAACCCATGGACCCACTCTTGCCATGTTGATGGAGATAATGATCCAACCATAAACACATATAAAGAAAACATACATCGCTAACACACACACTAGGAAATAGAATGACTAAATCCAAGACATAGACAATGCATAAAGTATAGGTCCTCGTCAAACACTCAATGGGCTACTAATTAGGGGCTGACATCATGGAGAGTTGCTTGGCATTGACAAGCCCAAGCTCAAATCATGAATTTCAACTCCTCAATGGAGAGCGACACAAAAATTTTTTATTATCTTAAGTTTTATTACCATCCAATGTTTTCTTTAGTTATCACTTAGTTAAAACTTCCTCTTCCAACCCTATGGGACAAGGTCACCAAGTTTTGAGATAGAAGCCCCCTCCATATGCTACCATACCCTTCCCATGCTCATCCAATGATGAGTACCTATAGGCATGCAAATTCCCAACCTAAACCCAATGATCATAACTTCTAGAAGTACCACATAACATCAGGACTTGCAAGTCACTCGAGAAATGTATGTGCACATATTTGTGTATGTGCAAAAGGGGTAGAAACTGAAACCCACACAATAAAATAAAATGCTCATTGAAACTACCAGAAATCATGGCAAAGCAAGGTCTACCTAAGCCAGATCCAAAAAGACTAACCTTGCAAAGATCCCATACTCATAGCTTCCAAAATGAATAGAAATCCAATCCTTTAGGAAGAAGATTTTAGAAAATCTCTCTAAATTTCTATTTTCAAAAAGTGAGAAGTGAATAATAAAATCCCTTTTTCAATACTTATTCACTTTTTGAGTGAATAGTCGATTAGGAAAAATATCCAATTAGACTAGCTAGACTCTAAATCAACCAAAATGAAAATAAGTTATTCCTTGTAACAAGAATTCACCTAAGGCAAAGTTGCCAAAAATTAGATTCAAGAAGATTTAAAGCCCAAAAACCCAAAATCACAAATACCCTAAACAACTTTTGCAACAATTCAAACCTCTAAATGCATAGACATGTTCATTGGTCTAAACACATAATGTAGATGAGTTTAGATTTAATAATCATCAAAAGGTTTTAATTTAAATAATTAAAATATACATTGATCATACAAGGATGACATTGGTAAAATATGAATAGTTGAATCACTAACTCCATGTGCCACTGTTAGGAATATAATTCATGCACACCAAAACACACAATAAAAGGAAATTGCATAATAATATCATAGCCAAAGCAATAATGCATTAAATACCTAAATAATCCATTTAAATCACTCACATTCACACAAAGCATAAAGAGACAAGAATGAATTAAATCACCATAGCATAAAATACATCACATAACATAATCAAAAAGTATGTTCAAATACCAGATAATTAGATATCATCACATATCTACTGTCATCTCAAAATGGCATCCACATGCAAATATAATAAACTGAACATCATAACAGTAAGACATCTATGGTACTGAATCAAAGTATAACATTCAACCCTCAAGTCATCTCAAAGTACATGAAATAAAAGTATAAAATATCTCTCAAATCAAAATAAACAAGGTATAGACTACAAATACAATAGACACTACAAATCATGCATATACAAATAATGATCTCAAAATAAGAAGGAAATTAGGAGACACAATATCTTCCCCATAATGAATAATCTCCAACATTGATAAAGATACTTGCAAGAAAAAGAGAATCCAATGCATCTAAGTAAAATGTCTCCCCTTAGGAATAAATAATTACATAAAATGATGAAGAAGCCAATCCATGTGAAAATGGTAGAATTAGAAAGGAAGTCCCATGTATGCATCTTTGAAGACTAAAAAGATGTCACCAAGATCAAAGATTTTATCTCACCATCAAGCTAATATATGGGATGTGACAAACCAAGTGAACTTAAAAATTTAGTAAATCCAATTTCAAAAGAAGCTAAAGAAGTATCTCCAACTATGATGCTATCATCAAAGAGTAGATAAACCCCCTCAAATATATCTCCCAAATATGAAATGTGAGACTCAATAAATAATGCACAAATGCCATTCAAGTAGTTATCCCACATTAGAATATCTAGAGCACTATGATTATCCTACTAAATAGTAGAAGAAGACATGGTTGAAGAAGGAGGTGAAGGAGTAGGATTATCAATACTTGTCTCAAGAATACAATGATACAAGTGTCCAAAGTTCTCTCCACTTACAAAATTCACCCTTGGTAAAGGGGTGGATAAATCATGAATATTATCATCATCATCTACAAAATATGAAATAGAATATAAGTGTGATGTATAGTCAACAACTCACATAGCTATTCCATTTCTAGTCTACATGTCCCTAATGTAGACATAATCAAGAGTGAACTCAACAACCGTATATTGTACTACATGTATATTTTGATAAATGGAGGGTAAATTAGTGGTCAAGTATGGTACACAAAAAAAAAAAAGATTTCCCCTCTCTTACAAAAATATAACCTTTACCACAATACTGCATGTATGTGTTGTTACCCATCAATATATGTGGAGAATTACAAGGTTCAATAGAAGAAAATACATCCATAGAAGATTCCATATGATGTAATGTACCTAAATCAAAAATCTATTTATCTTGATCAAGTTGTATGAAATAAATGTGTAACACCCCACCAAGGGATCCAAAAGAGTTAACCTAAAGTTTCACTAAGTTTGGTAGAATTTTTTATTTTTTTTGAAACATGAAAGTTTAACCATTCACATCATGCACACAGTAGCGGAAGCAATAACAAAATTCAACCAAAAGTGTACATAAAACATACATAATAGGTTACATTCCTTAAGGATCCCTTAACATTGAATCACCATTAAATTAACTAATATTAATTCCATCTAATAGCACATCCACATGAAATAATAATAATAAAAACAACATTCTTTGAATAGTAAACTCGGCTCCAAATGTCCCTTAATAAATTTACATTTTAGAATGGATGCCATAGGGTATGAAAGGCTTAAAAGAATATACATATGTGAAAATAAAGTACATCATCTTATTCTAATCCATGATGCAAATGTGATAAAGTAAATGAAATTAAATTCCATACATGATACATCATCATAGAAGATATAAACATCCATCATGAAAGATAGCCATAAATAATAACACATAATTATCTAAGTGCATGGTTCCTCCCAATCGTAAATAGCATAATTAGACCATCATGAGTCCTAGCCATCCCTCCATGTGTAATATCCAAATAATTGAAGAGATCATCGGTATTATCATAGTAGGAATATCACTCCTAAAACATACTACATCATATGTAGAAAGAAATCTAACATACTACAACATGTGCACAAGAAATCTAATCATGCAAAGTAAAGAATAGGACAAGTAAATAAAATCATCTATCATATGCTAATCATCAATATAAGGATACATGTCCATCATCATAATCCAAGAAAAAAATGAAGATAGATGCCAAAAAGGAATGCATCAGCCACAATGTCTCAGATGGATCCTAAATGGTAAGAATGAAAAGGCACTACCACCCGACTGGGTAGAACCTAAATGGTCCACTCCCACCATGCTAAGGAGATAATCTCAAGTCCCAAATAGGATATCAAATCACATAACACAAATACTCTCTAAGTTTAGGAATCCTATAAGTATACTAACTCAAGTGTTCCAACACAAACTGACATCTAATCCCAGAGGCACACTAGACACGTAGGAAACCTACTATGTAAGCGAGAAAGTGTCATCGCACGAATCACGCTAGAGTTAACCTGGTAGTCTCTCAGTAGACCCTGCCCCCCTAGTGATCCCTATGTGGCCACTAGTATCCTCTCATACTGACAAGGCATACTATGAAATGCAAGATCTCAACCAAGCATTCTCTACACTCCCATCCTAGTCTGTACTAGCACTTGAGGCATGGGCGAGAACAACCAATTATCTTATTAGGTTCATTTAAGTTAGTATTAGGTGTAATGTTTTCACTTATTAAACAACTTACAATGAGTTACCCTGGCAGCCACTTAGGGCCCCAACCCCCATTGCAAGCCACTTCCTGACACTACAAGTAGATAACCTACCCTAAGCTCATGGAATCATAAATCACAAAATCACCACAGTCCTATACAAGTGACTAGAAAAATACCAAAAGATAATCCAGAATAAGAACATCAAATCTCCATGAGCAACTGAAAAGCATCCATTGATAATCATGACCATAATAGTTCTCTATTGGCAACTGAAGGTATCAATGATAATCACAATATCCATTGGTTCTCAACAAGAAACCAAAAAGGCATATCAAGCAAATAATACTAATCAAAGACTCCAAAATGGTCAAGAAATACATGTCACATCATGACATCATCAAGATCAGATAAACACTTCAGTCCTATCAAAGTGACCAGAAAGTAATCCAAATACAACTGATTGATAACTCATAAATGGTTACATATATCAGAGCTTACATAAGAAGACTGGAAGCAACATCAATCAGTAAACCACATACACCATAGAGCATGCCATCACATAACCATGGTTGGGTTTAAAAAGATCGAGATCAGAAGACATCATCATGACATCACAAATCATAACCCCCGAGCCTCTGGTAGACATCCTATAACTGGTCAACAATCTAGTCAACCCAAACCCAAAATAGATAGCGTAGAGAAAACACAAAATGCAAGAACATGTTTGGGTTTGATAAAATCACATAGTTGAATTAAGTGTGGGGTTTTAGTTTTGGATATCAAGTGAAGGAACATTGTTTGTCTTCCTTATAACTAACCCGTGTATTAGTTTTAATAAGTTAAAGATTTTCCCCACCCCTAACTCATTTAAATCAATTTTCCTAAAGTGCCCAAAGGATAAATATGTATTTGGACAGTAAACCCCATCGAGTTCCATTTTAACATGAGCGACTACAATTTATCCTTATAATAATCTATCCTTCACAATTAGACTCAATTCACAATTAAATTAAATTTATATTATTAGACTCAAATATTTTTAAATGATTAATTAATAAAAGAAGAAATCTATTGATAAAAGTTTAATTAAAATAAATATAATAATAAATATTATATATAATAATTAATATTTAAAAATGATTAATATTTAATAATGTTAAAACTTAATAATTACAAATTTGAAATATCACTAAACACATATACATTAATATAAAATTTAAAAAAAAAAACAAATCAAATACTATCGCGTAGTACCCTACTGCCGTAGGGCCTGCGACAATAGAGGGTACATAGTACCCCTATCATCATAGTACTTGCGATGGTAGGTACCTGTGACTCGCAGGTACGTGGGGCCCACTTTGTTTTTAAATTTTTTATTTTTTTATAAATTTTTCAATAAACATTTCATATTAATTAATTTTTGTAAATAATTTCATTTACAACAAACTTAAATCGTTTCCATTATATTGGTTTTAAACGCAACATTTTTTAATAAACACACACACACACACACACACACACACACACACACACACACATGCAGATTTTTAATAAATGCTATAGTGTTTTTAAATGCAGATTTGTAAACATATAATTTTTAACCAAAAAGGGCTTTTCCAATTTTTGTAAAATAAGAATTCTCTTATAATGATCATTCTTTAGATTCACCTATTTAATCCTTCTAATAGGTTTGTCCATAAGCACTTAAACCCTGGTCTCATAAATTCCTTAGATCTACACATGTTGGGGGTTTTTTCATTCAGAAATTTAAATATCCATGACAAGAATGCATATAACTGAAATATGGAATCCTCATAAAGCACTCTGAAAACACGAAGAAGACAAGAAGTGGAAAAGGTGAAATAACATATGCAAAAATTATGAGTGTCTACCTGGACACTGATGCTAATTCACTTCTCCTCAAAATCTATAGAGCAAGCTCCTTCCTTCTCCAACGTTTACAGATCCCCTAAACACGCTCCTCGAGCTTCTAGGAGTGCCTGAATATAAGGAACTCTCCGAAAGCACCTAGAATGTCTCTAGAAACAACCAAAAGATGAGATAAGCATTGACAACTAAGCACAAGTTTTTTCCAACCTTGTAGATGAGTCACAAGGTTGTAGACACCATGTGCTTAATTTGTGCGCTAACTCCTAGATAGACTTATGACTTTTATTTTAATTCTTTTTTATTCTTTTTATTATTATTATAAATGTATTATTTTATTGTTATTTTATTATTATTATTAATTTTAATTTCTTTTATTTAATTTTTTTACTCAATTAATTTCTCACTTAATTAATTAAAAACAAGATATTGAAATATCATGACATTATATTAATTTTTTCCAAAATAATTAAATTATTAATTAAATCTTTTAATTTTAGACTTAATTAATAGAAAATCACCATAGACTTCCAAAATAAAATATGAAAACCCATCATAGAACAATCCAAACAATATTAGTCTAAGGGGTTAAAATCATGAGTTGTGTCATCCGACGCATTCGGAAGGTAAAATATCTCAGATACTTGTCCTACCTTTCTAGGACAAATGGTTTAGGGGTTTAGGATTTGGACTTGACAATTTATCTCCCCTCTCTTACCATTAAGATAGTGCGATAGGGTATGCTCATCCTGGCAGTTCAGGGAAGTCGATACCCGGTACTTGCAACCTACATAAAATTCATGCATGTACATACAATATATATATGCTAAGCTAAATAGGCAATGACAGGAAGTGGTGCATCATGTAAATCTCAACTAGCAAGTGACTATGACTCCCTTCCTTAACCACATCAAAAATGCCATACATAAAGAGAATAAACACATGCAAGTATGGGGTAAGTAACCATAAGAAAACACATGTGATAATAAACCATCTAACTAATCATCCTCAATAACTAAGAATAATTTAATAGTCATCATGCATACATGAAATGTAGAGTCTAAATAATCACATCATTTATCAACTAAATCTGTAACACAATATCTGATAGTCTCAAAACAATACTACAAACCATCAACATAAAACTGACCTAACAGAGTTCAGTAATGATAGCAACAATGTATCTAGAAAAATGTAAACTAGGGTAGGCACTACACAATGAGTGCTTGTCCTCTTCCTTTATCTTTGGATGATGATGTAGATGTAGAAGTTGTATGATGTGTAGAAGAAGAAGACACTAATTAGGGTAACTTGAGATTGTTCTTTTGAAGAAGATAAGTGATATCATAAATCTTCCTATGGAAAAATTTATACTTGTCATATCCTAGCATTTTACAATATGCACATTTATCTCTTTTTCTTATAGATGATTACTCTCTTGAATTGGTCTTGGACTCTGACTTATGTTGTGAAAGAGACTCATCACCTTTGTCATGTTTCTTACAATCCTTGTGCTTCTTCTTTTCTTTACCTTTTTAATCCTTTGGAGAGGATTCATTTGCAACTATTTCTTGATTCTTTAAAGGCTTCATCTAACCTATGTGTGATAAATTTTATTGTTCCCTTGTGTGTTGAGTTAAAAATTCATTAAGATAAGGAATTTTGTATGCACTACCACAAGCATCCATAGTAGCATAGAATGTTGAAACAAAAATTGAATATTCAAGACTTAGATTGGAGAGAATAGATAATATTAATTTCTCGTCATATTTAGTAATACCATAATTGATGGAGACACAACCAAAGACCAAAATGAATACACAAGAAAAGGAAAATATTATTATCAATGAAAAATTCCCTATGGGCTTAGAATAGTATGATTCTAGAGAAAGAAATCTTCCATACAGTACCTTCTCTCTAACTCCATTGAGTACTACCTTTACAATGCCATAAATGTTCTTAAATAGACCCCAATCCATTTAGGGTTAGGAATACATTATATAATATTCTAGTTTTCATCCACCACCAAAATAGAAGGTTCTAGAATTCACGTTAGAAGTTGGTCTAAAATTAGAAGAATCAGAAATGGTAGTCCAACTTCTAGGAGGCATAACTTTTGAACCGAGACTCTGATTGATGAACTGTTTATATTTTTGGAAAGCTCTTGAAGTGCTCTATAATTCTATGGACAGCTTTGATCATCCCCCATTTTTTGGCCCTGTACAAGGCCATTTAGTGCCCCAAATCTAACTTTGAAGCTCTCTTAAGAGGTCTCCAAGAAACTTAAAACTGCAATAACTTTCTAACTGTAAAGTCTTTTGACCTGATTCTTTTTCTAGAGGACTTTAAATTAAAATTATAATCATCCCTCCAAATTACACCTTTTAACTCATCATAATTTTGGCTCTATTACAAAATAACCCATTATTTGCATTTACACGTGTCCCAAGGTGCTTAAAAACTCTAACCCAAAAAACTAATAATGGAACTATGAGAGTTGAAACCTTTATTTGACCCAAATGGGTATCCAAAAATAAAAACACAATAAATAGAAACTACATCTAAGCATATTTTTAGGTGATACAGGATTGCCATTACATCACTGGATGCTCTTGCATTAATAATTAAAAATCCTCCAATATTATATAATTGATCTTAGATAAAAAGTCTTGAATTTTGTCAAAATTGCAAAGATTTAGACATATTAGCTCATTATCTAATATAAAATTTATCATTCTATTAGGTTTACCAAATATTCCTTCCAACCTCATTCAAGAATTATGAGGACGAGTGTAAGATGCAATATAATATAGAAAATCATAAGATATGGTAGATCTAAGAGAGCCAAGTTATTTGTTCCTTTGATAAAACCATTTTCTTCTTTTTGCAATGCTTGTAGCTAGCTTGAGATCTTGTCCAATAATTATTATAAGGATTTTAATTATCAATAAAAATAATATGAAATTGGTTGTTTCCATTCATGATGGTTATATGGAGTGAGAATCGAGACTTTTGAAAAATCCATTATGATCTCAAATAATGATTGAAAAATTTGATAACTCCTTGAAATGACTAATGCAAATTAGAAAAATGAAATCCAATGATTAACCAAGTGTAAATGTAGCCCAAAAATGACATATTTCTAAAAGTCATATTCCCCCTTCACATCACTAAAATATAATTATAGATCTAGAAGTAGAGAAAAATAATAGCACTTAAAAAGAAATGTACCAAGAAATGTTACCATGTGTTCCCAAATGAGGCTCTTGAATTTTCTAAATCCAAGATTGGACAAGAATTATAATAAGAAAATTACAAGCTCTAATTAATATAGAAACAAAAATGAAAAACTAATTCGACTACTAGAATTTATAGGATATTCTACTCCAACCAAAAAAAATTGCACAAAAAGGATGTAATGTGAGAACATTACGAACCTTTGAAGATGAGCTATGTAACACCCACCCATAGTTTTCCTTTCCATTATATTTACCACACTCTTTTATGCCTATTTCATGCATGTGTTAATTTCAAGGATAGTGGATTTATAATTATGATATTATTATATGACTTGGATTGCATGTATATCAATAAAGAATTACTTAGTTTATTATATTTCACATATTAATTGATGATTGTGATTACTAGTGCATTAATGATTCTTTAATGATTCTTAGTTAGTAAATATAGTTGCTTTCATGATGATATCAAATGATAAGTATTTTATATTCACAATTATGAGTTTCCAAGTTTGAATATTTGATGATTTGTACTCAAGACTTATTATAGTACTTACCCTATACTTGCATGTGTATGGTGTGCATGTTTGTTTTGAAAAATCCATTATGATCTCAAATAATGAATGAAAATTTTGATAACTCCTTGAAATGACTGATGCAAATTAGAAAAATGAAATCCAAGGATTAACCATATGTAAATGTAGCCCAAAAATGACATATTTCTGAAAGTCGTATTCCCCCTTCACATCATTAAAATATAATTATAGATCTAGAAGTAGCGAAAAAAATAGGCACTTAAAAAAAATGTACCAAGAAATGTTACCATGTGCTCCCAAACGAGGCTCTTGAATTTTCCAAATGCAAGATTAGACAAGAAATGTAATGAAAAACTACAAGCTCTAATTAATATGGCAACAAAAATGAAAAACTAATTCCACCACTAAAATTTATAGGATATTCTACTCTAACCAACAAAATTGCACAAAGAAGGATGTAACGTGAGAAAATTATGAGCCTTTGAAGATGAGTTTTGTAATGCCCACCCATAGTTTTCTTTTATGTTATATTTACTACACTCTTTCATACCTATTTCATGCATGTGTTTTTTTCAAGGATATTGGATTTATAATTATGACATTATTTTATGACTTGGATTACATGTATATCAATAAAGAATTACTTAGTTGATTATATTTCACATGTTGATTGATGATTAAGATTACTAGCACATTAATGATGCTTTAATGGTTCTTAGTTAGTAAATATGGTTGCTTTTATGATGGTGTCAAATGATAAGTATTTTACATTCACAATTATGAGTTTACATGTTTGAATATATGAGGATTTATACTCAAGACTTATTATAGCACTTACCCCATACTTGCATGTGTATGGTGTGCATGTTTGTTTTACTTTTCTATCTGACATGTCTGATGTAGTTAAGGGAGGGAGGCATAGTTGCCTACTAGTCAGGATCTAAACAATGTACCAATCACTGCCATTTCTTGTTTAGCTTAGATATATATGTATACCCACATGCTCATCTTTTATCTAGATTGCAGGTATCAGATATTAACTTCCTTGAATTGCCAGGATGAGCATGCCCTATTGGAATAACTCAATGGTAAGAATGGGGAGATAATATTTATGTCCTAAGGAGGACATGTATTTAACTTTCCACCCTTATTAAACCCATGAGTTTATCTTTGTCTATGTTTACTTTTGATTTTTGGTCAATTTTCATAATGTTGCTTTTATAAGAATTTGACTATGTGATTTATTTGGTAAATGATTTAATTATAAAATCTGGGCTAAACATACAATATTGAGAACTAATAAATATTATTTGATAATTTGAATATTTAATTAATTAAATAATAATTAAATAGTAATTAAATATATGCTTTAATTTAAAAGACTTAATTTAGAAGTCTAATTTAAAAAATTGGTTAAAGAGAAATTAGAATATGATGATATTTAATTAATTAGAAGTCTAATTTAATAAGTTGGATAAAATAAGAATTAGAATATTAAAACATTAATGATTTAATATTATTTTATTATAATTATTTAATTAATAATAATTAAATTAGAGTTGCATTTAAGTAATGAGCTTTAATTATTATTATTGCCTTAAATAATAAACTATGCTTTAAATAGTGGTTGCACTAATTAATAAGGTGGAGGAAAAGAAAATATAAAAAAAATATTTTAATTAAAAAGTTCTTTTAGTGTGCATGAAATGATTAAATAATAAAAATTTATTTTAAGGAGAGGTCTTTGCCTATTTGAAAATGAGAAACCCTAGGTAGAGTTAAACTCTTTATTAAAAGATTTGAGCTCATTTCTACACACATAAGTTTTGGGGACCAAAATTTAAAATGAAAGCAAAAGAATTGTTGAAAGTTATGGAAGATTTGGGTTTGCATGCAATTACCCAATTGTCTAGAATTCTAGTTGTCCCATTGAGGTAGGGTCTAAGAACTCATTTGTTGAAATTACTTTGGAAGATTTGTCTACCTCATGTCTACCATATTGCTGAAATTTATTTGTTGAAATTTATAGGATAAAATATGAAAGAGAATTTTAATTTGCAATTAAGAAATATAATTGATTCATGCACTGTTTGAAAACAATAGTCAAATGTAAATTATAGAATCACACTGTTGAAAATTAATTTAGAAAACTCAAGATCCGAGCAACTAAAGAAAATTCAACATTAAATTTTAAAGAACAATGATTATTATCAGTTGGGGTTTGAAAGTTTTGAAAAATAATTTTCAGAAATATTTTAATAGAAATCCTCATAAAGATTCATTAAGCAAAATGTCTAATTGCTTCTAATTTAAATAAAATCGTTGGTTGAGAATATTTCTAGAAAACAAATGCATTCAATATAGAAATTAATAAAAAATTATGATTGCATGTTTTAGATCTTAGCCATGTGAAAAAAGAAAATTACATAATTATATTCTTTTCAAGAAAATTCACTTTTTAAATTTATTTTAATATTTATTCAAAAAACATTTTTTAATGATTTATTTATTAATTTTAAAAATTCAATTTATATATATATATATATATATTGGTATTATTTATTAATTCCATTTTTTTCTAAAAATATTAATTAAAAATATAAATAATTATTATTTATTAATTTCAAAAATTAAATTAATACTAGTCATTTAGTTATAAAGTGGATATTAGTATTAAATAATCTTTAAGTTTAGTTAAACTATTAGTTGCATACAAATGATTTTATATTTATTAATGTAAGTGGAAAATTAATAAATATATAGTTGTGATTTAGTTATATTTTAAGTGAAGTTATAGTGGAGTTCAATATATAACCTTCTAGTTATGAATATTTAATATTATGAGAGAAATTGTAAATAACTTAATTAAAAATATAATTTCAAGTTTGAGTTATCTCTAGTTGCATCATGAATTAAAGGAAAAATAAATATTAATATTGTTTAGTATAGGTCAAATTAATATTTTAGAAATGAAATTGTTATTAATATTTAATCTAATAATATACACTTATTAATTAAATAATTTATGATTTAATATTATTTAAATTCAAAATATGAAAATGTTGCATGATATTTTATATACACAAAGAGTTTTGACAATTAAACATTTATTGATTTAAATATGTATATTAACATAACAATTTATATCAACATGTATATTCTTACTTTAATTCTAAACACATCCTTATGACCCAAACTAAACAAGAGAAATTGATGAAATTAAATCATGTGGCTAAAAACTATGTATTTTCTAATATTTTATTTATAGTCTTGTGATGTTTATTTTTATGATGGTTTTTCTTTGTGGGTTGTTTAGTTGACTAAGTTAAGATGTGCACTAGAGACATTTTTTAGATTTCTTTTGTGATTATTTGACTAGATGTTATGATGAACTTTATGATTTGAAGTGAGATTTATGTTTTATGAGCTTTATGTCATTGAGTATTTATGAGAACTTGGGTTTTGAGAATTGATGTTATATTTGGCTTACCTATTAAGGAGCCAAATTTGATCAATATTACTTTTGTGGTATAGGGAACAATTGTAGTTTGTGAGTTTGGGAAGGTAGTCTAGGTGAATGTTTATGTAAGTGGCTTGTAATGGGGGTCGAGGTCTAAAGTGGCTGCTAGGGTAAATCATTGTAAATTTTGTAATAAGTGATAACCTAGTAATTAAAATACTTTTCTCTCCCATGCCTTGAGATAAATTAAAAAGATAAGTTAGATTTTTTCCTCATCCATGCCTTGAGTTCTTACATAGACTAAGGATAAGAATGAGATGATACCTTGAGAGGTATGACTAGTCTGCTCATCTTTAAGAGAGGTTATTAAGGTTATACATAGAATCACTAGGGGGTTGGGGTCCTTAGAGAATACCAAGGTAACCTTAGAGTTGACTCATGTGATGAAACTCCATAGCATATAAACTAAGTCTCCATAGTTTTTTTAAAATTATTTGTCTCTAGTTGCATAATTGTTAGATATTACTTTTGATGGTGTATTTATTGTGAGTTGTGACTCATTAATTAAATGTCATTTATTGTTGATAGTTGACTATTATTAATGAATGATTAGTTATTCATTGGTGGTATTTTTTATTGTTAGAGTTAGTGATTAGTGGTTTACTTTTATTAATGATACTTGTTATCTATTGGTTATTGTGCTTGTGACTCTTGACATTGTTTTGGAGGTGATTGTATCTTTTTGTTTTGGTATTTAATTTATACTTGGAATTAGTTGTTGATTTGGATATGTGATGTTGGTTTGGATGAGTCTCTTTTTGACTTGGGTGATCTTTTCTTTATTAGTAGTTTGTGATACACTTGAGGTAGATATTCCTTACCTAGGATTATTTTATGATTTGTTTATTTGTATATGGATCATATATTATCTCTCCTACATAGTGGGAGTGGAAGCCTAATTAGGTGACTGTGCAGTTGGGAGGTAGTATCTTCTTACCATTTCCCCCCCCTTTATATTGCTAGTTGTTAGATACTTGTTGATACAATTGTACTCTTATCATTCTTATTCCTATCTTGAAGATTTTTATTCATTTTATGTATCTATATATCATGTGTTTTGAGATCCTATGGGATATTCTATTATATATTGATGTACTTGTATCTATTTTCACATACCCTATGACATGTGTAGTGGATGTTACTCATTAAATTGTGCTTTCAAATTATTAGTTATACTTTTGCATTTTCTTATGTGATAATGTATATGTTATTTCTTTATGATTAGGAGACTTTGTATTCGAGACTTAAACTAATTAATACAAAAAATCTAATGTGACTCAAGATGAAGGAACCCTTGATGAATGGAAACTATAGTTGTAATTTTCTTATGTGTACTTGATTTGTATGTATATATTGCTTCTATATTATTGTTTTAGATTAAGGTAAAAATAGGTTTTGAAGGGGACCCAAAACCCTTAACAAGAAATCAAAAAATAAATCATTAAATTCCACCAAGTTTTACAAGGACTTGAAACACACAATTTTTAAAAGACTCAAAATTAGGTTTTATAGGGACCTGAAAGCACAAAATAAAACCATAATACAAGACTAGGTTTTAGAAGGACATGGAACCTAGTTCTTAAAACAACAAAATCAGGTAAAAAACCTAGACAATCGACCAAAAACTAGGACAACTACCAAGACAAAGACCAGAAACCAAAAACACAGAAGAATTGTTATTGCAGTTCTTTGATCATTTGGACCACCTCTTTTCTAGCCTCCATGGTACTTTGGATAGTGTTAACAACAAATCCCACTATGCCCTCAGTAGCTTTTTTCCTAGAGCTCTATCTGGTTCCACCTAGAGATATGATTTCTTCATTAGTTCTCTTCCCTAAGCTAGAAATAACAACAAAAATGTTAGAAGTAACCTGCTCCATCTTTTTTCTACTTTCTTTGATCAATAACTAGAGGTTGTTTTCATATACCTTTAGTTTATCTAGTATATTACCAATTATAATTTCCATCTGGGTGGTCTTAGCACGATTAGTTTCTTGGTTCTACTTGATTGTAGTGACTTTCCTTTTCAAGTTCATTAATTCATTATACATCCAAGAGTCAGTTTGAAGGGAAGAGCCTACCTTTAACTTAGTAGTATGTAGGAAAGAAAGCCTAGAATCTCTACCAGCATAATCATCCTTATCCTCTCCCATATCTTTCTTACCCCTAGTCTCATTTTTCTCTTTCCTTATGTCTTCCTTCACATTTTCAGCATCCTTATTCAAGAGTTACTCCTTTCCCTTCTCTATTTCTTCTTCTTCATTTCTCTCTCCTAGGGAATGTTCACTCTGATTAGTATCCTATTCACCCATATTATCTGACCTAGTGTTTTTCTCATTGCCTTCATTCATTTCCTCCTTACCAAATTCACCCTTACCACATAAGTAACCTTCCAAATTAGAGCTGAAATCTCCCACATTTGTGTTTTCCTCTTCATTCACATTTTTTTCATTATTTTCTGAGTTATCAGACTCAGTAATCTCTTTAACATTTTTCTGAGGGGTTTCTTGCTTCAAATTCCATCTTTTCCCACAAACCCGTTCTACACCTTTACTCTTCCTAGAGTAGGTTTCACTCACAAATCCCTTCTTTTTCTCAGAAGGAGGGGAAGATACAATTACCTTGTTCTTACAATAATTCTCAATTAGTAAAATTAACACTTCATGAAGAATTTGGTGGGATTCTTTTTTTATATGAGCTTGGAGACTATGGAGTAAAGAAAATCTCAAATAAAAAGGAAATGAGATTCTATCTTTGTACCTTAAGTGGTTCAAAAACACAAAATGAAATTTATGAATGCATTTAGCTCTACCATCTAGGATAAAGTACTCACAAATGCATGAAAGCACATCCTACCAGATGACCTTGATTTGGCCTAGTTTGTAAATATCACAATTCTTCTCTAGGTTTTATTCCTCCATTTTTGGGAACTTCTTAAAAGCTACATTTGAAATACTCATTTCCTTACTAAATTTTATTCCAACCTCTGTGAATCTCGTCACCTCAGCAATAGTCTTTCATCAAATGCACTGTCACTCCATGCAAAGAAACCCTATCATCCACCCAATTTTTGAAGAAAGCTATAGTGACATGAGGTTTACATCCATGAAGAAACTCTAGATAATTGTTGACCTTCCCCTTCTACAAAATTTTCCATAGATAATTTTTGGCTTCCCAAGCCTTGCAATTGTTAGGCTCCTGTTTACATGGTTCTCCACCCATTTTAGAAGGCTTTGATATGCTAAGGAAAACTAGAGTTGAATGCAAAAGGAATAATAAAGAAAAAGCTAGAACCAAGGTATTCATAATAATAGCTAAGGTTCTCATAAAAACAAAAATATGCAATGCAAAGATTGAAGTCACATTGATGTACATTCTTGGGAAAATAATTTTGACATTCATATCTAGACCTCGAAATTTCATTTTATTTCTAATCCTGGCAAATCTTTCCCTCTATTACATGAAAACTATAATAATTAATGAGATATTTCAAATCCATATCCCTACTTAAATCATCATTCCATATCATCTCGCATTCACGTTGGACTACTTTGTTGGCAATCCAATTGGCCATTGCATTACCTTCACAGTAAGAATGAGAAATAAAAACTTTCTCAAAATGATTCGTTAATGATTTAATTTCCTTTACACAATCTTCAATTGACCATGTGACGAAACTTTTACCATTTAGCATATTAACAATGTTTAATGAATCTCCTTCTAGCCAGAGATTCTAGAAACTAGTTTCCAACACAATCCTCATAGTATATAGAGCTGCAGTGGCCTCTGCTTTATGGCTATTAAATATTCTAATAGGTATAGCTATATCATCTATTATATTTCCTATATGGTCTCTTAATACTCCACCACAACCTACTTTACCTAGATTTCCCTTGGCAGCACCATCAAAGTTCCCTTTAAGTCATCTCGTAGGTGGAGCCTTCCATCTAGTCTTTAGTCTAGAGTCTTCTTTCTTCATATTTGAATTAGTAGAAAGTATTGGGTTGTCAATTTGAAAATCTTTATTATAGTTCTTCTAAGCCTTAAAATTTTCCTTTATTTCCCTAACAATGTTTTGTCCAAGCACCCAATCTAGCATTTCTTTATTTCAAAATATTCTATTATTTCTTTCTTTCCAAATGCCCCACTAAAGATGGGGGAGGGTAATTTTCCATAGGAAAACAACATCAGTATCATTAGAGGGATAGATCCAACTTTTAAAACATAGATCAACATTATTTTGATGGACCCAAGAAATATTCCAAAAGTTAAGAATATAGCTCCAAAGTTCTTGACTATAAGTGCAATTCAAAAACAAGTGATCTCTGTCTTCAAAACCTTCTTTACAAAGACTGCACCTGTTAACCATATTAATGCCTCTCTTTTGTAAATCATCTAGAGTTAGAATTTTATTTTGAAGTAGGATCTAATAAAAGATATTTATTTTAGGTATAGGACCCTTAATCCATGCTTTTGTCCAAAAAGGTTGATTACCTTTCTCTTTTAAGTTGAAAACAAAGGAAACTTTGAACTATCCACTAGGATCAACACTCCATATCGTCTTATTCTCCTGAAAGGGATGCAAGGAATAGGCATTCAACATAATATAGATATTGTGAAAAAATTGGTTTACATCAACAAGGTTGACCCTATTACTATTATGCCAATAATGCTCCACAAGAGACCCAAACAAATGTTTACATCTATCAATTTGAGTTCTATCCTCGAAGTCCTCAATCAGGGGGTGATCCTTTATCCAAGTATCATCCCAAGATCTAACTTTTAACCCATTTCCAATTTTCCAAGAGCAACCTTTACTAAGGGTATTCTTAGTTCCTTGAACAGCCCCACAAATAACAAAATGAGAGAGAACATCAAGAGAAGATAAAAAATTAGGTAAAGAATGAGCATAAAAGAGATATTTATGTTTCCATATTTTACTCCATTCCTTATCATCATGATATACTCTCCATCCCTATTTAGCCAAAACGGCTCTATTAATACTTCACATTGACCTAATTCCTAGGCCTCCTTCTCAAATAGGTTGACAAATTTGATCCTAGGCTCTCAAAGCCATTCTCTTTCTTTCCTCAATTCTAGACCATAGAAAATTTCTTTGGATTTTATCAATAGTATCTGCAAATTTTGCTAGAATTCTAAAAAGACTCAAAGCATAAGTAGGAATACTTTGAAGACAAGCTTTAAGGAGGGTTATTTTACCTGCTTGACTCAAAAGGTTGCCCTTCTAGCTTGCCAATTTCTTGCTAAACTTCTTTATGAGATCTTCCTAGAAAGAATCTAGAACTTTAGGTCCCAAAGGGAGACCCAAATAAATACAAGGAAAAAATCTAATAGAACACCCTAGAATTTTAGTAGTTTTGTTATGTCTTGGAATAGGGGTGTTAATAAAAAACAAGGAGCTCTTATTCCAATTAATCAATTGACCTGAAGTAGAGGAGTACACATTAAGGGCTTTCTTAAGGTTTCTAGCTTCCTTGATATCAGCATTACCCATAAATAAAGTATCATTAACAAATTGACCATGAGAAAAGTAAGAGGTTGAGAAGAAGGCTGCAAACCTTTAATTTCCCCTTGTGAAACTAATTTCCCAATGTATCTTCCCAAGCAATCAGCCAAAATAATAAAAAGCATAGGGGATAAAGGATCACCCTGTTTTAATCCTTTGGAGGGGCTAAAATTTTTAGAAGAGCAACCATTCACCAAGACAACAATAGAAGAAGTGGAGATCAACTAAGATATGACTCTAACAATCTTATGGTTAAGCCCAAAAGCCTACAAAATCTTAACAAGAAAACCCCATTCTACTCTATCATAGGCTTTGGCAATATCAACTTTCATGATGAATCCTTTTTTGTTTAAGCAAGATAAGGAATGAATAATCTCATGAGCAATAATAATAGAATTAAGAATTTTTCTTCCTGGGAAAAAACCATTTTGTTGATCAGCAATAAGAGAAGGAAGCACCAATAGTAGCCTAGATGTGAGAACCTTTCAAATAATCTTATAAAAAGAATTACTGTAGTGCCTTCCCCTAGGTTGCATTGTTGCTATCATGGACGAACTCTGTTAGACTAGTTTTGTGTTGATAATTAGTAGCATTGTTTTGAGACTATCAGATATTGTGCTATGGATTTAGTTGATATATGATGTGATTATTTAGATTCTACATTTCATATATGCATGATGATTATTACATTATTCTCAGTATTAATGATGATTGGTTAAATGGTTTATTATCACATGTGTTTTCTTATGGATACTTACCCCATATTTGCATGTGTATGGTGTGCGTGTTTGTTTCTTATGTTTGGTGTTTCTGATATGGTTAAGGAAGGGAGTCATAGTCACCTACTAGTCAAGATCTACATGATGCACCACTTCCTACCATTGCCTATTTAGCTTAGCATATATATATATATATATATTATATGTACATGCATGGATTTTATGTAGGTTGCAAGTACCAGGTATCGACTTTCCTGAATTGCCAGGATGAGCATACCCTATCACACTGTCTCAATGGTAAGAGAGGGAAGATAAATTCTCAAGTCCAAATTGTAAGCCCTTAAACCTTTTTGTCCTAGAGAGGTAGGACAAGTATCTAAGATATTTTACCTTCCAAATGTGTCGGATAACATAATTCATGATTTTAACCCTTTAGACTAAATTTGCATGGATTGTTCTATGATGGGTTTTCATATTTTATCTTGGTGGTCTTTGGAGAATATTTTAATTAATAAAGTCTAAAATTAAAAGATTTAATTGAAAATTTAATTATTCTAAAAAAATTAATATAATACCATGATCTTTAGATATTTTGATTTTGATTAATTAAATGGGAAATTAATTGAGAAAAGAATTAAATAAAAGAAATTAAAATTAATAATAATAATAATAATAAAATAATAAATAAATAATAAATGAATTAAAATAAAAGTTACAAGTCTACCTAGGAGTAAACACACCTCTTGATTGCACATATGTCAACAACATAGGAGTTAGTGCACAAATTAAGCACATGGTGTCTACAACCTTGTGACTCACCTAGGAGGTTGAAAAAGACTTGTGCTTAGTTGTCAACACCTTCTGATTATTTCTAGAGACATTCTAGGTGCTTCCTAAGAGTTCTTTATATTCAGGCACTCCTAGAAGCCTAGGGAGCACGTTTGGAGGACCCGAGAATGTTGGAGAAGGAAGGAGCTTGCTCTGTGAAATTCTGAGGAGAAGTGATTTAGCATCAGTGTCTAGGTGGACACTTGTGATTTTGGCTTATGATATCTCACTTCTTGCACTTCTTGTCTTCTTCATGTCTTTTGAATGCTTTCTGAGGATTTTCATATCTTGGTTGTATGCATTTTGTCATGAGTAGTTAAATTCTATACAAGAAATTTTTATATGCGTAGATTTGAGAAAACTATGGGGTTAGGTTTTTCAGTTTCATATGGACAAACCTAGTTAAAAGAATTAATGGGTAAATTTAGAGAACAATTATTTTAAAGGAAAATTCTTAAGTTATAGATTTGCGAAAAACCTTTTTGTTTTGATACAATTTATATTTTCCCTTTTAAAAATACAAATCTACATACATACATACATACATACATACATACATACATACATATATATATATATATAACAATTATATATATATATATATATATATATATATGAAATTTTTATATTCAAGTAAATTAGTTTTTAAATAAATAATTTAGTTTTAATTTAAATCATTTTTAATTAGAATTTAGTTTAATTATAGTTAATAAGAATGTTATAAGTGAAATATTTAAGTTGTTATTTTGGAGATTCTCAAGAGAAGAATATGAGTTTATTATTTATTAATGTTTGATGGGTTTACCAAATTATTAAGTAAATAATAGTATAAATGGTTTAAATAGTTATTAATTAATCCGATTAAGTTAATTGAGATTAATTAGTGATTGAAGTTTTGTAAAAGATATTAATCAATTTGAATTGGTTAATAACTGGAGGAGTATTAATTAATTGATTTATTAATCAATGTACATAGGAGGAATTTATTTGAGATATTAATGTCTGGTATTGGGGATTTATTAATGAGATTGTTATAACTTGTTATTATTAAAGTATTAATTTGAACATTAATGGAATGAAACATAGTTGACTCTTAATATATGAAATTATCATTAGCTAATAATCTTGTAGTTTTTAGATTACGGTAAAAGTAGGTTTTGAAGGGACCCCGAAACCTTTTAACAAAAAATAAAAAGATAAATCAAGACAGCCCAACCAGGAAAAAACCTGCAACAAACTGAAGAACAGTATCAAAATTAGGTTTTACAAGGACTTGAAACCACTAGAAAAGTCCAAAAACAAACTAACCCAAGTTTTATAGGGACCTAGACCCACAAACAGTCTAAACTATAAAAAACCAAAAACCAAGACCAGAGTCCCCAACTAGTGACCAATACCAGATAGGCACCAAACCAGAGAACCCACCCCAGTGCCACTATTGCAACTCGAGGATCAATTTAGCTGCTTCCTTACCAATTGCAATAGTCTCTTGAATGGAAACAACATCCATAGTAGCAACAGCTTTCATAGCACTCTTCCTTGAGCTCTGCCTTGTTCTTTTGCTCGGTCCCTCAGCCGAAATGATATCTTCATTCGCCTTTTTGCCCAAGCTTGCAGCGGCTACCCAAATACTCGAGGTAACCTGTTCCATCTTAGTGCTACTCTCCTTGATTAACATTGTGAGGTTTTTCTCATAGTTGTTAAGTTTGTTAGGGATGTCTCCCTTTTTTCCTTCCATATAACTAAGTTTAGCATTGATAGTATCCAGGTTATGTTGCAGAATTTCCACCTTTTTCTTCAAACCCATTATTTCATTATAGATCCAGGAATCAACCTTGAGAATGGTGTCAGCTTTCTCCTTAGCAGAATGCAGGAAGGTAAGCATGGTATCCCTCTACATAGTGTCACAATCATCTTCAGCAGTCTCATGTGGGGGGGAGCAGACATTATCATTGATATCCTCCATTTCCATTTGATCCTCCTTTCGACCCTCGGCATAGTCCTCAGGATGAGCAGAGTGCTTCCTTTTTTCTTCCTCTAATAATCTTGTAGTTATTGACATAGCTACTAGTTAATTTAATCATAGAATTAATTAAATTTTAATTTATAATAGAGTTTTAATTGTTTAATCGATAATAATGAATTCAGGGAATTTGTGGTTCATTTAATTGAAAGTTGATAAGCCTTGTCCTAATAATTTGATTAAGGGGGAACACTTCTTAGAGATAAGGAAGTTTTATCTAATCATTAATAACATTGATTTAAGTAAAACAAAGTGAATTATTTAATAAGTAAATAATTATCTAGGGAATTGTTCAATATCATAATCAAGGGGATAGATGGGTTGACTTGTAGATTAATGAAGAACCTTATACACTTGAAATATATATTTGAAAATGAAAACTGAAACCCCCACACTTAATTTAATTATGTATTTTTAGCAAACTAAAAACATGTGTTTGCATTTTGTGTTTTCTCTATGCTTCTTATTTTGGGTTTTTGGGTTGACTATTTGTTGACTAGTTATAGGACATCTACCAGAGGCTCATGGGTTATGATTGTGATGTCATGATGATGTCTTTTGATCTCGATTCTTTATAAACCCAACCATGGTAATGTGATGGTATGCTCTATGAGATGTTTGTATTTACTGATTGTTATTGCTCATCAGTCTTCTTGAGTGAAGCTAAATTATATGTATCTGGGACACTTGACTTAACCATTTTGAGTCATCAATCAGTTATCCTTGGATTACTTTCTAGTCACCATGATGGGACTGAAGTGTTGATTTATTTCTTGATGCTGTCATGTTGTGACATGTTTTGACTCGACCACTTTGGAGTCTTCGATCAATATTATTTTATTTGAGATACTTGTTGGTTACTTGTTGAGAACCAATGGATATTGTGATTATCAGTGATACCTTCAGTTGCCAATAGAGAACTGTTGTGGTCATGATTATCTATGGATGCTTTTTATTTGCTCATGGAGATTTGATGCTCTTATTATGGATTATCTTTTGGTATTTTTCCAATCATTTGTATAGGACTATGATGATTTTGTGATTTATGATTCCATGAGCTTAGGGTAGGTTATCTATGTGAGGCCTCACCCCGACCCTTCGTAGTATAGTTGATACCTTATTATTTTGATACTTATGACTCGATACATCGAGACATTATCGAGTACTTGAACATATTATATTATTTTATGTTGTGTGATGTTTACTTTCAGATATTTGAGTTCGTCATTTAATGCTTTATAAACATGTATGTTGATGAAATAAGTAAATGCAAGATTAACACTTTGATTAAGAGATTTTTAATGATTAAGAATATGAGTAGGATGAGAGAAACCCTGATTGATTTATAGATGTATGTTTTAATTTATGTGATTCCCTGATATGTATATACATATGTGCATGTGATTTTATGGGACTACTGATGTGTGCAATGAGTGTGCAGGATATTTTAGCCGAGAAACCTGATAGAGGAACAAAACTGATCCCTATGTGCCATTTGTGGAAACCTTTTTGTTCATAACTTAATTTTATTGTGAGATGTATAAATGTATCTTTTTGTGATCAGTAAATGTTATGTTTCGTAACTGTGTTCTTTAGTGTCACTTGACACTTGTGAATTGTTTATGCTTTTTAGTGTGCTAGCTAGGGTTAACTATGCAACCTTTGGACCTAAGTCGGATTAAGTTAGTGTTTTTTTGCTAATTTGTTCTTAATCGAGTTTAGTTACTCCTAATCCAGATTAGTGCTTAATCTACATTTTTTAGAGTTGTTAGATGGTCCTAAATATTTCCTAGCTTTTGTTTGGTTCCAAATCCATTCCTAAGGTTTTAAAACATGAAATATTTATACCCAAGGGGTATGGGTATGGGTTGGGGGCATTTTCCAACCCCTAAGCCCCTTTTATTGACTTTTGAGGTCACTCAAAAAGTCTATTTTTGCCTTTGTGCGAAAATTGCAAGTGGTTACCATGAGTTGAATCACCTCAACTCCACTTAGTGGTTAACCTTGGGTTTGGTTGGGTTAGAAACTTCTAGATTTTTAGGTAAGTGAGGGAAGTTATTGCCATTTTTGGTGTTTGAGTTTGAAACTTATTTAGAGGTCCTTCTTGGAGTAGTTTTGGTTGTTACCCAATCTCTACTTTTAGAGAGGAGTCTTGCAAGATTGAAGGAAGGAAGGGAAAGCTCTTCTCAATTTGTTCATTTGCCATTACCACTTTGTGAAGGTAGGAGTTCTTCATCTCCCTTGTTCAAATTCTTCATGCTTGTTTCATGCTTATGCTATTGTGTTGTTATTTGGATTCTTGTATGTATGTTGGGTATGTTGGGAAGGATTGAAACTATGTTTTCTTGAATTCTTTTCTTTCATGTTTAGGTTTGAATTTCAAAGTTTTCTTGTATGGGTGTTTTGGCATTACTCACCCTTGGATAGGGCAAAAGTGGCCAATTTCGAAAAAGTTCCTTTTAGTTGGACTCCAACAGTGTAGAGTCTCTTCTCAAGATGAGAAGAGGGAGAGAGGGTAGGGTGTTATGACCCCCTACCTGTCAGCACAAACCACATATGAGTTTTGGCATGTAAGAATGAAAGAACAGAAGTTCTTGATTTATAGCCCCAATTGGGCACCTAGTTCGATGTTGTGTTTGACATCTCCTATTGGAAAAATCTACCTTTTCCTAGTTTTTGATTCATTGTGAATCATGTTGTGTAAACCTAGTATGAATATGCATGTTTGATTATGTCTCTTGGTCATGCTTGTTGACACCTGATCAGATTTTGTTCTCTCCATGGTTCTTAGTAATGTGTTGCAGAAATTGATATGGAACCCTTGATGAGAGTCATGAAGGAAATTCAATTAAATTGTTATAATTTTGGGATTGGAATCCTATGTAATTTGTATTCCAAAACTTTGTTGTAATGGCAACGACGCCGGGTTTTCTTCTTGGTTCTTTCCCAGCTAAGCCTTTGAATCAGGTTTGCCAATAAAATGGTGATTGAGTATAATTGCTTATCATATGATTTAATCATAATTTTCAGTTATATGATGCACATCCAAAAATAAGATGAAATGATGTTGATTCAATTAGGCAAAAATCTCAAGTTTCCTTATATGTTGAAAACAAAAAAATTATGTTATGAATGAATGTTCAGTTTTTGTGATTATTGGAATTAAATCAATTCTTGCATTGTGGTTTAAATGGATAATTAAATATCTTGGTTTATTTACTTGCAAGAAGTCCTATTAGATTTAATTTTTTTAAAAAAAATCCCCTCTTGGATATTAAATCAACTTGAAAATTTATACTTAGAAAAATAAAGACCCAAAAAAAAAAAGTCCCAAGAGAGTAAAAATTCTCTGGTTTTTGTATGGGAAAAGAATTATTACCTCTTTGGTAACAGAGAATCTAAAAGATTCCCTTATTATCCTTTTATCTTTATTGAATATTATATTTAAAATTTAAAATAATAATTAAAAAAAAAAATTGAAAAAGAAAAGAAAATATAATTAAACTAAATATCCTATCTCTAGGAACTAAACTTGATGACTTAACTTCCATCTTGCTCCATCCTAGGCGAAGATAGCTTTGATAGGTATTTAATGCTATGGTGTAAGAAGGAAAATATAAAATAAAATAAAATTTAGTTAAAGCTTGGTCTTGGGACCATGTGATTTGACTTGGCTTTTAATCCAAGCACCTTCCCATTCCATGCGAATTTTTGTCAGCCCCAAGACTGAGATCCATGTGAGATGTATTTTGTTTGGGAAATTTGGTTTACTTGGGCATTAAAGCCTTCACCCTCACAGTGCATAGCATGGTCTTGCTTTTCAAAAACAACCTTTATCTTCTCCTAGTCAATTCGAATTTGACTTTGTTTGTCCTTCTCAAACCTTGGGCAGCATGGGAGTATGTGGCTTGGGTGGGAAGTTAGTGCTAGGTTTGGGATGGTATAGGTTTGTTTTGTCATGTTAGTAGTTATATTAATAAATTTTTTAGATTTTAGATTAGTTAGAAATTAGTTCTAGTTTTAATGATAGTTAGTTCATTTTAAGTTTAGTTTAAGTTAGAGTTTACTTTGAATAAAGATGTGGGTGTAGGGGTAGGTTAGAAAGTAGATAGGATGTTAGGAGTGTATTAAAATAAATCTTATTTTAAAATGTAGTTAGTTTTAGGTTTAGTTATTAATTATGTTAGTGTATGTTTTTTTTTTTAAAGAAAAAAGTTTGTAAATCTAGTTTAGTATGATGTTAATTATTTTATTTAAGTTAGATTAAGATTTTGTTAGATTTAATTTAGATTAGTAATTTATTTATTTAAAAGTGTTTTTTTTGTCAGTTGTAATTTATGACTACTTTAAATTTATGTTAATAACATTTAATTTAATATTAGTATTAGTGTTTAAGCTTTATTAAAGTAGTGATGGACAAGAGTTTAAATAAAATTATCTTATTGTTTCTAATTAGTATATTTGTTTTAGTATGTTCTAAATTTAAATAAATTATGGATAGGTTAATTAAATTCTATTATTAGTGTTAGGATGTTGAGTCATTTGTGTTAATTAGTATTAATAAGAAGTGTTTAGATTGGAAAGTAAAGCTGGATATTAGTTTTAAGCTAAATAGTAAATTTAATTAATATAATAAAAACTTTTAGTGTACTTAGTGTTAAGCTATGACCTTGTATTTTTTTTAAGTTAGCATTAATAGAGGAGTTGGCTAGTAATCACTAAATTTAGATTTTAATTAGATCAATTTAAATTAAGTATAATTATTTAATGATGAAACAAATGTCAATATCAATTTTATAATGAGAGTATAAATTTATTGTTTTATTTCTTCTCATGAATTATAAACTTAAGATGAACATAGTAAAACTAATTTTGTGAATCAACTATTAAATCCTAGTGAACCTAGTTATTTTTATCTTTAAAAAAAAAATTGGTGTATTTTTGCCCACATATTTTGGGCATGACAATCTACTTGTAGTGTTAGGAGTGGCTTGCAATGGGAGCTAGGGCCCTAAGAGGCTGCCCGGGTAACTCATTGTAAGTTGTTTTAATAAGTGAAAACATTACACCTAATACTAACTTAATGAACCTAATAAAATAAAAAAAATTCTCATCCATGCCTCGAGTGCCAGTATAGACTAGGATGGGAGTAGAGAGAACACTTGGTTGTGACCTTGCATTCCATAATATGCCTCATCTATATGAGAGGATACTAGTGGCCGCATAGGGATCACTAGGGGGTTGGGGTCTATCGGGAGACTACCAGGGTAACTCTAGCATGATCTGTGTGATGACACTTTCCCGCTTGCATAGTGGGTTTCCTACATGTCTTTTTTGTGCCTCTGGGATTAGATGTCAGCCTATGTTGGAACCTTTGAGTTAGTATACTTTTAGGATTCTTGGACTTAGAGAGTATTTGTGCTATGTGATTTGATAGCCTATTTGGGACTTGAGATTATCTCCTAAGCACGGTGGGAGTGGACCATTTAGGTTCCATGCGGTTGGGTGGTAGTACTTTTTCACTCTTACCATTTGAGATCCGTTTGAGACACTATGGTGGATACATTCTTTGTTGGCATCTATCTTCTTTCTATTCATGGATTATGATGGTGGACACGTATCCTTACATTGATGATTTGCATATGTTAGATGATGTTATCTTATTCTTTACTTTGCATGTTAGATTTCTTTTCTGCATATGATGTGGTATGATTTAGGAGTGACATTCCTACTATGTTAATACCGATGATCTCTTTGGTAATATGGGATGTTATGCACAGAGGGATGGCTAGGGCCCATGATGGTCTAATGATGCTATTTATGGTTGGGAGGAACCGTGCATTTAGTTAATTATGTTTTTGATAAATGGTTATCCTTTATGATGGATGTTTATATCTTTTATGTTGATGTATCATGTATGTTATGTGATTACATTTACTTTATTGCATCATGGACTAGAATATAAGATGATGATGTACTTTATTTTCACACATTTATATTCTTTTATATATCTTTCATACCCTGTGGCATGTATAGTGGATGATTGAGCTTTCTGAAATGTAGTTTATTAAGGGACATTTGGAACAAAGTATATTGGATAAATAACATTAGACTTTTCATTAATATTTCATGTGGATGTAGTATTAGATGGAATAATTAATAATTAAATTAGTTGTGATTCAATGTTAAGGGATCCTTAAAGAATGTAACCTGATATGTATGTTTATGTTTACTTTCGGTTGAATGAAGTTATTGCTTTTGCTACTATGCTATGAATGGTTTACTTTCATGTTTTTTTTTTTTTAAAAGTGCTACCAAACTTAGTGAAACTTTAAGTTAATTTTTTGGATCCCTTGGCGAGGTGTTACAATTACAAAGACTAATAGGTCTAAATGGGTCTTGAGAATTAGCCCCAATATTTTTAGGAATAAGACACAAGAAGGTAGAATTGATCTCCTTAAGCATTATCTTAGCTCCAAAGAATTCCTTTGTAGCATTGCATACATCTCTTCCAACCAGATACCATGCCTTCTAAAAAAATAGGAAAACCATCTGGTCCTAGAGACTTATCCCCTCCTAATGAGCTAATAGCTTAAAAAATTTCTTCTTCCTTAGGAATGGATCCTAACAATTTGTTTTGTTCTTTAGTAATTAAAGAAGGAATCACCTTTAAAAGATCTTCTTGGTTACCTACATGAATATTAGGATCAACTATCATTAGTGAAGAGAAAAAAGAGACCATCTCTTTTGAGATATTCTTTTCCTCGGTTATCTTTAGATCACCCTTTTTAAGATATGCAATATGAGTTTTAGCTCTATGGTTTAGGGTGGAAAGATGAAAAAACCTAGCATTCTTATCTCCTTCATTTAGCCAAATCGATCTAGATCTTAGTCTCTAATAGATTTCCTCCTTAGTGATAATGTCATGAAGCTCAACCAGTTTTTCATTCTCTTGTCTAACAAGTTCAGAAGAATAGCCTTCCTTTTGAATCTTGCTCTAAATACTTTGGAGACCCTCCTTTAAAGTAGCTTTATTCTCAAAAATATTACCAAAACATCTTTTATTCCATATATTATCCTCATTTTTAACATGTCTTAATTTTGCAGCCACTCTGAAAAAGAGTCATTCCTTCAACATCTATATTCCACCATTCAACTAGTTTACTCTCAAACTATGGATGTTGCATCCAATTTTTTTTGAAATTGATCTTTTCCACAATAAATATCAAAGGGAAATGATAAGATCCAAACTTTTGTAAATTTTGTATTATTGTTACTTTGATGTTGCTTAAACTTATTATTTAAAAAAATAGTTCAGTAAATATTGTAACATGTTAGGTTGATTTCTCTTGGGTTCCCAAGTAGGGTATTATGAGTTGCAAAATAAAAGAACTCAAATGGTGAAGGGGAAGAAGATTCAATACAATGATGACACTAGAAATTATATTGATTATTTTTAATGGATGTATGGTACTCATAGGGAAAAAATATCCTACCCTTATTTTACGAATGATTGGTTGAAAAATTTACAATAATAAAATTGTATCTTTGGAAAAAAAGACTCTTGGTTGATTAGATTTGATAGTTGTGATAACCCTTATTTTCACTAATCTTAAACTTGCAAAATTTTATGGTGAAAATACTTCAAAAGGAGTGTTTTGATGTTAGATTTTATATGTTATTAGTTTCCATTTTCAAAGGATGGCCCTTATAGACTATTTTTCCCTAATCTAGTTATTTTTCCTTGCCCTAGTGTGAAAAGTAATGCCCTATGAGTTACTTTCTCATCTTATCCTACAAGAATTTTCATAAAAAGTTGAGTCTATCCCTTACCATGGGTTTAAAATCTAAGTGAGAGCTTATTTTTATTTTACATCACCTCTTACAATGCTACAACATAAGGGTTAGTGGAGGATCATAGTGTAATGTTTTTAGTTCCCTAATCTTAAGCTATGTAGTACATCATAGCATTGTAGGTAAGAAAGTTAAAATGCCCAATCTTATGATTCATTTATATTATATGGTCGAATGTCATTTCAAAGAGGTTCCAAGTATGCTATGTTATGTTATGAAAATGAAGGTGATCTAGACATCAAGAGGTCTTTTGAAAAGTTGTAAGATGTTACGATCAACTCCTGGTTGTAAGATCGAAGAGTGAGATTGAGAATGCTATGATATTTCAAGGTACTTATGGTTGTAAGATTGTAAGGTGCCAAGTGATAGGGCTTAGTGGTAGTACAATATCGATCATGTGATGGTGTTTCATCCTAATTGGTCAATTGTAGAACATACACCAAGTGGAGGCTTAGTTGGACTAGTGGGGCTAGAAACTTATTTTTATAAGATATGCAACATAGTATAATATGTGATCTTATGATAAATAGTGTATCATAAGATCTCAAGCTAATAGATAAAATGCTACAATGCTACAAAGAGGTTTGTGTCATGAGATCATAAAGGTAAAAGATAAAGCTCGTGATGCTATGATAAAGAGAGGTAATAGTTTCTCATAGAATTGTAGGGGTCTGGAGGGAAACATGAGATTTTATGATGTGTAGTATAAATCACATGTCACGAGATCATAAATATTCTAAAGGAAAGCTTTGATGCCATGGTAGCCAGTATATTATGAAGTCATAAACACTTTGTCCAAGCCTTATGATAGTGCAATAAGAGTTTTTGACTTTAGGAGATCATAAGATTGAAAGGCATATCTTCCTCACTTGAGATATTATAAGGGATTTTGACTATGGGGTCAATCATAGGACCATAAACCCTAAGTTGACATTTTTTTTTTCCATTTTTTGAGCTAGAAATGATAGAGGGTTATGACCAATGAGACTTGAGCAATGAATAGAAAGGGAAATGTTAGATAATAATGATGACACTCCCCTAAGGTGATAGAATAAGTTGATTTTATGGCACAAGCATGTTGAGAATCAATGCAAAGATGAACATTATAATATACATCAAGCTATAAAGACATTCTATTAGTCAATTATAGTTTACCATTTGTAGAGAAAAGGATTTTGAGTAAGTGTAAAGTTTTTAGTGCATACAAATAATTGCTTTCAATGTTGGACAAAAAAGTTCATACAGTGTTTTTCAACATACTTTCAAGATGTCTAATAAGGAGGTAGAATAAATTCAAGCATCAGACATAGAAGTGGTATAAAATTCAACTTCTAAGGGAGGGAAAATGCGACAAAGAAAATGTAATAGATTTGTCAAAGAATGGATTAAGCTTTTTCTTAGTTCCTAAAATGCTAATGCTATAGATGGCCATGCTTTCATCAACCCATATGATTTGTGCATAGATGCTACATGCCCTAGGGACATGGGTTCTAAGCTTTTTGAAATTTTTTTATTATAATAGGGAGAAGAAGATCCCAATGTGTAATCCATAGAAGAAGAACATGGTGAAGTTGATATTTCCTAAGGTTTTCATGGATGTAGACTTGGTAAAGGCTCTAATTTGATCATAGAATTTGGACACCAAATCCTTCCATAGGTGAGATGGAACTATCCTCTGTACACTTAACCATGCTTCATTCATTGAAGTTTTTGAATTAGATGGAGCCATGGACCAACCTATAGATATGGAGGATTTGAAAAAGAATTTTGAGAGAAATACCAAGGCCTACATTAGGAAGTCTATGTTGCAACATAGCCCTATGAATTTAAAGAGTGTGGGTGATTACCCTAAGAATGTGGAAAAAATTATGCTTTTGGAAAATTTTAAGAATTACTTTGTAAAAATAGTATATGGTGTTCACAAGGTGGTTGGAAAAGATGGAACTGATATGGTGTATAGTGCTGAATTTTTCATTGCTAGAGACATGAAAGATTCCTACCATTGGGGGGAGTATGATTATGTTGAATGCATTTTGGAGGTACTAAATGAAAACATTTCCCTAGATTAGAGTGGAGAGTTAAAATATTTCAAGTTCCATCATTATTCACTACTAATGCACCTGATCCTCTACAAGAATGTGGGGTATGTGAGCTCTAATTTCATTAATCATATTATTGATGCAAATAAAGAGTTTTTAGTTCAGTTGTGGACATGAGTATGGGACAATAATTATCATTTTTTTGATTCTATTTTACTCTTTAATAATTTTAGTACTGTGATACTAAGAATGTTAGATCTATGAAATCTCCACAATCCATGAATATGAGTTTTAGTTTTTGGATTCGATTTTGTGTAGTTTTTTATCATCAACATTTCAGATCATACTATATTTTTTGTTCTTCATGTTCTCTAGCATCCTGATGATGGATCATGTAGTATGATCCAAAATGTTGATGATAAAAAACTACACACAATCGAATCCAAAAATTAAAACTCATAAGAATGTTAGATCTAGGTTATTTTAGGGCATCTAAGATTTTGAAAATTATGTTGAGACTAGCCATGATTCTTGAAGGTAAAAGATTAGACCATAATTGGGAGGATATTTTCTTATTTACATTTTCCTTGATGAGAGTCTATGGTTGTCCCTAGTCACCCCATATATTACTAAATTTTATTCCCCTAGGTTGGGTATAATGGAATTCATATGGTAGTTGCTTATGGTCAACAGGGAGTATCTAAGGCCTAAAGGACATTAAGGAACTTTCTTGAGTAGATGTTTTAAGGTGGGGGACTTTTCAATTATAAAAGAGGCCCTAGATCAAATTCATTCTTTCCTTCACCACTACAACCTGTCAACTAGTTCCTACAGGATGTATGATCCTGACAATTAGATGAAGTGAACCCTTAAGAAAATAAGGAACTATGTACTGCCTAGAACCAAGGAACTAACACATGAGGATATTATTCCAAATATAATTGTAGAGGGTGAAGTAGCTAATAACTAGGAAAATTTGGATGATTCTTTGAGGGTGGAGAGGGAAATAAAGAGAGTAGATCCTAATTTCATGGGATTCTATATGTATATCCCCTATCTTCATAAGATTAGGAAGATGGTCACTGACCTTGCTGAAATCATGGCCAAAATGCTAGATGGACCTATGGGAGAGGAAGAGAGGGTGTGCTGAGATAGCCCTAAAGTTGATGTGACTCCAGAAATAGAGGAAGATGATACTCTTGAGGCATCATGGGTCACAAAAGGAAATAAGAGATAGAAAGTGATCCATATCCCTACAAAGGTAAAATAGAGAACCCTAAAAATTTTACTAGCCAATAGTCAATATTTTTTTGAGTTAAGGAAAAGGTATCTTTGGGATAGAATTAATGCAGATGAGAGCATACTCATAGACTTGGAACTAGTAGCAGCAAGGCTAGATGATAGGATTATTCAGGCCCAACAATTCATAGAGGATGATGAATTCATCAAATTGACTAAGTTCAAGAGCTTTTTATACAAAGTAAAGCAAAGTGAGCTGGTGCTGAAAATGAAACTATGAGAATTAGATGAGAAAAAGTTGGAACTAGTTGAGAAGCTATAGGCCTATAATCCTAAGAGTGAAATCACAACTCTAGAGGAGGCAAGGGATGTTGCATAGAGAAGTGGTATTTTTTTAGTACTTGGATGGGATTTGGAGCAAGCATTTATTCTTGATCAAATAAGGAGACATGAGAATGCCATCTCATATGAGGTGTTTAGTGCTGATGGACTACAAAGAAGAATTGGATTCAATATAGATACAAAACCTAGTTTGGAGCATGGCTCCATCATCAAATAAACCAATGTTAATGGATGTATAGAGCACAAAACAAGGTAACATGATTGTGTGGACTTTATAGAGCACCTCTAGTAAAGAAATCTCAAATACCATGAAGCATTTCTCATTTGTGAATTACGCCAAGGTAGAGGAGATTGAAACCAGAATTTTCAAGTCCATACATGATTATATTGATGTAAGGAAGCTCTATGAGGATGAGCTTAAAAAAATCCATATGTATAAGGAGAAAATTGTAGAGCTTGAGGCTAAGGTCCAAGCATTAGAGATTGAGGTTGCATCTCTCAGAGAGAAACTTGTAAATGTAGAGCAAGTGGTTTCTATAGAACAAAGACAAGAGTACAAAGACTAGGATCAACCAACCAAGGACACAACTAAGGCCCTAACACAAACAAATGGTTTGGAGGTAGAGGATACAACAAAACCAAGAAAAATGGGCACTAATACTCCACCTACTTGGCAAGGAGATGATGTAAGGACTACTATCCTTAAAAGTTTGATGAGCCATAGGGTTGAGACTTTAAATAATATATCACAACAATCTCACAATTTTTATGCTACTTTACAAAGTGTTGAGTGATTTTGTAATGAGGCACTTTCATGGCTATCACCCAAATTCAATCTATGGGGGCCATATACACAATTTTTTGAGAAGCTTATGGATAAAAAAGCCAAATTTTATTGATAAGATAATCATAGTGAAGGAGGGCTTAGAGGCAATCAAAGAATTAATTGGCTTCTTCACTAGTAAATTGCAATTTATACAAGGTAAACTGAAAGTTTTATCTTAGCAAATTCAACACTGTATACCACCAATTTTGAATGCCAGTACTATAGTGAGAGATTGAAGGAATGGTCTAATTCCTTTGGTGCCATTTTGACTTAGGCAGCCACTATGGCCATTTTTGAAGACAACTCTAATACGCCATATAATAAATTGATTTACTCCCTATTCAGAGAAGAGATAGACTTAAACAAATTTTTTTTGAGTCTAAATAAATTACAAATGCTAGGTGTACTAAAGCCATGAAGGACCTAGAAGAACTTAGAGCTATAGAGTTTCCCACCAACCAAGAAATGTATGTGTGGGAAGGGATAGGATAAATAAAGGCCTTACTAGTAGGAAGAAACTAAAACATTGTTTTAAAGGAAAATAAGAGATTAAAAGATAAGATTAGATACACTAATTACCTTATCAGAAGGATAAAACTCTTATAAATAGGCCTATCAAATTTTTAAACATTTGAGGAAGTGGATGGTAGAAGAAGATGAAGTAGAGTAAAGATAAAGTTGGTGGAGTAAAGTGCCACTTGCTGACTTTTCAACCACCCTCCTAATTTTGGATCTAGTGTGAGAGAATGTAAATTGATTATCTTTTTGTTTATGTCTTGCCTTTCTCTTTTCTATTGAGGTGATGACATGTGTCCTCCTCCCATCTATAACTTGTTGCAATCCTATTTAAAGATTTCCAAGATGAGGAGTTGAGGTCAAAAGTCTATATATATTTTAGTGTATGTTATATTTACAGTTTGTCTAGTCTTTTGTGATTATATAAATGTGTTCAAACTTACAAATTCAAGAGAGTAATGAATATGAAAGATCAAACTGCCAAGTTATGACTTATATTGTGAGTCTATATCTAGTATTGTATGTATTTTTAAAGAAAATTAATACAAAAGGGAATTTTTGTACATTTGTGTATCTAAATTTTGTCTCCTTCCTTGCGTATTTGTGATTATGAGATTGAAATGAACATTATTCTTTCAGTTTAATATAGTTTAGATAGATTGTATATCTCATGTTAATTGCATTTAGTTTAAGGAATCAAGTAATTTTTTTCAATAAGAGATGTGGTTTTGGGTATATGAGAGGGATATGACAAGAATGAAGTTCAAAGTTCACTGTTGACAAATTTGACTGCAAGTTAGTTAAATAGGTCCAAGACTACTAGTACTAACTCTATATAACAATGAAGAAGGAAATGATCACTTAATTTTAGTTGCAAGTTGATAGTTTATACAATTGCAAGATATATACATCAATTATAACCAATTTTCCATTTTAAGTAATCAAAAACTAAAGTTTTTGGTCAATACTTAGTTGTGATAGTTTTCCTATTGATTATAACTAGCTATTGTAGTCAAGGAATTTGTTGCAAACCAAATAAGAATTTGTGACCAATATCTATTATAGGGGATAGTATTGAAGAGAAGAATATCAAGTTAATAAGATCAGTTCTTAAGGTTTTCTCACCTTGGCCCTGTAGAGTGTAAAGTGAAGTGAGTTTTGATGAATCTGTTAATGTTGGCCTAGAACTAAAATTTAGCCCTACTAAATATAAGATTCATCTCATCCTTAGGCTTTTCCCTATCTTATGTTTTTTGATATTAGGTTTAAAGTACCTAGTAGTCTAAAAAACAACCAACAAGTTGATTTGGCACTGATTGCATTATTGACTGGAAAATATTGAGTGTAGAAAATAATGTGGCAAATGAAATAGAAAATACCTTTACTTGAAATGGAGGATAATCTACTCATGAGACTCCCAAGTAGATATGTGATCATAAATAAGAACCTTCCTTTTTATGATTTGAGCACAAATTTATGCACCCTACTATGATCTAGTAGTGATCATGACTAGGTACTTTGCTGAGTCTTCTATGGGTGCAAAATGTGGATCTAATCATTGGCGATGAGCTGATTTAGTGTGTGAGAAAAAATAAGACTCAAGATGTTCTACGCATGCTTCTAATGAGGGATTAGGTTGTAGGGGCTTGCATGGACACTTTTGCTTCTAGTTATGCTATTTAAAATCCCACCTCAAGTTGATTAAAAGAGGGATCCCATCTCACATGGATTAGATCAAGAAAATGTGGGCTACCCTTTTCTATTGGATGAAGTTTGATGTCTACAAAAAGAATTGATTATGAAATTTTCATAGAAATCTATAGGTTTGAGAGGATGGAGTTTTGATTTTACCAAATAGAAATGAATCTAGCCATATAAGCTTACTACTATGGGTTGGGGTCCAATCACATGTGTGGGTGGGTGAAGGTCAAACTAGCTCACATGCTTCACATAGATCTAATGTGGAGGACCATGATGGAGTGGGAAGATATGACTGGACGGTCCTATGTGCTAAGAGTTATTTTTGTGGAGTTGAATTGGAGGACTTATGGTTGGAAAAAAGCATGTTGTGAGCTCAAAGGATGAGGGATCTTGCTAGTGGAACACTCATGAGGAAACATTGAGATAGGCATCACTAGTGGCCATGTAAATGGTGGCATGAATATGGGAAGTTATTGTTCTCTACTACAAAGAATGGATGAAATTGGACTATGTATAGGATTTGAGCATCAAGATTAGAGTGGGATTATCCCACATGCACAAGATAAATAAATATTGTCTCTTTTGATATGTGTAACATTGATCTTGATAAACAAGAGGTGTTTCTTAGTCATATGGAATGTTATTACTATGTCAAGATTATACCACCATTTAGGTGTTTCTTTGATTTGAAATAGATACCATGGGCCAAGCATTCAAAATTTTGACACTATAACACAAGGAAACTAAGAAAAATATAAGGAAAAAATCATAAAAAAATATTTTTTTTAAATGAGCATACTAGATTTGCAAATTGAACCATATGCCTTGATTTGGAAAATTGGTTAGCCTTAGATATTAATTTCACAAAATATAGGCATATTTATTGTAAGTTTTAACTTAAATAACCTTTAGATATAACGATAATGTCCAAATTGTCAATTTTCATACCCACAATTGAATTAATTGAAGATTACTATCTTGAGAAGGGGTCTTCACACCTAGAGAACTCTTATACCATGTTAGAGTTTTAGGTGACTATGAAACACCCCAAGAATCAAATGAATTAATACCAAGATAACTTGTATAAAGGGTTAACAAGATAGTTTCATTAAGGTACAAGAATGAAATTATTGATAATGAACATTAATATATTATGTGAGTATTCTTAGACATCATTGAAACATATATAATAGGCTTCCTTATATAGGAAATGTAATAAGAGATAGTGATAAGGAGAAGATAACCTATTGCATACACAAGGTCAAATCAAATTTCTATGAAATGTGGAGCATGCTTTATTATACAATTAAGTATGTGAAATGGTGAGGATGAAAATGTGATAGACATACTAAAGTTGAAAGTGATAACAAATATCACCACCTATAGTGGAATTATCCTATGCCATGTGCTTTATTGAGGTACAAACTCCTAGGTATCCCAATGAAAAACTACTATGCATTGCATTATCCTATTTAAGCTTAAGTAAGTGTAATTAGAGAATATTTAATTAAAAAATTACAAATTACCCAATACTACATTTTGTTCCATCACAGTGAAATATTTTCACTATTTAGGAATAAGCTATGTTATTGACATCTCTGCACTTTAGTTTTTCAATTTTTTTATGTGCATCTTAAAAAGTAGTCCATATGTAGAGAAGTCATCCATATAAATATCCATGAAATAGGTGGATATGTTAGAAAAGATGTTGATTACAACAATTTAAATTGTTGTTGGTGCATTACATAGACCAAATAGAAGAACTAAATAAGAAAATGTTCCCCATGGAACATGAATGTTATTTTGTCTTGGTCATCTAGGGCATTCCTTTTTTCTTTTAATCTAATCAATCCATATAAAAATGAGAAGAACTTATGTCCCACTAAATTTCCCAACACTTCATTAATAAAGGGAAATAGAAAGTTATTATTTTTAGTTGCATCATTGAGTTCCCTATAGTCTATACAAACTCTCCACTTTTATCCTTTCTTAGGTAGTATATCTAAGAGAGACCAAATGACTATAAAAAATGGGCTAGATAAAAATAGAATTTAGGAGTTTTTATAACTCTCTTTTAATAGTGTCTCTAAGCACATGGTTTATTCTTCTTTTCGGCTATCTTGTAGTCTTATAATCTAGACTAATATAGATCCTATTGATACATGATTTTGGATCCAAACCTTTCATATTACTTTAATCCCATTAAAATATTTATAATTATATTTTAGAGTTTTATTAAATAGATTGAGATACTAGGATTTAGTAAGACATTTTTTAAAATCTAAAACCCTGCCTTGGGTTAGCTCAACCATTTTAGTCTTATTCACCATAGCTATATCAATAAAAAGTTGTTGACTAAATATAATGAGGCAATAATGTATGTAGATATTATTTTTCTAGAGGAAAATATGATGAGTGTTGGGAATATAAGAGGAGTAACTAAGAGGGGAAGGATGAATAAATCCTAGATCCCTTAGATATCAGCATAGAACATAAACTCTAAAATACTATAGCTCACTAAACACATAGGCAATCAATTAATACTGATAATATGTTGTAACTCGGTAATCACTGAAATAACAACTACAAATTGGTAAATGATTAACATAAAAATCTTAGGATATTATCTGTAATCAACCTTATTTAATTTAGTTGCATACACATGAGATAATTATAATAGAAACAAGTCACACCAAGATTTAATGTGGAAACCTAATTTGTGTAAAACCACAAAATGCAACTAGGTACCAATTTTCACTCTTCTAAAGTGAGCCTTGTTAGAAGCCAACCCTATTAAAGGTTACAAAATACACTATTAGCTATGACCCTATTAGAGGATTTAATCATCTTGTTATGAGTGGCCTTGTTAGAGGTCTTTAGGAACTTCAATCTAGAAATGCCACCTAGTTAGAAGATTTACAAGTAGTTGTTAAGCCAACTCTATTATGAGATTTAGATCACTGCTACAATTCTTAGAGAGTAACAATGAGATGACCTAATTTCTAATGTAACTATATTGCTGATTTTAGATCTCAATTCTAGCTTGAATACTTGATCCTTCCTGATCAAACGTATCTTTGAAGCTCATCAAGGATATTCTACTTATCCCTCTAATTCACTTCCTCTTAGCATCTTTTAGTATTTCATGTACTCACACATTCAATCCTCAAATTGACCTTATACTTATATCATATCCAAAGTCAATTCAGCTTGAACAGAAATTAGACTAATTAAGATTCATCTCCTTAGTTGGCTAAAATTAATAGATAAATCTAATAAACTCAATATGCCAAAGTAAGAAAATCCTTCATTAGTTGACCCTACTTGGTACACACTAACTCAATTATGTTTTTCCTATGTTAACTAAGTGAACTTGAATAATACTGCATCTTCACAAACCTCATTTGGTAACTGAGTGAGCTTGGTTAACACTAGTTCCATCCAACTTTTCTTTGTTACCTAAGTGAGCTCAGTTGACACTCAACTTTTGTGAACTTGTCTTTGACACCTGAGTGAACTTGGTAAAAACTAGAATGCTTAACAAACACTAGAAACTATCTTCATTGCTTGAGTGAGCTTGGCATACATTGACTAGTAAAGATATAACATTTTATGTAACATCAAAGACATTGCACAATTGATCAATTATTTTCAACAATCTCCCTCTTTGGAATTGATGGCAACACAACATGTCATGGTATAGTGAAATTTTAGAACAAAATAATTGTAAGAATAATATCTCTTAGTTTCATTCTAATTCTCATCAATGAGAACTCCCTCTATCAATGTGAATGCCCTCTGTCTTTAGTGTCTCTCTCTGTTAGCAAATTCTATCATCATCATCTCCTCTTGATAGAAAAATCTCCCTCTTTGATATCAAGTCTAAATAATTTAGACCAAGTTCTTCCTCTTTGACATCTCTGACTGATATATGAATGAACTCTCTACAAACTCTCCCTCATTATAGAACTATCCCTCTTTATAAAATTTATGTGAATATGACAAAAAACTCTCCCTCTTTGACATATTATGCCATAGAAAATATTTAGTGAACATCAATATACCTCATGTATTGATTCATATGCAATCTATCCTTTCAATATTGCATCAGTTTGAGTGATCTTCAACATGCACTAGTTGATGCATCACTAAACTTTATTTAGTAAGATTCAAATAGGGGAATGACCCCTAACATACCTCTAAGATACAAAGATTCATCCTTATGTAATGGCTTGGTGAATATGTCTACAATTTGGTCTTTAGGATTCACATATTTCAATCATACCTCTTTATCTTGCACCAATTCTCTCAAAAAATAATATTTTATTGCAATGTTCTTGGTCTTGGTATGCATCACAAAATTCTTTGATATATTAATTGTATGGGTGTTATCACAAATTATAACCATTGTATCCTTGAACTTTACCTTCATACTTGACAATAGTTTCTTGAACCAAACAATATTAGAACAATTAATTGTTGCTACAACATACTTTGCTTCTATTGTAGACTAAGAAATGTAGTTTTGCTTCTTGCTTGTCCAAGACACTAGTTTTTTTACCAAGAAAGAATGCTCCACCACTGATTCTCTTTCCATCATCAACACTTTCTGCCCAATCAACATCAGTAAATGATTTCAAATCTAAAGTGCCTCCTTTCTTGTACCATAATCCATATTCTTCAGTACCCTTTAGATACCTCATGATTTTCTTTAGGATTTGTTGAGAAGCTTACCACCATACCAATTACTAATGCAATATCAAGCCTTGCATGCACTTCATATTGTATTTTTTCAATCATTGATCTATATGTGATTTGATCCACTTCCTTGGAATCATCATTTTTTGAAATTGTTAACCTTGCCTCTCCATCAAATATTTGAATTCAAATGATAGGCCCACCCAATGGTCACTTCTCACTTTTTATCAAATATCCAATTGAAATACAAAAATGAATGAAATAAAACATTAATGTATTTCCTTATTCTTAAGTCAGTACAAACTTTAATGTTTCCTTGGGCCCACAACTTCCCCATTGTCAGATCTTTAGATGATCTACAATCATTGTTACGTTGCTATGCAGAGATGTGAGGGAGTTATTTTAGGTGGCATAGTGATGGATGGACTTTGATTTTTGGTCAACCCTTTCCTATCTGAGAAGCCAAGTAGTTGTCAAAATAGGTTGGTAGTTTTTCAGTTTCTCATTGGCTAAGGTAATGATTGTGTAAGATGGATCCTTTCCTCTTATGTGCTAGTTTCATCAGTTCATTTTACTCACCATCAGATCAAGGATCATCTACACTTGTTGCTTTGTCACCTTATAGAGTTGCAAGGTAGTTATCCATAGTGATATAGTAATGGATTGACATGTGGCAGGTGGGTCCTTGATTCTTGTTTGTGGGTCATCTTTTGACTATGCTGACATTCTGATGTGAGTTGGAATATGACTAGAATTCTATTAGTAGTTTCTTTCCCACATTATTTATTTTATCAAACATTTTGACAATACATGGAAGTAATTTTGTGACATGTGGACTGGTGGATCCTTTCCTTTTATGGGTTGTGGTGTGGTGGGTTAGTGTCAAATAGGTTAACAAAGAGTCATGTTTCTATTGGTTGGTGCACTGATAGGTTGGGTGTAACTTCAGGGCCATCAAAAGGAATAAGATCAATGTGTCTCCCTATGTCACTATGGGAAAATGATTGACCTTTGGTCATAGTGACATAGCAAGGTCTTGTCATGTGTCCCAATAAGCCCAGTTAGATAGACACAGTCAGGTTGAAATTGCGATTAGAACTAATAATATTATAAGCTATCATAGTCAAGTTTTGAAGGGTGGCATAGTCAAGGTGATATGGCTATCAAACACATGAAGACTCCATGAGGTGGAAAAAGGAAATAATATTATTGGTCCACTTGTCTCATCTTGGCTACAAGTCTTTGTTTGATTGCTGGCCTTGCTAATTTGTAAGCTAGAAATAAAGAAAAATTGGGTTTTTTGTATGATCTGATCTTCATTATCAATTTCAACCACTCCAGACTTATTATTGTACCAAAAATGATGTGGGAAAAATTCCACCACTTCTATTTTTATCCATCTACTTGGTCAGAATGATTAAATGGTGTCATTTCTATCTTTTTAGGGCTTTTTTAAAAGCAAAATATTGGATTTTCTTACATCTAAATCTGTGCCAAGATCAGATTTTCTCTAGATTTTATGACATTTCTCTAAAAACTTAATGGTAGTGATTGATCTTAGCTTCTAGGAGAAGATATCTAAGTTACTCCTGAGCTATAAAGGAAGATTTCATAAATTTTTTAAGGGTTCATGTTTCTCTACTTCTCTAATATTGCTCCTACGCATACTACTATAATTTCTCATGCCTTTGAGCCATTGTAATCTTTTGCTAAGTCTCTTTTAGCCATTAAAACACCACGAAATATTTCTTTTCCTTTAGTTAATATTCTTGTCTATATTCTGCATCTGCATGATTACATCTACTTTTGACAATTAATTGATATTAAGTAAAGTCTCTTCCTATAGAATTCTTTTGTTTTCTGGTCTACATGTCATTGTTGAATGAAGAAAAGTTTGAAACTATATTATTTGATGTTATAACTAGTTAACTATGCATTTATGGGTGGAGACAAGGTCAAACATTCTATTTTGGTGCATCACCCCTTAGGTTAGAATAGTTAGATTTTCTTTCTATGCATTCCTTCTCCCTTTTCCTCTCCAAGTGTAATTAGGTGCACCCTGAAAGTAAAGGAAGCCAACCTTCTCTAGAGACTCAACCTCACAGTTTAAGTCCCACAGCTTGGAGCTTGTTTCCATGTTTCACAACATTGTTCTTAGGTAAAAACTTTTGACAAGGGTGCAAACTTTTATGACAATAGAAATCTTATGTCCAGTAGACATATGTGTTCCAACTAGTATTGAATCCTCCATTCCAAATTTCTTTACTATCTCCTTGATGTATTTGGATTGAGTAATGTAGATACCATCTTTCTTCTATTGAATCTACAATGAAAAAAATAATTTTATCTCTCCAAACATGGACATCTCAAATTCCTTACTCATTTTCTCTAAAAAAGCTTTGCAAAAGTCATCATTTCTAATAAATAATGTGTAATCCACAAAGATTTCTCCCAACATAATATTATTGTCTAGTCCTTTTTTTGATATATATGCTTCTATTATCATTTATCCTTTGAAAATCAATCTTCCTCAAATAGTTATAAAGTCTTTCATACCAAGATTTGGGAGCCTACTTAAGGCTATACAATGCTTTGTGCAGTTTACAAACCATATCCCTTTTGGTAGGATCTACAAAACCTTCAGGTTGTTCGGTGTAAACTTCCTCTATATGTCAACCATGTCCTTTATATGCACCATAAAAAAGTAGATTCCTAACACCTAATCTTGCAATAGGAGAAAATTTTTCACCATAATCAATAGCTTCTTCTTGAGAATAACCTTTGCATACTAACCTTGCTTTGTTTCTTGGAACTTCTCTATCTTCGTTCAACTTATTTCTAAAAACCTACTTTGTGCCAATTACATTTTTATCCTTGGGTCTAGGAACAAGAGTCCAAGTCTTATTGCATTCTATTTTTCTATCTCTTCATTCAGTTCTTCAATCCATCTATCATTATCCAAAACATCTTTAACTGATCTAGGTTCAAATTCAGTAAGGAAACATATACCTTTCAATTTGTTTTTTTTCATTGTACCATCTAACTTGACTCCAATGATCTGATTAGGTGCATTGTGCCTTCTAACATATCTTTTGAACACAAGTACTTTGGATATAAAAAATTTTCCACTAGCCTCACCATGATCTTCTATATCAAGCTTAGGTCTTTCTATCTATGACTCGAATCCTTTAGACTCAGTTTTCTTTGGCTACAACTTAGTAGTTTTTGACTATAAATCAGGTGCTTCTGGAGATTTTGGGGACTTGAGAGGTGAAATTTTTTGACTTCTAATTAGATTTGGCAATTTATCAAGTTCAAAATAAATAAAATTTCTATAATCCTTAGGTTCTTTACTACTCTTTTCTCCACTCTTTTATGAAAACTCATCCATTCTCACATGTGGACTTTCTATGATCTTATGAGTAGAAACATTAAAAAATTTATATGCTTTACTTATGTAAGATTATCTTGGGAATATGCCTTCAACATCAAATTTACCTTTCCTAGTGTCTTTTAAAATATAACATTTGCTACCAAATACTTTCAAGTAACTTACGTTAGGTTTATAGTCATACCATACTTCATAAGAAGTTTTATTTGAGTCTTTTCTTAGTTTTACTCTATTCAAGGTATGCACTATAGTACTAATTGCTTCCTTGTATTATTTGATTGCAACATTCTTTTCTATCATCAAAGTTCTTATAGAATCCATGATGGATCTATTTCTTCTTTCAATTATACTATTCTATTGCAGTGTACCAAGGGTTAATACTTTTCTTTTGATTCCTCTTTCAATTTAGAATTAATTGAACTCATTAGAAATGAATTCACCACCTCTATCTAATCTCAAGCACTTTAGCTTCTTACTTTTTACCTTCTCTACTCTTTCTAGATACCACTTAAGCTTTTGAAAAACTTCAGACTTATCTTTCAGATACATTACATTCATCATTCTAGAATAATCATCAACAAAAAGAATAAAGTACTTATCTCCCATATAGGTATCAATTCTAATAGGTCCACATAAGTTAATATAAACCACCTTCAAGACTTCTTCAAAATGATAGTTCTTTCTTTTGAAACTTGTCTTTCCCATCTTATGAATTTGACTATTTTTGCATAGGACCATATGAGGTTTCCTCAAACTATGAATATCTCTCACTCTTTTATTTTTCCTTATCTCAATAAGATTATCAAAGTTTACATGACACAATTTTTTATGGCATAACCAATTTTCTTCTACTTGAGAAATTAAACATGAACTTTCACTAAGATCTAGGTAGAATAAGTTAGCTTTTGTTTGGTTACTAGATCCAACTAGATCTCCTTTTCCATCTACTAGCTTGGCCTTCCCATTCATTAACTATACCTTGAATCCAATGTTATTCAACTCTTCTACACTCAGTACATTATTCTTTATTCCTTCAATCCAATAAGCATTATCACATCTAAGTTCATTGGTTAGTGAGATAGACCCTTTTCCCTTTATGCAACACATTTCATTGTTTCCAAACCTTGTCGTTCCATCATCATAATGTTGCAACTGTTCAAAAATTTTCCTATCACTAGTCATTTGATGTGAGCATCCACTATCAATAATCCATGTATCATTTTTTCTAACATGGGAGATAAGTGCCAGTTTATCTTCTTCATCATCAGATTCATCTTTTACAATAATATGGACCATTTCATCATCATGGCTATTATCTAAATCTTTATCGATACAAAAAAGACTTCTTACATTTATCTTTGTAGTCCTTGAAGTTCTTTATTTTGTTTGTACTTGATGTGCTTCTTTTATCTCTATCTTCTTTGTTTGGACACCTTGCAACAATGTGGCCAACTTCTTCACAAGAGAAACAAATTAGAGGAATTTTATCTTTGTACTTTCCTTTACTTTTTGGATATCTTCTTGTAAGAAATGCTTCAATGGCTTCAAGATAACTATTAGAAATTTCTTACTCTTCACTTTTATATTGTTTTATTTTAACTTTTTATCTTTCTTCTTGAGTGATAACTTGGCTTCAAATGCAAACTCAACATTGCTAGAACTAGGAGTATAATTATCATAGATATCTAGCTCAAATGTAGTTAATCTTCCAACTAGAGAATCCAAAATTATCTTGTTATTTGGATCACATCTCATCTCTTGAATAGAAGACACTCTAATTGCATAGATAGGAAGAAGGGTTTTGAGTACCTTGCTTACCACTATTACATTTTCAATTGTCCCTCTAGAGGCTTTGATTCTCTTAACATATTTTGCAATATTTTCATCCTCTCATTTTCATCTAATCAAACTAACCTCTCAAGATTTTTGAGTTGGATCTTTTCACATTATCATCACCTCCGTAGATATCCTTTAGTTTGGTCCACATTTCATGAGTAGTAGCACACTTCGTCAAATTCAACATAGTTAAGAGCTGATGTAATGTCAATCATCATAAGGTTATGATTTTTCTTTACAGCAGTATCCTCCATAGTCAATGCTCCGATAGGAGCTTTGTAAGAATTTTCCAAATATTTCAAACTTGAATCACTAATGGTTTCTAGGTAAAAATTCATAAGTTCCTACCATGTCTCAAAGTTATCTCTATTTAGCTTTGGAATATCTCTTCTATAAGACATCTCGATCTTCTAGTTTAGGTCCTTAAAACCTTTTCTATAAGCACTAAAAGCTATGATACCAATTGTTGGATATATAAGAGGAGAAACTAAGAGGGGAGGGGTGAATAAATTACCACTTATAGAATTCCTAGATCCCTTAGATGTTAGCACAAAATATAAACTCTAAAATATTGTAGCTCAGTAAATACACAGGCACTTGATTAATACTGATAATATGTTGTAACTTGGTAATCGCTAAAAAAAAAACTATACTTGACAAGTGCTTAACATGAAAATCTTAGGATATTGTCTATAATTAACCAAATTGAACTTAGTTTCATAGACATGAAATAAATAGCATGAACACAAGGGACACTAAGATTTAACGTGGAAACCTAATTTGTTCAAAATTACTAATTACAACTAGTTACTAATTTTCACTCTTTTGAAATGAGCCTTTTTAGGAGACAACCCTATTAAATATTACAAAAAAAACTATTAGGTGTGACCCTATTAGAGGATTTAATCACCTTGTTAGGAGTGGCCTTGTTATGTCTTTAGACACTTCAACCTAGAAATGCCACCTTATTAGAGGAATTACAAATAGCTGTTAAGCTAATTCTATTAAGAGATTTAGATCACTGCTACAATGGTTAGAGAGTAACAATGACATGACTTGATTTCTAATGTAATTGTATTTTTGATTTCAGATCTCAATTTTGGTTTGAATACTTGATCCATCTTGATTGAATGTATCTTTGCAACTCCTCAAGGATATTCTACTTACCCTTCTAATTCACTTCCTCTTAGCATCTTCTATTCTTTCATGTACTCACACATTCAATCCTCAACTTGACCTTATACTTATATATATCTATTGTCAATTTAGCTTGAATACAATTTAGAATAATTAATATTCATCTCCTCAATCTACTAGAACCAATAGACAATCTAGTAAACTCAATTTGCCAAAACAAGAAAATCCTTTGTTAGCCAACCCTGTTCAATAGACACTAACTCAAAAATGATATTCCTGTGTTAATCAAGTGAACTTAGTTAACATTGCATCTTCAAAAACTTCCTTTGGTGAATTAGTGCGATTAGTTAAAATTGGTTCCATCCAACTTTTCTTTATTACCTGAGTGAGCTTGATTAACACTCAACTTATGTGAACTTCTCTTCAGTGCCCCAGTGAACTTGGTAGACACTGCATTCTGAACTTGGAAAACATGGAATGCTTGGTAGACACATGAATTTATCTTCATTTCCCAAGTGAAATTAGTATATACTAACTGGTAGATATATGACATTTTTTGTAACATCAAAGACAATATACAATTGATCAATTGTTTTCAACAAAGGATATAGGTGGTAATATAGTTTTCAAAGGGCATTAAGTTTCACAAGATTGAGAATTTTGAACATAATTATTGGGAAGGATGACATTGAAAATGTCATCTTCTCGTTAAGTCAACACACATGAGTCATGTTTTAATCATTATAAGATGACTAACTAGGCTGACTTCTATTTCATCATCACCTACATCTAGAAATAAAATTTGGTCTTCTTTCATCTCTAGTTGTATGGCAGATTAGAAGGCTAACATTTTAGTAGAAAATCCATCACATATTGTTATATTTCATGATCTAAAAACTAGATAGGAATCAATTATAGAAATACATGGTTTGCCTAGGATCATTGGGTACCCCTTGGGCGTGTTTTAGTAAAATTATCACAAAATCGAGTAGGTTTTCCCATGAGTCTAGGTTGACAACCACATCCTCAACCATTCAATCTAGTTTTACTTTTGAACAATCAACTATTTATGAGATGGTAAGAATATCTCTTAGACTAATAATGTCCATTTTTAGCATTATCTCCTTTGCCTTTACATTGATATCTTCCACTAAGATTGTAGAATTTTTTTTTACTTATACATGATTGATATAGATTATGAAAAATAGACTTTTGAGATCAGAGTATTTAGGGAATGACACTTTTTTAAGCACAAGTTGAGATAAATATCCTAGGAAAAAAATAGTTTAGGGGTTCTTTTTCTTCCTGCTAAGCTTCTTAATACATGCATCTCTATTTACTTTTGTATAAATGGGTACTGATTTGATATCTTTTAATAGAGGAATATTGGCATTGATTTTCTTTAGTTGGTCAAGGAGTTCACTGGAAATATCATTCTACTTTTGAATTCCTCTTAGTTAAGCCTCTATGGAAATGAAAAAGTTTTTATTGGAGGATTTTGTAGAGCAGTGATCACATGGATTCAACTTGTTATCCTCATTTATGGATTCTTCTTTAGCTACCTCTATTAGTGCAAGGCCTAATGGAGTAGAAAAAGTAGTTCCTGAAGTGAATATTATATTGGACATTAATGGTAGGTTATTTTTTAATATCTAATTAATAAACCTACTATTGTAGTAGCTTATTGTTGGGATTAAGAGTAGGTTGGTAGGGTAGTATTTTTTTCTTAGGTGAGGATGTATTGGTTGTAGCAGGTTAGTTTTGTGGCATTAAAGCTATCTTTAGGGATGTTTGGCCATTATTGACCTCCCCTCCATGGTTGTAAATTGCTTCCAATTACCTTCTAGAAAATACCACCAATTCTAAGGCTACTACCAAATTTTTTGAGGGGGCTACTAATTTTTTTCTGGTTATTTCTAGTTGGTATGGGGTTGGTGCCATTAATTTTGTTGGTTAGGCCATTGGACTAGGTTGTCATTCTATGGTTGTTTTTTTATAATTAGGATTATATTAAGGTTGTTAATGATTACCAAAATAAAATAAATCAAAATAAGTTTATGGGTCTTGAAGAATTCTTTATCTTTGTGCCCATGAACTCCTTTGATAAATCTAGTAGAGGTAGTCGTCATCCCCTTGAACTAGATTGAATTCTATTGGAATTTGATGAACTTCCAAGTTAGCCACTTTCTTACAATTTCAATCCTTCTTATTTTATCTATAGAATGAGAAAAAGTTTTCTAGAATGAGTACTTGAAATTCCTCATGTTTCTTCTCTACATGCAATATTTCTAATTTATTTTTCATTTTATTGATTATATTTTTCTTGAATTCAAATAATAGGTGTGTGATTTTAGTCCTAGATTCTCCAAAACCATTGGTCTTCCCTCCATTGAGTATATACTCTCTACCCTTCTTCACAATAGCCCTAGAATAGTTGAGATATAAATTCTTGATGCCATCTCATCTTATTTGTATAGTATATTGTCCTTCCATGAGGTCTAATGCTCAACATTTTAGTCATTTATTCCTCTAAGAAATAATTTTTTTTGGGATTCTGCATATATTTTAAGTTGAGTATTTTTTTGGTGATTTAATAGGCATATTGATACATGGTCCTCCAAGATATTATCAACTCTTTGTGTTATCTTGAAAATGTCATGTCCTCTTAAGTCATTTCCTTGATAGTATTCCTTATATTTAATGTTGAAGGTTATCTTCATTTCATCCAATTGTTGAAAACATCACGTCCTAAACACATGAACTATCTATGGGTTGATTCCTTAATAGTGTTAGGATAAACCACGGATAGAAATAAAAACTACATGCAAATATAACCAATAACAGAAAATAATAGAACACACAGAAATGAACACAAGGCACCAAGATTTAACGTGGTTCACCCAATCCATGGGCTACGTCCACCAAATAGCAAGTTCGATCTTATTACAATCCAGTGATTACAACCTGATTACAATTCGTAATCCCTTATAGCTCAATACCACTGCAAGAACCAATTTCACATCACAACATTATGAAAAAAATACCAAACCCTAAGCCCTTTTATACAAGTATTAAACCACTTTAGGGTTATAACATGTCGGCCATATGTTAGCCATAATATGTCGGCTACTGCCCAAAAAAATTTATGAAGTATGTACAGTACTTTCCTTATCAGTCACCACAATCTAATAATCTCCCACATGGGGACTGATCAGGCTCCACACTAAACAAAAATCTACCACTTGGAGACTGATCTTGTAGCAATACCACTACCACATGGGGCTCCCACTGGATCAAACCATCCTGGACTCTACTGTTCTTTTATTCATGTTCAGTCTAAAAGACCAACTAAAGCTGAAGAGGAGTTTAGCTTCTCCCTTGTTACAACCTTTGTCAACATATCTAGTAGATTATCATTGGTATGTATCTTCTCCAGCTTTAACTGTCCATCCTCCAAAATTGACTGAATGAAATGGTACTACAATTGTATGTGTTTGGTCTTAGAATGCAGAGCTGAATTCTTAGCAAGATGAATGGCACTCTGACTATCTGTGAACAAATAATTATCCTTCTAAGGATGTCCCAATTCTTCCAAGAAGAACTGAAGCCATATCATCTCTTTGGTTGCCTCTGTAGCAGCAACATACTCTGCCTCTGTAGTGGAGAGAGCATTAATCTTCTGTAACCTAGAAACCTAGCTCACGGCTGCCCCACCAACAGTAAAGACATAACCTGTAGTACTCCACCTGGTATCAATATCCCCAGCCAAATCTGAGTCAACATATCCATGTAAATTAGTAGTAGAGCCCCCAAAGTGTAAACACTTATTGGATGTTCCTCTCAAATATTTTAGAATCCACTTGACAGCATTCCAATGCTCAAATCCTGGATGACTCATATACCTGCTAACGACTCCCACTGCATGTGCAATATCTGGCCTAGTGCATACCATAGCATACATCAAACTTCCTACAGCTGAAGCATAGGGTACCTTGGACATCTTATCCTCCTCTTCTTGTGTCTTTGGACACATCTCCTTAGTCAATTTCAAATAACCAAGTAAAGGTGTGCTAATAGCTTTAGCATTCTCCACAGAGAAACGTCACAACACCTTCTCAACATAATCAGCTTGAGATAGCGTCAATGTTCTGTCCTTCCTATCTCTACAAATCTTCATACCAAGGATTTTTTTTGCTGCCCCCAAATCCTTCATAGCAAATGCATGTGCTAATTGGCATTTCAGCCCCTTAATATGATCCATGTTAGACCCATCTACAAGCATATCATCAACATATAAACATAAAATAATGTAGCTATCATCATCCAACCTCTTAAAATAAACATAGTAATATGAATGACACCTATTATATCCATGCTCATGCATAAAACTGTCAAATTTCAGATACCATTGACGAGGTGCTTGCTTCAAGCCATATAAACTTTTCTTCAATTTGCACACTAAGTTCTCCTTACCTTTGACCTCAAAACCCTGTGGCTGAGCCATATATATTTCTTTATCCAAATCAACATGAAGAAAGGCTATTTTAACATCCATCTGCTCTAAATGCAAATCTTCAGTAGCCACAAGACTTAAAACAGTATGAATAGAAGTCATTTCAACAATAGGAGAAAATATCTCATCAAAATCAATTCCCTTTTTTTGTGCAAATCCTTTTACAACTAACCTAGCCTTAAATCTTTTCTTATCTCCTTCCTCTTCTTTCAACCTATAAACCCATTTATTCTATAAATCCTTTTTACCTGCAGGCTACTTGCACAAATCCCATGTCTTATTTTTTAGCAAAGAGTCCATTTCATCTTTCATTGCAGACTCCCATTGAATCTTAGTATCCACCTACACAGCTTCATCATAACTTTCAGGTTCACCAACATCAGTAAGTAAAATAGAATACAAAGAGGGAGAAAACCTTTGTGGAGGTCTAATTTTCCTTGTTGATCATCTAACATTCACTGGTGTGTGTGGTATTTGTTGTTGCAGTTGTTGCACATCATGAGGAATGGCTGGAACATCAGGTTTTGGAGTATCATCCAGCACTACATAATCATCTTCTTTCTTCTCATGTTGCTGCAATAGATCTTTGTACAACAGTTTCTCATTGAATATGACATCCTGAATTCTAATAATTTTAAGATTTTCAAAATCCCAAAGCCTATAACCAAATTCATTAATGCCATATCCAACAAAGACACATTTCTTTGATTTAGCTTCTAGCTTGGTTCTATTTTCAGAGTCTATATGAGAAAAAGCTTCACAACCGAAGGTCTTGAGAAAAGAATAACTCACCTTCTTACCAGTCCATGCTTCCTCTAGAATACCACAGCCCAAAGGAGTAGAGGGACCTCTATTAATCAAATATATTGTAGTATTGATAGCCTCCGCCCACATGTGTAAGGGCAACCCAACATGCAACCTCATGCTCCTTGCATGCTCCATTATAGTCCTGTTCATGCGTTCAGCCACTCCATTTTCCTGTGGAGTCCTTGGAACAATTTTTTGTCTACGAATACCATTAGTGGAGCAATAATCTTCAAATTCATGACTGCAATACTCACCACCATTATCATATCTGAGACATTTTAATTTCTTACCAGTCTCATTTTCAACCAAGCATTTCCATTTCTTAAAAGTTTGAAATACATCAGATTTCTATCTAAGGAAATAAACCCATACTTTTTTAGTTGCATCATCAATAAATGTAACATAATAATGAGAGCCACCAAGGGAAGATACCTAGGTTGGTCCCCATACATCTGTATGCACAAGCTCTAATTTCTTCTTTTTGTTTTCCTTCCCTGTCTTTACAAAACTCACTCTCTTTTGTTTTCCATACACACAACTTTCACAGAAATCCATATTCACACATTTTAGACCTGGTAAAAATTTCCTTGAATGAAGTACTTTCATACCTTTCTCACTCATGTGCCCAAGTCTATTGTGCCACAACGCTGTATCAGAATCTATAGCAGCTATTTGTTCTCCTTGCTCAACTGCAGTAATTGTTCCTGAATATTCATTTTTTTTTAAACAATCAAAGTAGAAGGAACAATATGACCTGTACAAAGATATAAGGTGCCTACTTTCACACCTTTTTCTACTACAAGGGAACCTTTTGAAACCTTCCAATTTTTATCATTAAAAGTAACTACACAACCCTCATCACCGAGTTGCCCTACTGAAATTAAATTTCTACTTAGTTTTGGAACATGTCTTACCTCATGTAGTAGCCAATGATTCCCATTCTACAACTTAATCTTAATTTTTCCCTTTCCAACAATCTGACAGGGTTCATTATCCCCCAAATAAACAAGCCCAAAATCCACTTGGACATAATCAATGAAATAACCTCTATGAGGTGTAGCATGAAATGAAGCACCAGAATCTAAAACCCATGAATCATCAACACTCTCTAAAGACAGAAGCAAAGCATCCTCTTCAAATTTGTTACTTACCACATTTTCCTCCTTGTCTCCATCTAATTTATCTCCTTCATTTTTTCTTTCGATTCCAGCAATCTTTCTTTTTGTGCCCTGGTTTCCCACAGTACCATCAATCATTTGGTCCTCTCGATTGAGACCTCCTCCCATTTGACTTTCCTCTTGATTTCCCACGATTTCCAGAGTTACTTCCTCTTTTAGTCGTTCTGCCCTTGCTTTGTGCATTTAAAGAACTTCCTGATGTAGATCCACCTAAGGATTTTCTACGAGTTTCCTCACTTAAAATAACATCGATCACATCATCATATTTTAGGGTACTAGATCTAGGAACAGAATTACTCACCACCATTACCAAGTCATTCCAGCTTTCAGGCAAAGAACACAAAATCAAGAGAGCCCTAATTTCTTCATCAAAATTGATACCCATAGAAGATAATTGACTAGTAATAGTATTAAACTCATTTAAATGATCTGCAACAGATCCACCTTCTGCCATTTTCATATTAAATAAATGCTTCATGAGAAATACCTTATTTGAGCAGAGGGCTTTTCATATAGTGTCACTAGGGTTTTCATCAAATCTTCTGTCGTCTTTGCTTTTGTAATATTAAATTCCACTGATGGCGCCAAGCATAACCAAATGCTTTTGAGTGCCTTTCTATCCAAAAGATCCCATTCAGCCTCTGACATAGTTCCCTGATTCTTGGCTTTTCCTTCCAATGGCTTCCATAAATCCTTCTGATATAAATAGTCTTCCATTTGCATCTTCCATAACTAGAAGTTCTGCCCATTAAACCTGTCAACCCTCAACTTACCCTCATCTGCCATCGCTCCCACTCAACTGTGAGACTCCCACTTAACCGTGAGACTTTCCTGCAGAGGATAACTGAAAGACAACCTTGCTCTGATACCACTTGTTAGGATAAACCACGGACATAAATAAAAACTACATGCAAATATAACCAATAACAAAAAATAATAGAACACACAGAAATGAACACAAGGCACCAAGATTTAACATGGTTCACCCAATCCCTAGGCTACGTCCACCAAACAACAAGTCTGATTTTATTACAATCCAGTGATTACAACCTAATTACAATCCGTAATCCCTTACAGCTCAATACCGCCACAAGAACCAATTTTTTATCACAACATTATGAAAAAATACCCAACCCTAAGCCCTTTTATACAAGTATTAAATCGCTTTAGGGTTATAACATGTCGGCCATATGTATGAAGTATGTACAGTACTTTCCTGATTAGTCACCACAATCTAACAAATAGATTCATGGAAAAATTTAATTCTATGAACATATTTTGTGTAATCATGACTTTTGTTGAGAATGTCAAATTTAAAAAGTAAATTTTTGGGATCATTTGTAATAAGTCAATAGAACTTTGGAAGAGATAAAGCTAGGAAATTCCTAAGATTATTATTTTTATGCTATTAAATAATTGCGAAAGCAAAAATAAGAGGCACATTCCCATTGAAAATATTAGTGGGCCTCTTAGGGGATGCCTATACACTACTAAGTCTCTATTCTAGTCAACTTGACCCTAATTAGGACTTTGATGAGGTTGGACAAAATATAAGTTGGATAGTATCTAATAAAAAGTATTAAGGTCATGAGATTCTTCAAAAATGTGGAATCTAAATGGTTGATCTTTTGAGGATGAGGACGAGCCCATGGGTAGGTCTTGAGAAATTTCAATAAAAGGATTTTATTCTTCTAATTGTAAAGAATAAGAAGGTTCTTCTTGATCATCATTAGCTTCATGAATGAACTCACATAGACATCTCTCACTCTTCTTCTTCTATTCACATAGATATATAATTGTATTGCTAAAAAGCATAGTACAATTGACTTATATCTATTTCAACCTATTCTAAAAGAAGTCTTCAACAACTAGTTTACAATAAAAACTTTAACTCACTCCTAAACTATTGGGCATTCATAGTTGGATGAGCTACATTAGTTATTTCCATTAAAACCATGTTGAGAGATAATTTATCAACCAATAGAATAAGTCTTTTCATTAAGTGTATAGGAGAAAATATAAGTCTTCATCAACTGGATTTGTTGCCAAATAGAATAGTCCCTTTCTGACTTTCTCATAATCAACCATTACTATACTCTACTCATTTATGAAAGTAAAAAATCCACCTTTATGAAAATTTTGAATTGGTGTATAGATCTCTAAGATGTCACTTTTCCTTGAGTTTGATTGATGATTGTTCCCTTTTGTGTCCTTACCTAATTAACAACAAAAATAGCTTAAGGTTAGGATTATTTCATGATGTATTATGATTTAGTAGCTTTTAATAGTGATATTGAGTTGTAATGGATTTCAAATTATAATCACTATTATTTAATATTGGACTTTTTCGTTTGGTGGATGTAGCCTAGGGATTGGGTAAACCATGTTAAATCTTTGTGTCTTTTATTTAGTTATGTGTTCATTATTCCTTTGTAATATTGGTTATATTTGCATGTAATTATTATTTGTATCTCTCTAATCCTAACACTTGGTCCTCTACTTGAGAGTTAGCAACACAACCATACATCTCTTTTATTATGTACACACCATTTATAAATTCATCTTAATAGAAATGACTATAAGCTTAATCTATTCTTGCATGAAAGGAACTTGGATGGCTACAAGAATTGATTAAAACTTTAAGCACTCATAAGAATATGAATAATATAAAGGTTATTAGTTTCGTCATATATTTTATCTTATAATAAGTAAAGCCATTCATATTGTCCACACACCAAAAAAAAAAAAAAAAAAGCTTAGTACTTCAGACTTGTAATGTTCTTAAGAGATTCTTATCATATAATAGAATAAATTCAAGGTAAACCATCACAATTAAAATATGTGTGTGTGTGTGTGTGTGTGTGTTTGTGGCCATAAAATATCCTCATCACTACCTTCTAAACTTTCCAATCTTAATTCTTATTTGTCTAGAATATATAGCCAAAATATTTACAACTATTTATGTCATTATTTCATGTACACTGCTCTTCTACTTGTCTTCACCAAACAACCTATAACTTAACCAAGTCATAACATAAAGCATAGTGGATATAAATATGATATCTATAGTCATTCTAATATAAAAATATAATCTCACATACATTATTATATCAACCACTATCCTCATTGATCTCATAATTAACTTCTAATATATAGGATCTATGTATGTCATGAACATAAGAACATTTTTATCATTAATGAAAAAATAATCATTAAGACAAAATCTCTAAAATGCATAAAAGTGCTAAAAATGTCATTACTCTTAGCAATCTCCCCCTTTAGCATTTTTAGTAACTAATAAATTAATATTGTAATTAGAACTAGTTAATATTTTTTGGGATAAGGTAGTTAGGAAGAAAGGGGATGTGTCCTTTGGTTTTCCCAACCAACCAACCATTATATAAGATTTTTGGAATGAAGATGATGTACTCATATTTTTGGTAATCAATAAATAAATAATATTTCATTTCCATCTAGATATATTGGTGCTGGTAATAAATGTTATGTTGGTACAATTGAATTCATGCTATATCATTTTGTATATTGTGCATTGATAACCATTCTATATTTTGGTGCTATTACCTAAGTCTAGACCTAGAAGTCATTGACTAGAAAGGATGGAGGTATGTGGAGACCATTTCTATTATGAATAAAAGTAAAAAAGATAAAAAAAGAAGAGGAGGAAACAAGAAGAGAAGATTAGGTGGCACAAGATCTAGTAGTGGTCTGAGAAGTTGTAGTTGACCAATATGTGCAAAGAGAAGCTCTCGAGAGAGAAGCTCTAGAGAGCATAGTACAAGAGTAAATTTTAGTACCGCCAGTAATGTGCAATCTACTTGGAAAAAATCCTTAGAAATTAGCAAGAAATTCGGTATGCATGGAGGAAGAAAGATCCAAAATAGAAAGAGAGAGGAAAAGACAAGTTCTCCAATAGTTCACCAAAAGAAGTACATAGGAACTTGATGAGCATAACAATATAAGGAAGATAAAATGGCACTAAAATAATTCATGCCCCTACATCCAAATAAATATCCCAAGTGAGTGTCATAAGAATAAACCAATGGGAATCCACCTAATGAACTCTGCATCTCCACCAATAAGAGGAAGGATATTTATACTTCAGGGGACTAGTGAACCACTCCTAAAGTAAAAATAAAATATAAGAAAGGTTGATTGAAAATGTAGTAGAAGGTAGAGCCAATTTGGCTATCTCAAAAGCATTGAGAAGGAAGGAAGGGTGGAAGAATCTTGAAACCCCTACACAAAGAGAGAATCATCAAGAACAAAGCTACAACCACATAGAAGGAGGATCACAAGGGTAAGGAGATATTACTAGACCAAGAACCCAAGAATCTATCCTAACGGTTGGGGGGAAGTCCTAGAAGGAGGAAGTCTCTTTGTACGAGGAAGTATACTAGTAGGAGGAGCAACTTGAGAGGAGGGAATAGTAGAAGGATAATGGCATTAGATAAAAAAAAAATCTCTCTATTTCTTGGGGAAGAATTTGAGCACCTTGAATGTCATTGTAAAACATGTATAACCATATTGTAAGCCAATGGAGAAAATTATGTGGATGAATGGTTAAAATCATTTTCTTCCATGCAAAGAGGTATATCTATTGATTAGCATACAAACTTGGAGGCTAAAAAGAAGACCACATGGAAGGACCTTCATACAACCTTTGAGGAGGAATTTAGACATCTATGGGATGGTGAAAAGATAGTCATGAAAATTTATAGTACAAAGAAAGGAAAAAATTAATTTGTCAGAGTATATTGCAGGAAACTCAAGGAATTGATAGGGAATATTGAAAAAATGCCTTTTGATAGATTAAAAATGAGGTGGCTCATCAAAGGATTAACTCCTACTTAAGAATTAAAATGAAGATACCACCACCATCATCCTTTGATGATTCTTTCACCCATGCAATGGATATAGAAAGTGAGAACAAAAACCAAAGCCAAGAGACATGGAAGTAGGAGTGAAAGTTCATAAGAGAGAAAGGGTGAATCTAAGACCATCCAATCCCTAAGAAAAGACATGTGTCTAATGAAAAAAGTAATAGGAAGTAAGGATGGGAAAAGAGGGATGAGGGAATTTTGGTGCATGGATTGTGAAAAACACATAAAAGGGATATACTTATGCAAAGCCTTCTATAACATTTGCTAGGTGTTGGGACACACAATTAAGGATTGTCCCTACAATATAAAAGAATAGAAGGTACAAATATTATTTTCCCAAGGAGAACAATCCATGTTTCCTTCCACCCTTCATGAAACACAAAAATGGAAGCATCACCTAGAGGGTATATAAATTATAGTTGGAGAAGTAATGACATCATGAACAATAATAACACATGCAAGAGAATATTCTATTATGATTCCATAGGAAGACCTATGATTAAATGTATGAGATGCAATGAATGGGGGGATTTTTCTCAATACTTATTGAATGGTAGAGGAGAGAATGGAGAAATATTGTGTAAATGGTATAGACCAAGTCATTGTGATGATGTTAATTTCCTAGACAAAATGCAGTGAACATGTTGAACATTATAGAATTAGGAAGTGAAGTATTGGCCATCCTAAGAATATAGACAAGGGAACTCACATATCCTAATGTATCTATAGGGATAATAATAGTGGTGATTATTTTCCAAACAAAAAATTTCACTTGTCAAGGATGCTGAATTTGTTAAACAAAATTCTACTTTTAGGCTGGCCATTTTCCCCACACACTATGAAAATTGGGTTCCAATTACCACTAATGACACACAATTATTTTTATTTTAGTGATGACTTATCCAATGGAATCTATTATTTCCACATCATAAAAAAATTATTTTTGCCTATAATTTTTTAGGCTTGTCTTATTTGATGGTCACATTTTCCAATATGTGGTGAAAATTGACTTAGGTTGTATGTTAAGTACATATATTTGACATGTGTCTCTATTCTAGAGACTTTGCAAGTAATCTTTTATGATTTTAATCTTTGGCCCAAAATATATTTGATTCTGGACATGTGTCATTATTCTAGAGGATTTCTTTAAAACTTGTTGTTGTTTAGTATTTTGGCCCAAAATAGATTTTATAATGATGGTTTGGGATGATCTAATGATTATTAAAATGGATTACTATATCTTAGATGATATAAAAATATGATTTCTAGGTATTTGTGCTTTTGGTCATGAGTTTCTTCAATAATTAAAGATTTTCTAGGGTTTTACAAAAGGTTCATACAATAGAAACAAAATCACCAATAAAATTATTTTTCTTCCTTTTTTTGAAAAAAATCTCCAATAGAAAATTTTTTTTCCACCATAAAATAATGTTTGATTTGTCAAGATTTTATAATTTTTCCCAAAGGGGGGTTTATTAAAGTTTTCCCTATGTAGTTATAGAGAGAAATATTTGAAGAAGCTAGACATGACATTTGAGGTAGCATGGTTGAGGAAGGTAAAGAAAATATTTCTAAACATCCACCCACTCAATCTATACCAAACATCATAAAACAAGTACTAGAGACCACCATTCCTATGAAACTTGGAGATCTATAAGAAATAGATAAAGTATCAAAGGATTACCCTCCAAGGAGGATAGTAAAGAAAAATCACAAGAAGGAAAAGAGAACAACACCATATTCACCATAGGGACGGGGAAGAAACCTATAGTGGTAGAAATGGAGATAATAGGATGTAAACTATCGAATGCTATCATAAAAAAATGGCTCAAGTGTTAATATCCTACCTAAGGAGACTTGTGAAGCACAAGGAAACTATACACTCATGCCACTCACATTCCAACTAGTGGGAGCAGACCCTCATGGAATCAAGCTAATAGGAAATTTACTTGGACAAAACGTATTAATTGGAGCACATCAGTTCTTCTTGGACTCTGTGATGATTACCCAAGAGAAGAAAGGGTATGATACATTATTGGCAAGTGGATGAATAGTCACAATAAATGTCACCCATAATTGGAACAAAAATACCCTTTCCATGGAAGTAGATAGACAAAAGTACACAATTGATTTAAGGAACCATTTTGTAAGTCAGGATCTTGAATTAGACTCCAAGAGTGAAGGATAAAATAGGGAAAGGGTGGAACTAGATGAAGGAGTTATTTGTCTTGGGGAGTTCTCAAAAATTTGATAAAAGCTCCCTCAATAGATTGTTTTACTAGCAAATGGAAGACTAGGAAGTATTCTAGCTAGAGTGTAATATGTTGCAAATCTAAGAATTTGAATTAGAAGAAAGGTACTCAGATGGTTATAAGGAGTACATGGAGGGTAAAACAACCCTAAATAATAAACCAACATAGAAAAATAATTTGGAATATGAGGAGGCTACAATACAGACAATAAACCTAGGGGAGAAGGACCAACTCAAGGAGAGTCAAGAAGAGGACTTGGATCAAGTATTAAAGGTGATAACTTTTAAGATATTCCTTGAATATAAGGACATATTCACATGGGTGTACAAGAAATTGAAAGGAGTACCACTAGAACTCTACATCCATTAGATACCACTAATACTAGGAAAAATACTAGTGCACAAATTACTATATGAGATAAACAATAACTACGTATCCAAAGTTCAAGAAGAAGTCACAAAAATGCTTGAGGCAAGAAAAATATTAAACGTATAAACTAGTGAGTGCACATCCCCTAAAGTTATATCACTAACGAAGGACAAGAAATAAACTTTAATATGTATCGACTTCATATGCTTCAATGTGGTAACTATAGAAGACCCCTTCCTAATCCCCTTTACTCATAGTATCCTAGAAGAGGTGTTCATCCATGAAATATGTTCCTTCATAGACTAGTTTTTGGGATATAACCAAATCAACATTATTGAGGAGGATAATCTCAAAATTGTATTTATAGTTGAAGATGGGGTGTATGCTTTTAATAGGATGTCATTTGAGCTATGCAATGCACGAACCACCTTTCAGAGGATCATATTGCATATCTTTGATGATATGTTTATAGGGAATTTCAAAGCTTTCATAGATTATTGGTCAATCTAAAGTGGGAAGGCACACAACCTCAAAGTCATTAGTGAATGTATGGATAGATGTATAAGGGAAAGGATGGCCTTGTATCTCATGAAATGTAGGTTCATGGCTCCACAAGGGAAACCTCTAGGCCATATAGTATTCAACGAAAGGTTGAAAAATGATCATGAGAAGATCAAGCTCCCTTTAGACATGGATGCTTTTTTGGATGTAATTGGTGTCAAGTCCTTCTTGGAACTATGGGGTACTATAGGATATTGACAAAAGAATTTTTGGAAGTATTTGTACCCTTATAAAATATAACTAGAAAGGGAGAATGATTTATTTGAGAGAAAGAACAAGAGGAGGCTTTCTAGGAGTTAAAAATGAGACTCATGGGTGCTCTAATTCTCATATACCTCAATTAGAACAAGGAATTCCATTTTTATGTGGATTCTTCCAATTATGCAATAGGTGCCACCCTAACACAAATGGGGAAGGAGGGATTGGACCATTCAATATACTTTACAAGATGGCTATTATCAAAAGTAGAGAAAATTTATAGCACCATTGAAAGGGAACCATTAGCTATGGTGTATGTAGTTTAGAAGTAAAATCTAGAAATTACTTATTAGTTATTCCTTTTACATTTTTTTTTATCATCAAGAGCTCACGTATCTAGTGAATAAGATTGTAATTCGAGGGAGAGTAAGTAGATGGCTAATCCTTTTGCAAGAATTTACTTTTAAAATCATAGTTCACCTAGGGAAAAGTCATGTAATTTCATACCAACTATCAAGAATCAAGTCAAGAGAAGTCCCTAGAACTAGAGTGAACGAGGAATTCCTAGATGCCCATTTATTTCAAATTTCCATCCTGCCTTAGTGGTACAAATGGATCAGGTAGTACCTATCAAGTGCTACTTTCTCAAGGAAGATGCTAGTAGTGGAGATAAGGAAAATTACATTGAAAAGTAGGACATTATATCTAATTAATATATTGGTGTATTATGTGGGTCTAGATGAAGTGTTAAAGAGATGTGGCATAGAGGTTCACAAATTCTAGGAGTTCTGAAAGGATCCCATGATGGGTTACCAAGAGGTCATATGGGACCAATTACTATAGCTTGAAAGGTATTTTTGATTGGACTCTTATGGCCCACATTGTATGCAGATGCTCAAGAATGGGTCATGAGTTGTGATACATGTCAAAGGGTGGCAAAACCCCTAAAAAGAGATCGAATTCCACTATTTCCACCACAACCTCAAGAATTATCCAAATGATGGGTCTAGACTTTGTAGGGCCCTTGCCTATTAGGAATAACCATAGATGAAAATATATAGTTGATATAGTGTAAGGCAAGAGAATCCCCAAATGAGATGTCTTATCTTGTAGCCAATAACCACACAAAGGAAATCATACAACATATATAGAATCTAGTACCAATTTACAACACTTCATTCATAAAATACAATGTTCCTGGCTATAATGCCTTCCAAGTTATGACCAAATACAATAGAAATTACAATAATAGTTGTACAAGATCCCTTAAGATCTAACGCCAAACCCTAGCTATTCCAGATCCACGTTCTGGTAGAAACCTCCAAAGAATATCTAAAATTGTTCACAATCCTACCAAAAATTTCCTTTTTTCCCAAGCCTCATCTACTAGCCCTTCAAAGTTCACTCCTCTTCCACATCCTCTCCTCCAAGTTGGATGATTATCACTTAAGACTCCACAAGACCCCCTTAATTATACTAAAGTAAGCCAGAAGTTGGCCTAGAAAGTTACAAACTAATTTCACCCTTATGTTAAATACATATTTAAGCCACAAATTGGCTTACAAAAAAAATTAAATGTTAAGGTTGGATCACAATAGAAACCTAACATAGACAACTCAATAAAATCTAGAACCAAAATATGATCGATTATCAAAAAATTACTTCCAAATATTAGCAACTCCACCAAGCATAACTAAGCCCCTTCATTAACTAAGCTACTCAATCAATACTACAACCAATCCATGTAGTATAAGTCAAGCTCCCCAATATATGTTGAGTTCTAGTACTTTGGTGACCAAGTCCTTTCATTGATCAAGCTACTTAATCAACAATATAACCAAGCATCACCAAGTTCCCAGTGTATATCAAGTACCTTTAATGACTAAGACCCTCTAGGACCAATGAGAACCTCTTCCTTGTCCAAGTGACACTCCATGTACTCTCCAAAGATACTACCAAGAATTCCTCCAAGACCTCCAAAATATTCATTAAGATAACCCATGATGCTCCTGCATCAGACTCCCCAGGTAAATAGAAAAGTGTATCCCACACTTTAATGCTCAAAGAAAATTTCACAACCATCTTCATCTTCACCAAAGGTTTCCACTCCATCAGGGAAAAGAAAACCAATATGTAAATCAACCATATCTATATTATTATTTCAAACACCAGAATCTCTTAAATCTCAACAACCCAATCAATATGCTCACTCCTAGGTACAAACAAAACATAATGCTTCAAAGGTAAATCTTCATCCATGTCAAAAAAATAAAGAGCACAAAGATCTATTGTATCATGTGGATCCAAAACCAATTCCACATCAACAACTAGTAAATCCACACCAACAACATCAAACTCCACATCAATAGCAATATGTAGATCTCCATCAACACATGCCAAACTAAGAAACACCAATGATCTCATTGCTCACAACAAGTTGCTCTATAATTTTTATGTAAGACACAACAAAAAATCATGAAAAAAATTCTCCACCCTAGCATCAAAAAGGTTATGAATATCATTAGCAACAACCTCAAGTTTCTCTATAGGTTCTACATTAGACTCTTTAAACTAATCAATAAAACCAACCTCTTCCTTGACCTTTTCATGCCATCTTCTCACTCAAACAAGTATTTTAACCAACCAAAAAAATCTCTTCCAAATCAATAGAATCCAACTCCGTAAACATTTATGAAACTCAACCATCTCTTCCTTAACTTGATTGGTCAGTTTAGCTTCCAACTGAGCTAACATATCTAAAAGCTTCTTCTCCACCACATCATGGAGGTTGACAATCATTCTAGGGTCCCTACAAAAAATCTTTCCCACACCCCTTATGACAAACCCAAATTTTTTGGAAGTCATATCACAACCTACCACCTTACACAAATAACCAGGAACAAATTATAATTCCATGGATATGAATCTATAATACACATCACACAAACTCTTTATGATCATGCTCTTGTTGACATATCAGTCAAGTTTGTTATTAGTGACACACACTTATTTAGAGTATGTATAGCTACTGAGCTCATTGAATAGTTTACAATGTTTTCCATGTAGTTCAATAGCCACTAAGCTTCTACAATACTAAGACCTTTGGACTATTTCCAATGGTTACCGAGCAGATTTAGTTAGTGTGAAGTTTACCAATGCAAATTGAGCAGTTCAGTGTATACCAAGTTTATCAATGATTATCGAGTTCATAGTTCATGTGATGTAAAGATAGTGGTTACCAAACATTGCAGTTTCTACCAAGTTCTCAGTTTATGTGATGTTGACTAAGCCACTCCATGGTAACCAAGTGATTCAATGTTTGCCAAATTGTACAATATTTACCAAGTCACTAGTGCAAATCGAGTTCAAGACTACTTGAATGTGATTAGTATGGACTGAGCTTCTACATTCACCAAGAGCATGATGATGCCAAGTAGTGATAGTGGATGTCAAGTATCAAAACCTCACCAAGTTTTTCTTCAGAACTCAAGTATCTTCATATTGGCCGACTTTGTCATATTTATGTTAACTTGTGTCATGGCCAACTTTGTAGTTTTGTAAATTGGTTTGGTATATATGTGATGTATTATATCATATCAAATTAGTATGGAATGTAATTTAAATGTAATGCAAGTGCAAGAATGCAAATGTAAGCAACAGATAAATATTTATGGTCATATTATCATAAGGAGCAGTAGTGATAAATCTATCATAGAAAGGTGATCAATACATCAAGAAATCTCTATCAACAAACTAAGTTGCAAATTTAGAGATATACTACTTCATCCTAATAGGTGAAACATTCAAAGTCCTTTAACAAGGTAGACCTAATGATCTTTTATAAATCTCTTTAACAAGTGCATACTTCATTGTATGTTTGTAAATCCTCTCTCAAGGTGGACCAAGTAGTCTTATTTGCTCCTAACAAGGTAGGTCAACAGAAGTAATCATTGTAAGCCTTAATAGGCCAACTTTATACTTCAGTACTAAAATTTGTGGGTTTCATCCCCACCCCAGTTTTACTTTCTATTTGGAAGGTTTCTGAGTCATCAAATCATTGTGTTCAAGTGTTGTGGATGTTTTATTTTTTCAGCTTCTCATGCATACAATTAGATTAGATGTGATGAATTAAATGGTTATTGGTTTAATGAAATTAGTAGAAGTTTTAGAAGTTACTAATTTTCCCCTCCCCTCTCAGTAACTTATCTTAGTCTTGAATATTTTCAACAATTGGTATCAAAACTTTGTCGTTCTCAAGAGAAAGTTTAATAGCTTGAGCAAAAGATCAAGGATATGGAGATGTTTAGACTTGATAAGGCAATTGATAGTGAAAATTTGATCTAGAAATGGCCATTGCACAAATCAAGAAAGATAAGGAGAAACTTTCCCAATCCCTAGAAAGAAGAAAATAACTTGAAAATCAAATGAATGACCATCTTTACATTGAAGAAAGAATTGAAGACTTTTTACCTTCAAGAAATTTAGCTGAAGCAAATAATGCAATCAAAGAACTCCTAGAGAAGAATGGTTACCTACAAGAAGAAGTAAGAAAGATGAAAAGAGAACAATAAATTCAGTTAGTAAGGCTATGTGAAATCTTGGAACAAAGAAACAAGATAAAAGAAAAAATGGATGGAAGGAACAATGAGATCCAGAACCAATCCTTTTAGCATGAAGATCTTATGGATAAATCTCCAATGTAAATGAGGAAATCATTAGCCAAAGATAGATCAATGAAATATTAAGGAATGATCTAAATTTTGAAAGAAAGATCAATGAAAGAATAAGAAATGAGTTGAGATCTAAAGAGAAAATTAGTAAAAGATTGAAAAAAGACCTAAACGTTGAGAAGCAAATTAATGAGAGAATGATGAAATCTCAAGTAGACATGGTTCAACTAAATGAGAAAAACCTCTATAGGAAAAAAGGAAAAGTAGGAATTGGATGCAAAGAAGAAGGTGAATCCTCCAAACAAGGTGCTCAAAGGAATCATAGACCTACTTGCAATCACTGCGATAAGATAGGTCATACATCTAACAAATGTTCGAGTAATGAAAAAGAAAAATTCAATGGAAAATGCTACAACTACAATTAGTATTGTCACAAGGCTAATGAATGTAAAGAAAAACCAAAATTTGAAGGCAACTGTCACAAATGCAAGACACATGGACACAATTCATCAGAATGCAAAACAAAGGCATTGAATCCTATAGAGAAAATTGTGAAAGAAATATTTGGTTGGGATTACAATACATGGTGTAGATTTCATTACTATGGATAATATGGACACATTGGTATGAATTATGTTAAGCATCATATGAGAAAAAGGGATACCACTATAAGATGTTACATATGTACAAAACTTGGTCATATTGCCAAGAATTATATGAATACTAGTAAGATTGAAGATGAGAAGAAGGAAAAAGCTAATTACATTAAAAAACAAATGAGACACTAATGGATTCCTAAGTCTACTAAGGATACTAGTCCAAGTAGTGATCATCAAGTCACGCAAGGACTGGGTGACTCTACCACCTCTAATTAAGTTCTTAACAAAGAATTAGAACTAGGCCATCAAAGAAGACATCAAACTTAGTTCTAGTTGAAAGGTGACAAAGATCCAAATCCATATGCAAGATACAAAGAGATCACTAAGAAAAAACAATATTAGTTATTACTAAGTTACCTTCTCTACTGAGTGAGGTCGATCATAGATTCCACCAAGCAAGGTCAGGATTAACATAGTCACTTATGGTTACTGAGTAATGAAGACTTCACCAAGTGATCAAGATAGAGTAGTGGATGGTAGCCTATCAAGCATTATGTTAACTCATCTACCACTGTACTAAGCATTAATGGAAAAAAATTTAACAAAAGGCATGAAAGAAAATTCCTTTTTTTTACCATGAATTTTTGAAGAGCTATTGTGAAGTGCTATTTTCTGTGCAATCAAGTGAACTGAGAAAATTTCCTACAATATTTTTTGAAGTTCTCTCAAGCTACCAAGTGAAAATAACATCCAACAACAACAACAAGGAAAATAAAGGTTTCGATATGTTAGTTCAAGGTGTTGAGTGGAAAGCACCAAACTTCAAGCTTGTGTCCATGGTTGTAGAAACCCTAGATCCCAATAGAGCTCAATCACAAATCCCTCCCAAGGTACTTTTTGTAAATGAAATTAGAACTAATTTTAAATGCACAATTTAAGAAATTGGTACTCTTGAAATGGATGATACCCTAGCTTAGTTGTGTGTTGATGGAACCCTCAAACCCGAGCATCAACTTTTTGAAACTAAAGGTTTAACTCACATTCTCCATATGCCTAGAGAGTTTTAATTTAAATGGATTAGGTATATACTTAGTTGGGTGCATAGTGGTCAATTATGGTTGGAGCAGCCAATATTGATAACCAAAAATGTGATTCATCAAATCATTGGTCTTCCGATGCTCACCAAAGTCAAAATGACCAAAAGCCTAGGTCAAGTTGAGTTGAAAAAGAAAACCCTAGCCAAGTGGGATAGCAAAGGCATGAAAATTAGCAGTGTCACAAATGTAGAACTCAAGTTTGGTATACATATTATAGCTCAAAAGATATATAGTTCAAGACAATTCAATAGTGTATCCTATGAAGCTATGGACTTGGCATTCAAAGTGGTGAAAAATAACTTTTCTTATGACCTCACTGAGTTGTTGTTGAGGCAATTCAACAAAAATATGGAAAGAATTAGAACTTCCAAGAACAATCCTTGTAAATTTGGTTCTTTGTTAACATGTTTGTTCTTTTATGTGCAAAATTTTTTGCCTTCTAAAGGCACTATTGTATGGAGAAAGGATGTGCCAGTATTGTACCAAATAAATGAATACATTGTAGAAATGGGAGAAAACTATGACAACATCATGGATGACTACTTTGATTTATTTAAAGATAAAATGAATAATAGGTTCAAGATACCTAAGAAGTTAGTTGAGGATTATAAAGATGATATGTGTTTTATGGTTTATTGTGAGAAAGTATACATCCAGGTAGTTAAGCCTAGAACTATATGGGTAAAGCCTCTTAGCTATGAAGTAAATATTGATGAGACCAAGGATATCATTGAAGCCTTTGTCAATGAACCTATGGATCCCAAGGCTACTTACTTTGACACCTATGAAGAAGAAAAGGCAAGAATAGAGCTAGAAATAAAGTTAGCTCAGGTAGTTAACAAAGGAAAGAGGAGGATAGCCAAACTAAAATCTAGTGCACCTCTTATGTTAACCAAGGGAAAAGGTGAAGATGAAGAGTAGGAAAAGGATGAAGAAGAACCAAAAGAAGAAGAAGTACCTTTGAAGAAAAAGGGCAAGGTATTCATCCTAAGGCCTCCTAAGGCATCCACTACAGTCTTCACAAGGAGGTTCAAGAAGAAAGGAAGTGATATTGTTCTTAGCAGATCTTCCATCTTTTAGGAAAAGCTGAAACAAATGGAAGAAGGTTTTGGTATAACAAACTTCAAATCTTTGAAGTATGAAACAAGGACAGAGGTAGAATAGAAATAGGTTGAAGAGCTAGTGCTAACCAAAATGGGCAAATGGAAGTATTCACCAGACCAAATTGCCTCTCAAATCTCTAATGAATTGTTAGAGAAAATTAAGTTGAGATGGGACTTTGCAATGCAAATAGCAAAAGACATATATGCACAAACCCTAAGGAAATTACTACTAAGCATGAAATATTCTAAGGTAAAAGAGTCTTTAAAGAAAAATGAAGATAAAAAGACTCTTAGGTTTAATACATGTTTAATTTTGATCAAGGATATAGAGCATGTAGTTAAGAATGCTACAAACATGTGGAAGAACATTTATCATCTGCATAAACCAAGTGACTTCCTAGTATATGTGAAGGATGATGAAGAATAAGAAGGTAAGGATGAAGAGGATGATGAAGGAGAAACTCATTATGTTACTATTGATTATGAAGAAAATAAGGAGCAATTAGCTAAAGAAAAGGAAGAAGAAGAGGAGCAAGGAGTATAAGCTACCAAGGAAGATAAGGAAGATGATGAGGAGACCCAATAAAGATAATAGCTATAGTCATTGCTTCAATTCCTCACTCCCTAAGAAAACTCTTGACAACATCAAGTATGGAAGCAGTTTCAACAAGTATGGTTGTGACTACATCAGATACATCAAATGTCCTATCACTCTTTGCACCAACATAACTCAACATATCAATGATAGAAGTGACTTCCACTTCATCAACCAAGCTATAGGTTACTCCTTCTTCTATTGAGTTGAGTTCTTCTATTATCTCCTCTCTAATTTTGACTTCTTTAGTTTTGAGTTCATCCATGGTAAGCACTCCAATTTTGTCTACTTCAATTTTGGCTTCATCAATTTTAGATTCTTCTAGCATCTCTGTAAGTACTCCACCAGTTAGTACTATAATAGTTTTTACTACAAGCCCTAGTATGTCTACCATTGTTCCCATTCTAAGTACTAAGGCAATAAGTACAAGGACAATTGAACCTAAGTTTCAATCAAGTACAAAGTTTTTAAAAGGAAAGGAAATAGAAAAAGATATAGATCTAGATGAGAAAATGGAAATTTCTAAATGTGATTCTACAATCTTTCTACAAATCAAATGTACATAGTTGGTGAACTTCTTTAGAAAAAGCCTAAGTAGCCAAAATTGAGAGAAGAAAGGGATAGATAATATAAGATATTAGATGACACTACTAACATTTTGACTAAGGCTATTGGAGTTGAGGTTGATTCTTCTCAACCAATTTTTTTCAACTTGAAGAGATAGTTCAAAAGTTTAAAGAGGAGACCAAGGGACAAGAGAAATTGATTAAAAAAGCTAAAAAGAAGTTCAATAATAAAGTGTTGGAGCACATTGCTCAAAAAATTGCTATTAATCAAGTTGAATTATCAACAATTTTGGTCAATCTTTAGGCATCTTGTTCTAATATGTCATCACTTTTTGCTAAGCTATGTGATGTCATCAAGTATACCAAATAAGTTAAGGAAAAATTATCCAAAATTGATAATAATCTTAAGGAAAGTGCTCAGCAATTGCAACTTGGCCCTAGTTCAAGCTCTGGACATTTTAAGAAGATCATATTTTTGTTAGATATGTAGGCAGAGTTGTTAAGAGAAGAAGCAAGGATCTATTCCACACTGTTTGAAATTTAAAATATGATCCTTACTATCATGGATTCTATGTGCAAACACATTGTTTGTTCAAAAACCCTAATCTAGGACAAAAACTTCTATGTTGATGATCACATGATTGAACTCTCAGTAGAATTTCAAATTGCCATTCAAACATGTAAAGTCTTAAAGGAAAACTAGGATAAAACATTGGCAATTACCCTCAAGGTACACTCTAAATTCTTATCTCATTTTGGTGTCTCCGTGTAAATATGTTGAATAAATCTTTGGCATTACTGTCAAAAAAGAGGGAGAAGAGATGAGATATAGGAGAAAAGTTAAAGAGGGAGAAGAGTAGAGTTACAAGGGGAGATATGTATATAAGAGAAAAGCTTCATGTAAATAATACATTACATAGTATAAGGAGATATATGCTATGATGTAAATATATTTTGTATATATCTTACAAAGATCAATTTTGAAAAACCTCAAAAAAGACCAAGCTAGTATCACATGGTGATCAATACAAGGTATTCAATTTTGGGCTAATAAGTGCTTTTTCCACTAATGCCAAAGGGGAAGATTGTTGAGATACCAGTCAAGTTTTTTATTAGTGACACACACTTATTCAAATTATGTATAGCTATAGAGTTTATTGAATAGTTTATAGTGTTTTCCATGTAATTTAGTAGCCACCAAGCTTCTATAGTTGCTACCGAGTCCTTTGGACTATTTCCAATGGTTATCAAGTAGATTTAGTTAGTGTGAAGTTTAGCAGTGCAAATTGAGCAGTTTAGTGTATACCAAGTATCAATGGTTACCTAGTTCACAGCTCATGTGATGTGAAGCTAGTGGTTACCAAGCATTGTAGTGTCTAATGAGTTCTTAGTTCATGCAATGTGAAGGCAATGTTGACCGAGCCACTCCATGGTAACTAAGTGATTTAGTGTTTGCCAAGTTGCACAATATTTACTAAGTCACTAGTGTAGACCGAGTTCAAGACTACTTGAAAGTGATTAGTTGTTGGATTATCTTATTGGAAAGAATGCTTCTGAGGGGGGGGGGGGGGGGGGTGAATAAGAAGTACTAGCCTTTTTAATTGTTTCAAATCCTTAATAACATATTTTTGAAATGAGCATGCATGCATATAAACTTTAAACAATCATAAGAAACAAATATGCATCACCACTTAACACTTAAGATTTGGTAACCCAGAAACCCTCCAGAAATAAGAAGGTAAAACTGGCGTGGGGATAATACCCACAAAATCACTGTAGTAATAATGTTTAACCACTTCTGATGGTCTACCTTGTTAAAGGCCTACCCTATCAAAGGCTTTACACTGTATCAATAGCAACCTGGTTAAAGGATTTCAAACACTTTACATGAAGTGTTACCCTGTTAAAGGATTTAATCACCTATTGAAAGGATTTACAAAATAGCTACTAAGCTAACCTATCATCATAGGGTTTACTTTCTAATACAATGGCTAAAGAGTATTAGGTATGATAAACCTGATGGCTTACAATCCTTCAATTTTTGAATACAGGCACTTGATCTGCTCTTCTATGATCTTGATCCTTTTTGAGATCTGATACTCTTTTTTGTGAAATAGTTTTCTTTACACACCTTTTTTCATTCACCTCTCTGTCTAATCTTGATCTGATTTCATCTTCCTTATAAAGACACTCAAAGACTTAGGGTTAGGTATGGATCTATGATCCATATTTAATCTTTGATATTTTCTTATTCCTTGCACATCACTTATTTGTTGCATGCCTTCTCCATTTTTCTTATTGGCTGCATGTAGATTGCATAGGAAATATAAATGATTTGATCTTATCACTTAGATCCTTTGAGATTTGTCTTATGTTGGCTATGAAAATGTTTTACATCTGAGTTTGTGAAGTTTCAAACTCATATGTTGATTCTGTGTTACTTGGCACTTATTGCTTCCTGATGCTCTGCACCTTCTATAACTCGGCTTCTGTACATGCTCCTATCTTGCTCGAAATCCTTTAAGATTTGGTACCTGAATGATGCTTGGTACTTGGATCATGCTCAACACTTGTACTCACTCGGCACCTAATCTTCACTTGGCACCTGAAGATTACTCAGCACCTGATGTCTTTTCTAATTTCGCTCATGTTGTGGCTCGGCATATATGATGTACTTGGCTCCAATGTAGAATGTAATTAAGTTTGTTGGCACTCAATTGTCAAAAACCATTATGAGGTTAACAATCTCCCCCTTTGACATGAGTGAAAAAAACACTTAACTGACCTTATGAGTACATATACTAAACTTACTTGGTATATATAGAGATTGAAAAACCTTACTCAAAATTGCAAAATGTATATATACCTCAAAATTTGTGTAACTCCCGCTGAGTTGATTGTGCCAATATCTGTGCTATCTTGTGCTGTGTATTATGCTCCTTCATTAACTCATTATTTCCCCCTGTGTATAATATCTATATCCCCTTCATTATATATTTTCTCCCCTTTTTTGACACTTATTTCAAAGGGTCCTAAATGGTAATGCCATGTTTGGCCAAAAATGTCTTGTTTACCTCAAGGAGTATTTGGAGAGCTACATCCTAGTTATTTAAGGCAATATCCAATGAATTTTTTTGGATTGCAAGCTCTGTTGTGAGATCAACAAGTCCTTCATGTGTGTAAATATTGGGATCCTTCTTCAGGACTATTTTTGCATACAATTGCTCCTTGTGCAATACTTCTAAGTGAGGAGTTATGGAGGCTTGAATTTACATTAGCTTTTCTTTGATAGTGACCTCTTCTATTGACAATGCAGCTAATTCCTTCTGAGTGTATAAGGTATGAGAAAATTGTGTTGCACTCTATGCAAGATCAGAGGGTAGTTGCATGCTGGGGAGTTTTAATTTACTTTCAAGATTCAAAATTTTTTGATTTATTTCGTGTGTGAACCTAGAAAAATCACACAATTTACTGTAAAGGGAGAATATGTTCCCTAATACACTTTTTACATTTTCTAATTTCTTTGCTAGGTCAACCTGTCCCAAAATTATGTTATTAGCTATTTTCTAGTTGACTTTGCCCAAAAACTTCTTTTTTGACCATTCCAATAGTTTTACATTAGTATCATGGTCTTCATTATTTACTTGATCAACTATATCAGATAATTGCCCAAGTATTGGCCTATTTGCATCTAGAGGTTGAAGACTAAAAGAATCCATGAATATATCTTTTATTTCATTTACCGCTTGCTTGTATTTGTAATCTTTTCTCATTGCCTCTTGTCTCCTCCTTTTATCCAATGCACTTTGTATTTCATTCATCTTCTCCTCATTGAGAGTGCTTGAATCATAATAGGGTATTTTGATTTCTTCATCAAGCTCAGGAATACCATAATGTATGGTCCTGGCTACTCTTGTAGAAGTTGAACTTGGTGTACTAGCATATAAAATTATCTTTTTAGTACTCTTCTCATGACTGGGTTTTGTGGGAGTTGCTATTTTTGGTAATTCAACCAAAGTTTGTATTGCAGACTCCTCTTAATTTTGGATTTCTTCCTTCTCCTCTTCTTCTTGCTTGTCTTCTTCTTGATGTGTTACTGCTGCTGGGGGTGTACCCACTATATGAGCTGTTGTCCCTATTATAACCTCTGTTGTTGCACTCAACTCCTAATGAGTTTGAGTGCCTAATCTTGGTGGTGACAGAGGTGGTAGAAATGTAAGTACAATAGTTTGAGTGATTTGAGGTGGTTGTTGTCATGGCACCTTGACCTCTTTAAGTTTATCTACTGACTTTTGAAGACTATCCACATTGACCAATATGGGATTTGTACATAATTGTGCTTGTAGATTCATTTGGTCAAGGATCTTGGTAAGATCGGCTGCAGTTAGTGGATTGATGTTTTGACAAATGGTGTCAACAACATCCTTAATCTTTATGATTTTTGCAGGTGTGGTAGGTGAGTGAGGCAAGCTAGGAGGTAAAGGATGTGTGTCTTGCACACTTTGTTGTTCATCAGTTCCTTTTTCTTCATCTTTCATTTCCTCCTCTTTTTCTTTCTTATTTTCCTTTTCTTCAACCTTTTTCTCTTCTTCAGTTTTCTCTTCTCTCCTCTTCCTTCTTTATTCCAGTTTGGCAACAACTTCTTCTTTGTATATTTCTTCAAGAATATCTTCAAATGTTTTGTACAAGTTTTTCCATACTCTTGTTGTTCTCTGCACAAATTCTTTAATTTTTTTTTACAAGATGGAGAATGCCCTATATTTGGGTGTAAACCTTTTATTATGCCTTTTGACTGCTTGAGTTACTAGTTCTTTTATCAAATTAGGCAGTCAATTTTCTAGGGTTGATTCCCTCATTTCTTTCTCCATCATTAGGTAGAAATGCCATCTATCTTCTACAATTTTAGACAATTCCTTTGGCAATTGTCCATCTAGTTCAAGAGGTGTATACTTGAATTTGCCATAAATGCATAGACTAATTCTTCTATGCTATTTTGTTCCTCTTTACTGAACTTATTGTAATCAATCTTTTTCATTTCATTTATGTCTCCATTCCTAATCTTCTTACATAATATATCAATTTAAGATTTAGGAAGACTTACCTCTTCAATCTGATCTTCTTCATCAGTATCACGTTGGACAACATATCTTTTCCTTTTCTTTGGCTCTTCCTATGCCTTTGTGTTTTTCTTCTTTGTGGCTTCCTCTTTAGCCTTCTGGGTAGAGGCCCTTGTTGTAGCTCTGGTTGTTGGCTTCTTTGACATTTGCACATCAGCTTTCTTTGGTGGGGGCTGAGAAGTAAGAGAGGTCTTTGTTTTCCTTTTATTGACTTTTCCTCTGTCGGGTGCTTCCTTGGTTTTTGTTTCCTCGACACTCTCATCTTTTTCTTCTCCTTGTCTTTGAGGAAGTTCAAGTGGCTCTTTTTCTAGCTCACCTTCTTCTTCTCCTTCATTGATCTCTTCTTCTTCATCTGCTGTACTTGATTCTTCAATACCAAATTTCTTCTTTATCTTCTTTACCAGCTTGTCCTTTTTCTTTACTGTTGACACTGTCTTGAGTTCTGTCACAACTCTTGATTTTACAATGTCATATGTCCCAAATGCCTTCGCAAATTTATCCATTTCTTCTACAAGTAAAGCTATGATGGCTGCAGAAGCTTGGTCAACATCAAGCTCATATCCTAATGGTCTTAGCCATCTTGTTCTAGGAAGGACTACTTGTATGTAGGTGTAATCAATATCAACAAGAAAACATATGTCATTTATATGCTTTTCTACTAGTGAGACTAGTATTCTCATTTTGTTCTTCATTGCATTTTTGAAATCCTCAAAATAGATAGACATTTGATCATCAAAGCTATCTCCCATTTGTGCAATGAAATCATTAATTTGATCAACAATTGTTTTATTTTGACTCTAGTTGACTTTTCCAAATGAAGGGAATTCCTTCATTACATAGAAGAACATGAAAACCAACACTGAACCAAATTTGCACTGTGCTCACTTGGATTTTCTAATAGCTCCAAGATTTTCATTAATCTGTTGCAACAGGAGTTCTACAAAATCATAAGTGCAGTCTTTCTTTACAATTTTGTATGCCACATCAACTGCTATGTAGGGTACACTATTTAACCTACTAGATTGGTAGAACTTATGTGATATGATCCTTATAGAAAAATCTAAAAGAGGATCAGTAACAATATCTATGGTCATTCCTCTGTTGTTCCACTTTGCACTTGTATTTTTCTCAATTGTTTCCTTCTTTTCGCTCCTCAATGTTTTTTGTCAATCTAGGGTTGGAAAACCAATAACCCTATGAACCATTTTCTTAGTAATCTTAACATGCCCTTGTTCTAACCAAAATGATCCATCACAGATTCTACTGAGTATAATGTGTATCCACTCATTTTTTAATACGATTGGGAAAACTAGGGCTTTGGTTAAACCCTTCTTTTCTATGATAGAAAACTCATCTTTCAGAATACCATTTTTGAAAAGTTTTTCATAGGCATTGAAGATTTCCAAATCTCCTATTGCTCCTATTTTATAGTTGTAGTATTTTCGCACATCCTGAACCATAACGACTTTTTTAGGAATGGCAGATAGGGCACCAACAGGATCATTTTTGTATGCAACCTCTGGTATTGGTCTAAACTCAGGTTGCTTAACTTTGTTGCTGACAAGTTGAATTTCATGATTCATTTTCTCTTGGGTCATTTTTGAGCTTTTCACTATTTGTATCTGAACTAGGGTTTTAACAATTTTAAAGAAAAACTTTTCAAACTGTAAAACTTGGCACTTGTGGGAAATACCTGAATAGGTACTTTGATCACTTGGGTGGATGTTGATTTGCTACAAATCACTGGTTGAAAGCTTGAACATCACTTAGATGTGCTCGAAATAATCACTCTTCATTTGAATGACTCAGGAATGAATTGAATTTTACTTTTAAACAATAGAAGAAACTTTTGCATTTAATGCATTTTAATACCTACACCTATCACTCAGCTTCCAAATGTTGTTCAACTTGGCATCCGCTCGACAGCTATGCTTACTCAGCATCTACTAACTTTGGTTATAATTCAGCATCCAAAGCAATTTCACTCAGCATCATTGTTTGAGTTTAGTCTTAGCATCTTATCTTATGCTTAATTATTCTTTTCAATGCTTCTTTGTCTTGGGACTGATGTATGATATAACTTTGTATATTAGTCCCATACATCTCCCTTATGTTTAGTTTGACGAAGTGTGATCACTTGACCCATTAGGTGAAGTGATCCCTTTGCTTGATGTACTGCACTCATCTTTCTTCTTCCAAGTCTTGTTCATCTATCCCCTTATGACATCAATCTTTTCTTTTCCTTTCTTGGCATCAGTATTTGATGCTTTGGATCTTGTTGGATAGTTTTTGCTGGTATGACCAGTTTCCAAGCAACTGAAACATGTAGTTTGACTCAACCATATTTTATAGTTTCCCTTGAAATGTGTTCTTATGCAATTTTGGGGTGTATGTCCATATTCTTGGCAATAGTAACAACTATACCTGGTATTATAATCCCAATAGTAGTGACTTTCACTCCCTTTTGCTGGTTGATATGATGGCCACATGGACTTTGATCTGCATTCAAATGCCCTATGTCCATATTTCTTGTAGTTATGACAATGTCCATCAAATCTTTGTGTTCTTGGGATTTTGAATCTATATTCTTGTGTCATATGTGCTTGCATTTTGTACTTGTGACAGTAACTCTTACTTTTATGTGTGTTATATTGATTGATTCTTTTACTCTTGCAAATATTAGCAGTATGTCCCTTTTTATTACAGAAATGACAAGTGGGTTTAGACTCCTTACCTTTGTCACTTCTTTGCTCAATACTCTTTGATGATTCTCCAACTTAAGTGCTATTGTATCCAAGTCCTGATGTATCATGGGTTGATCTTGGGAATTTCAGTAACTATTCAAAGTACTTTATGGCTTCGCTTGACTTGTTGAGATTTTTTGCTATCTCCTTTTCTCTATTTAGTTCATTCTGTAATTGTTCATTCTACATCCTCAGAGTAGAGATCTCAATATCTTTCATATTATTTTCATGATGAAGGTTCATCATTTGAGCAAGTGTATCCATCTACATGTTTGAGATCCTTGTTAATTCAGTACTCTTTTCTTCTAGTCTGTTTGCAAGATTTCTTTTGTCATATTCCATCATGACTTTGTCCTCAACTGCTCTTTTCTTTTGTTTAGTTATTTCAAATAACATTATGGCCTGTGATTCATGTTCCATCTTGAGAGATCTTATCTCATTTGCTTGATCTTTTTTTTCTCCATCAGTTCTACTATTGCTACATCAAATTCTTTAGTGTCTCCATTGGCAAACACTTGTGTGGTATCAATCTCCTTGTAGTGTATGTCATTTTCAGCTATGGCTATCTCCTTTCTTCTTTTTAAAGATTTTCTTAATTCTACTCTAGCTTCCTCTACCTTTTGTAGAGCGAGATGCACATCTATCACCTAGTTTTCAATGATCTTTCCAAGTTTGAAGACTTCCATCCTTAGATATTTTCCTCCAAGGTATTAGACTTCTCTTTGAGAGAAACTGGGCTTTGATACTGATTTTTGGATTATCTTATTGGAAAGAATGCTTCTGAGAGAGGGGGGGGGGGGGGGGGTGAATCAGAAGTACTAGCCTTTTTAACTATTTTAAATCCTTAATAACATATTTTTGAAATGAGCATGCATGCATATAAACTTTAAGTAATCATAAGAAACAAATATGCATCACCACTCAACACTTAAGATTTGGTAACCCAGAAACCCTCCAGAAATAAGAAGGTAAAACTAGGGTGGGGATGATACCCACAAAATCACTGTAGTAATAATGTTTAACCACTTCTGATGGTCTGCCCTGTTAAAGGCCTGCCCTGTCAAAGGCTTTACACTATATCAATAGTGACCTAGTTAAAGGATTTCAAACACTTTACATGAAGTGTTACCCTGTTAAAGGATTTAATCACCTATTGAAAGGATTTACAAAATAGCTGCTAAGCTAACCTATCATCATAGGTTTTAATTTATAATACAATGGCTAAAGAGTATTAGGTATGATAAACCTGATGGCTTACAATCCTTCAATTTCTAAATACAGGCACTTGATCTTCTCTTCTATGATCTTGATCCTTTTTGAGATCTGATACTCTTTTCTATGAAATAGTTTTCTTTACACACCTTTTTTCATTCTCCTCTCTATCTAATCTTGATCTGATTTCATCTTCCTTATAAAGACACTCAAAGACTTAGGGTTAGGTATGGATCTATGATCCATATCTAATCTCTGATATTTGCTTATTCCTTCTACATTGCTTATTTGTTGCATGCCTTCTCCATTTTTCTTATTGGTTGCATGTAGATTGCATAGGAAATATAAATGATTTGATCTTATCACTTATATCCTTCAAGATTTGTCTTATGTCAGCTATGAAAATGTTTTACATCTGAGTTTGTGAAGTTTCAAACTCATATGTTGATTCTGTGTTACTCGGCACTTATTGCTTCCTAATGCTCGACACCTTCTGTAACTCAGCTTCTGTACATGCTCCTATCTTGCTCGGCATCCTTTAAGATTTGGCACTTGAATGATGCTCAGTACTTGGATCATGCTCAGCACCTATACTCACTCAGCACCTGATCTTCACTCAGAACCAAAAGATTACTCGACACCTAATGTCTTTTCTGACTCGGCTCATGTTGTGGCTTGGCATACATGATGTACTCGGCTCCAATGTAGAATGTAATTAAGTGTGTTGGCACTCAATTTTCAAAAACCATTATGAGGTTAAAATTAGTATGGACTGAGCTTCTATGTTCATCAAGAACATGATGATGCCAAATAGTGACAATGGATGCCAAGTATTAGAACCTCATTGGGTCAGTCTTCAGAACCCAAGTATCTTCATATTGGCCAACTTTGTCATATTTGTGTTAACATGTTTCATGGCTGACTTTTTAATTTTGTAAATTGGTTTGGTATATATATGTGTCATATTGTATCATATCAAAGTAGAATGGAATGTAATGTGAATTTAAGCAACAAATAAAATTAATGAAGGTCATATCAATGTGAATTTAAGAAACAAATAAATATTTATGAAGGCCATATCGGCATAAGGAGTAGTAGTGACAAATCTATCATAGAAAGGTGATTAGTACATCAAGAAATCTCTATCAAAAAACTTAGTCACAAATTCAGAGATCTACTGCTTCATCCTAATAGGTGAACCAATCAAAATCCTTTAACAAGGTAGACCTAATAGTCTTTTTAAAATCTCTTTACTAAGTGCATACTTCATTGTATTTTTGTAAATCCTCTCACAAGATGGACCTAGTAGTCCTATTTTCTCCTAATAGGGTAGGTCACTAGAAGTGATCAATGTAAGCCTTAACAGACCAACTTTATACTGCAGTGCTAAAGTTTGTGGGTTTCATCCCCAACCCAATTTTACTTTCTATTTTTAAGGTTTCTGGGTCATCAAATCATTGTAAAAAGTTGGGGCAATTAGATTAGATGTGATGAATTAAATGGTTATTGGTTTATTGAAATTGGTAAAGGTTTTAGAAGTTACCAATTCACCCCTCCCCTCTCAGTAACTTAGCTTAGTCTTGAATATTTCCAACAGCCCCAACAATATCAACCTTCCATCTTTGTATCCATCAATCCATATATAAGTCTTCTATAATTAAGTTAGAACCATAATAAACAACCTTATAACCCATATATCTAGGACTCAAAAAGAAAAATCCACCACAATATTAACCAAATCAACTTCTTCATCCCAAGGTCCTGGTGCAAACTACCTCAACTTCAGTTATCTATCTACATGCTTAGGAATAACTATGCTCTAATACCATCTAATGTAGTGAAAGGTGAGAGAATCCCCAAAGGAAATATCCTAGCCCCTAGTAAATAATCACACAGTAGAAACAATACAACAATTACAAGATCTGGTACCAATTTACAACATTTCATTCATAAAATATACCCAGTTGTAAGGCCTTCTATGTTACAATCAAATACAATAGAATTTACAATAATATTTTTACAAGATCCCTGAAGATCTAACCTTAAACCCTATCTAGTCTAGATTCACATTTTGGTAGAAATCTCCAAGAAAGATCTAAACTTGTACTCACAAACCCACCAAGAAATCTCCTTGTTTCCCAAGCCTCTGCTACAATCTATGTAAATTTCTCTCCTCTTCCACATTCTCTCCTCCAAGTTGGATGATTATCACTTAAGACTCAACAAGCCCACCTTAATTATACCTAACTAAGCCACAAGTTAGCCTAGAATTTTACAATTTAAATTAACTCTTATAGTAAATATACATTTAATGCACAAATTGGCTTAAAACATAAATTAAATACAACCAAATTAAATTCCAAGCTCATCTCATGCTAGTAATCAAACACAGAAAACTCAAGAAAAGACAAAACTAATACATGACTGAGTATCATAAAACCACTTTTGAGTATCAACAACTTCACCAAGCATAACCAAGCCCCTTTATTGACTAAGGTACTTGGTCAACACTATAATCAAGCAAGGTAGCATAAGATAAGCTACCTAGTGTATGCCAAGTTCTACTCCTTTGGTGTCTGAGTCCCTTTATTGACCAAGTTACTCTGTCAACACTTCAACCAAGCATCACTAAGCTCCTACTATATGCCAAGTGCCTTCAATGACCGAGCACCTCCAAGATTACCAAGCACCTTTTCTTTGATCGCGTAACACTCCAAGTTCTCTCCAAAGAAACAATAGATCATTCCTTGAAGACCACCAAAGTAGTCACCAAGAAAACCCATGATGCTCCTGCATCAGTAGTGGTGGCAACTAAATACCTTACAAAATGGGTACAGGCATAAGCCCTCCTCGATAGCATAGAACTTAGTACAACTAAATTTATATATGAGTAGGTAGTAATAAGATTTGGATTACCACTATGATTGACAAATGATAGAGGAGTTCAATTTGTAAACTAGACAATTAGAAGAATAACAAGTGAGTATAACATATTCCACTCCTTTTTAAGTCTATACTACCCTACCTCCAATGGTCAAGCATAAGAGATAAATTAGGTATTGGTTAGGATTTTGCACAAAACTTGTAGATTTTAAAATGGAGTTTGGGAGGAGATACTTCCATTTATTTTATGGGAATACAAGACTACCTACAAGGCCACCACTAGGAAAACCCCCTTGCACTTAATGCACAGACAAGAGGCAATGATGCCAATGGAATATGTAGTACCTAACCTAAGAATTGTAGTTGAACATAGGTTAGGTGATGTAGAGAGTATAAGAAAAAGACTCCATGCTTTCATAAAAATATATGAAATGAGGAAACTTTCTCAATGGGTGAGTGAGGTGGAACAAGAGAGACAAAAATTATGGTATGATAAGCATGTGAAGAGTGCTAATTTTAGATTGGTCCAACTAGTACTCAAGTATAATGAAAATAACAAAATAAATCTTGGTAAGTTTAAAGTTTGATGGTTGGTACCATAAAGGATATTGGAAGTAAAAGAAAATGGAGCCATAAAATTATCAACTTTGGATAATAATCCCTTGAGAAACCTAGTCAATGGGTCTAAACTAAAACTATACAAACAAAGGAGGGATCATTTTTCTACCTACTTGCTAGAGATAAAATATCATAGAGATAAAATAAAAGAAATAAGAAAGTGTTTAAGGGGAAAAGAGAGCAACTTTAAATAAACTCTAGGTATCCCTACTTTTTAGGCCACCAAGCCATTCAAATATGTTTGCAAGGAAAAGATAGGTATTTCAAAATATAATTTCACTTATGATCTAAATTAGATTAGCTAGGACCCAAAGGAAGAAGGGTGCAAATACTAAATTCAAAATATAAAGGGGAATGCGATATAAGGAAACATACTCTTTGGCCCTTGATAGGATAATGTGAATGTGAAATCAAACTAATTTATTTAATTATGTAAATGTAGATTCTATATATGTACAATTATCCCAATTAAGATATAGATCTAGGTTAAAGATATGAAAGGAAATAAAATATAAAGCAATCACCTTGAAATGTGTAGTGGATCTATAAAAATTAACTCTCTTCAAACACTTAATATATCAAATATTTTTCACCTTTAACCCTTATCTCAAAAATATCATAAATCAAATAAAAATTTACTAAAATGATGTATCAAATCTAAAAACTAATCACATCAATGAAACAAGTAAGTAAATTATCAACACATAATGCAAAGATTTTGGTTACCCAAAAAATATCCAAGATGAAGGTAAAACTAGGGTGGGGATGACACCCACAAATCTTTACTACTATAGTAATAAAGTTTTTCTTTAGGGCTATAATTTTGATCACCTTTGAAGATCTACCCTATGAGGGATCTACCCTATTAAGAGCTTTAAAGACTTATTCATTCTACCTTGATGAAAGGAGTAAAAACTTACAACTAAGTAAGCACTCTATTAGGAGATTTATAAAGGTTGGTTATGACCACTCTATTAAAATATTTACCTTGAAACACTTTCTAGAATGTATCAATACATGATCCTTCAGTTTTCACAAAATATGAAGATTATGGATATCCTCTTTTTGATCTTTGATCTAATCTCCAATCTGATATATCTATATTCCTCCCTTCCCTACTTTTTAATCACTTTATCTAGTTTACAATCATACTTCTCCTATGACATCCAAACTTTTCTTCTCTAGCGCACTCTATAAAAATAAGGTTTGGATCCTCCTTTTATAACCATCTAATGAAGATTATAGATCAAGATCAATGATCTAGATCCCTCCTCTTTTGTTTTTTAGTCCTTTAATTTTTCTAATTGGTTGATCATCTTGAATAGGGATTGATGATCCATAACAAAGCACATGATCACTTCCATAATTGATTACTTGAACCAAAACATACATCTCTAGATTAGAAAAAATGGCTTACCTCAATGTTTGTGCCATTCCAAGCAATTATATCAAAATTGGTGTACTCGGAAATAAAACATTTTGACACTCAATCATAACTATTCTACAATATTTTCACTCAATCTCTATTTCTTATCTTGCACTATATGACTTGGCATGTATATGTGTGGCATGAACTATATTCTAGATGAATTGACATAAACTAGAGTACTCAGTAGCCATAGAATTCTCTTAGTTGTCACTACTACTCAATTTTAACATGAAATATATACATGTATAATTACAACTCTTAGCCTTCATAGGATGGTTGAAACACAATAATAACTGACCAATTCTACCAAATATATGGCTAAGTAGTTGACACAAATAGATAGCATGAATTAGGGATCAATAATCATCCCCTTTGACATTTGTGGCAAAAAAACTTTTTCTTGATCAAACATTACATATTAATACAAAAGTACTCCCCCTTAGACTATAATCTAGAAATCTTATGACTCAAAAACTAATATATACATCAAAAATTCAAAATTTACATACATGATTAGTTAAATATATAGTTTTTAATGCTATCATATCATTGATCATCCATAATACTAATTCCCCCTTTTTTTGTCATGGGTGTTATGACATATAACTAGGATCCAGGAATGACTCCATATTTCTCCAAAAATGATATGTGGGAGTTTAGAGTTATTTTTATTGTCTTCTCCCTATTTGACTTCAATTCATCAAGAATGTGACTCTAAATTTCTAAGATGGCATAAAGATTAATTATATTGTCACCAATCGAGAGTTGTTGATTTCTTTGGATTAAATCTTTTACAATATTAATATATTTTTGCATGAATACCAAATGTGGAGTTATCAAAGCTTGAATAGTAAGAAATCTAACTCTTATCTTTCCTTCTTCATGAAAATTTTTAGACTACTTGGTCTCTAAAAACATTAACTTTGAAAAATGAAAAGAAATAGTATTAGCATCTGAGGTCAATGTATGTGCATTATTTTTCATGTCTATATTCTCTAACTTCTTACACAAATTTTGGAACATAACATTATCTTTTGAATAAAGAATTGATGTTAGTGATCATTTTCTCAGCAATAATAGCTTTAATAGATAGATCCACGATCTTTATTGCAATCTTGACAACTAGTTTCTACATGACCTTATTATCATATCTTATCTCTGCTCTTTCCATTAGCTTTTGTAGAACATCAATATTTAGATAATTTATTTTGTCTATAATGTGCACCAATTGATCAAGAATGGGTGTATTCTCATTTAAATTATCAATAACAATAGTATCTAAAAAAATGTTCTTGATCTCAAACACAACTTATTTCTTTTGGTGCTCTCTTCTTTGCTCAATCTACTTAGCCTTCCTTGCATATAACTCACTCAAAATTAGCATTTTCTCCTTTTTCAAATTTGACTATCATAATCTAGTATAATAATATCTTCATATAAGTTCAATTTTTTGGGGTGAGTGTCTTACCTTTTCTTTAATAGTTTACCTTTTGAATCTTGGTGTTAGAGCTTAGAAATGTCAATTGTAAACCTTTGGTTTGAATTTCCAAATTCAATAAATGTGATCCTTGAATCATATCACTATACTTTACTTCTCCCTCCATCTATTCTACTATTGGTTGTGGTGTTGTTCCACCTGATTGATCTATGGTTGCAATATTTCAGAGTTTACTTGTTGAACTCAATCTTTGTATTTCCTTTTCTCTCTTTGTTAGAAGTATTAATTCATGTGGCCTTTCTATACCTATAGTGGATAGATATATCATGTCCCTTTTAGTTTCCTCTACCTTTCTCTCTACTTCTTGACTTATCCCTTCATGTTCTGACCCACTTTGTTTCTCATCATCTATTATAGTTGAATTTTGCAAAAGTAGTGCATTGTAATCAACAATAATTGTAGGTATTTCTATGATAGTAATTATTACTTTTTGAGTCCCACATTTGTCTCCACTTGTAGGGTAATATTTTATTTATACAATTACTTGATTTTCCTATACCAATATATCATTGATAGACTTTAAGGCATGTTCCTTATCTTTCTCAATCTTCTTAATCCTTTACAACTCCTTTTTAAAGGTAGTCACATATTTTTATGTATATTTGGATTACTCATCTTCAATTATAATGGTTTTAGTTGGCTTCACAACCTCTTGAGCCATTTTTTTGCTTATTCTCTACATGTTTCTTGCCATTAGAAAAGTATCTTTAGTGTTATCTAATTCAACTTGGTCATCCTCCTTCTCTTATTTTTCCTTTGTTAAAGCCATCAATCCAAAAACTTTCTTCCAAGTTAACTTTCTCTCTTCTACAACATCCTCAACTTTTTTTCTCAAAATTTATATGCCCTTGTCTTTGGCATAAATTTCTTTTTGTAATCTCTCAAAGCTATTTTGATACAACTTTTTCCTAAATTAGGCATAGTTTGGGCTAATGTATCCTTTATTTGTGTCTCAATGTTCATAGCCCATTTCCACTTTGCATCAGTTTTATTGTACAAATTTTTAGGAAATTATTTTCCAAACTCTGTTGGTGTGTATTCCAAATTCACCATCATATCAACTACTACATGCTCTACTTTTTATTTTTCAACTTTACCTAAAGTTTTATGTTTTACACATTTGAAACCATTTAAGCCAACAAAAATCCTTATGTTTTCAAGGAATTTTTCAATGTCTTAAGGCACTCTTCTTGGTGCTATTTGATCCTAACTCAAGTCATATAACTTTGTCCTCTCTACCTCATCATGTTCTTCATCATCTAGCTTAGCCACCAATTTTCCTTTTGGTTTCTTCTTTTTTTGACTTTTCCTAGTCTTATTAGCTTTTAATGTCTCCTTCTTAGGATTCTTTCCCTTGATTGACTTTGTGATTTTTACTAATCCCTTTCTTATTGTATTGATAGCTATAGGAGTTTCTTCCTTAGACCTATGTCTTGTGACCCTTTTTGGTGTATATGTGGGTGGGGTTGATACTATCTTTAAGCTATTTTTCACCTTAGGATCTACAACAATTTCTTTGTCTATGCCTACTTGATCTTCTTCATCTTCATCTTCATCACTAATTTTATCCTTTCCCATACCTTGAGTGGTTTGAAGGGGTTCTTTGATTTCATCTTTTCTACCAATTTTTCCTTCCAAATCCTCAACCATCTTCTTTGTTCTCTTGTTCATAAGAGAAGTCTTCACTTCTAATGTGATTTTAGCCTATGCAACCTCATACTTTCCAAATGACTTGGCCATTTTAATCAACATTTTTTGGCAACAGTGCAATGGTGGATACAATTACTTTGTCTATATTGATCTCATAAGACAATGGTCTCAACCATACTACCCTAGATGTAACTACCTAAACATAAGTATTATTAGTGTACATTAGGAAGCACACATCATAATAATATTTGTCAATAAGTGACTTAGAGATGCTTGTCCTCTTTTTCATCTTTTGTTTGAAATCTTCTAAATAAATATCCATCACACTCTCAAAATTCTCATAAATTTGTGGAATAAAATTACCAATCTTCCTTGTCATGATTTTTCCTTGTTCCCTTACCACATCATCATTTGTAGGAAAATAATTTTGAACATTAAAAAATAGACATATAATAAGTGATCCAAACTTACACATATAATTCTTGGCTTTGTGAGTTAGACCAAATAATTAGCCAATTGTGTCCATTGTAGCTCATAAAGTTCATTTTCATGATCCTTCTTGACAATTTCTAGGCTTGGTCAACTGCTACAGAGGGCACAATGTTTAGTAATCTTGATTGATAAAACTTGTATATGATCACTCAAATGAAAAACTCAATAAGAGGGTCTTCAATGATTTTGATTGTCAATCCTCTTCCATTCAATAGTGCTTTTGTATTCTCCTTAATTACCTCTCTTCTTTGACATCACATTGTCTTTTTTTAATTACATACATGATATCCAGCCACTGCATCAATGGTTTTCTTTGTAATCTTGAATGATCCAGTTTCTAACAATAGTTGTATGTCGTGAATTTAGATAAGCACAAATTCAATCTAGTGAACTTTAAATTTCTTTAGGAAATCTAGGTCAAAGGTTAACCATTTCTTGGAAAAAAATTCTATTCATCCCTTAAGATTCCTTCTTCACATATCTTCTCATAAGACATTCTTATCTTATAATATCTTACTTCACCAATTTTGTATGTATAATATGATCATACATCATGTATCATTATTGTCTTGGATGGAATTGATGATAGGTGATGCAACAAGAATCTTAGGGTACCTATATTGTAGGTAATTTAGACCCCTAAAAATAACCACATAGTAGAAACACAACAGAAAATGAAAGATTTCATACCAAATTACAATACTTGATTTATAAAACAACTATTTACATGCAATGTGCCTAGTTGTAAGGCCTTTCAAGTTAGGGTCAAATACAAAAAGTAATTACAAAGTAGTTCTGCAAGATCTCTCAAGGTCCAACTCCACACTAATCCTAGCTAGTCCATATCCACACTCTAGTAGGAAACCCCAAGGAAATATCAACTTGTGATTGTAATCCCAATAGAAAATCTCTTGGTTTACCAAGTCTTAGCTGCTAGCCCTTCAAAGTTTCCTCCTACACTTTATCCTCTTCTCCAAGATGGATGATTGAATGATGATAAAATACTCTACAAAACCTTGTACTTATACCCAACTAAGCCATAGGTCATCCTAGTAGGTTAGAAATTAAAAAAACCCTTGCATTAAATGCACATTTAAGCCACAAGTTGGCTTACAATAGAAATTAAATACAACCAAATTAAATGCCAAGGTTAGCTCACACTAGAAACCAAGACATGAACGAGCATCAGAAAATTAGTTTTGAGTATCAAAAACTATAACATAGTTAACATGACTTGGTAACACTACAAACCAATTAACATGATAGGTTATGACTTGGTTAACATTGCAACTCTGTTAACATGACATGTTACTACTTAGTTGATATTGCAACCAACATCATTGAGCTCCCAGTGCATGTTGAGTGCCTTCAATATATGAATACCTTCTCTTTCTTTAGCTGAGCTCCCCAACTCCAAAGCCAAACCAAACCACCCTATAGGATTTACAACAATCTTAGGATTCTCTTACATTAGACACCATAGGTTCAAAGAGATGTTTTTAGTAGCCAAAAGAACATCTTCTTGAATTCAACACGTAAATCTCAAATTGGTTCTTCACATACATATCCTCCAAGTCTTCAACTTGTACAATCTTTCCCTTGATCTTCTTTTACCTCTTCACATCCATCCTTGGTGTGCTACATGTTTTCTTTCCATGCTGATCTCTAACTCTCTCAGAATCCTTCAACTCAACTCAACTACCAATACTCAAGTTCCTCCTACCAAGCTTTTTATTCTACAAAGGAATTAGGGAATGCTTCCTACCACCTATCACAATTGAAAACACATTATTGGCACCCTATAATCATGCTACCAAGGTCTACCAAGAAACACATGAGAATTGTTCATGTCTATAATATCACACAACACTTGATCCTTATATTTCCCAATCTAGAAATCAACAAGGCACCACTCCCTTGCTTCTGAAGCATACTCATCTTACAACCAAAAAATCCTATAAGATTAAGGATGTCTTACTCTTGTGAAACCAAGTTTCTAAACCAACTCCTTAGTAACAAGGTTACCAATACTACCACCAACCACAATCACCTTGCAAACTTTACCAGCAATCTTACAACAAGTCCTAAACAAATTAGTTCTTTGACAAGATTCTAGTGTCGTCTAACTAACCAGTACTCATCAAGCTATTAAACTATCTCCTTGCTCATGTTTACTATCTTGGCCTTCAAACTCATTCACAACAATAGCTCTTCTATCACTAGCCTTAGGACATTCATAAAATCTATTTCCTACTTCACATTTTTAGAAAGTACCCTTAAACTCACCTCTACCTATCCTTCTCTTTTGATCAATAGGATTTTTTTCATGATCATCACTTTATTTAGCTTTTTCTAAGCTATCCTACCTCTCCTTCCCTTTGGAATTACCTTGACTTTTCCTCTTCACCTTATCTTCTTCCTTTAGGGCATACTGATAAGCTCCTAAACTGAATCAATCTTCAACATGCCAACCTCATTTTGGATATTGAATCTCAAACCATTAATATATTGAATACCTTCTCCTTTGATAATTTAATAGACCTAGCTAGAATAGTCAACTTGTAGAGCTCCTTAGTATAATCTTTCATAGTCATATATTTTTGTTTCAAATTATGCAACCTTTTGAACAACTCAAGTTCATAATCAAAAGGAATGAGCTTGGCCTTCAACTTAGTTACCATCAAGCTCCATCTAGTGATCTTTATTTCACTTTCCTCCTCTTTCTCTCTTTGCAAATCTTTCCAACAAAGAGTAGCATGTCCTTTCAACTTAGTTTGTCCCAACCTTACTCTGAGTGTATCTTCAATACCATTAAGTTCAAAGTAGTTTTCCAATTCACCAACCCAATCAATGAGGTCTTCTAGAGTTCAAGTACCTGATAAATTAGAAACCTCCATCTTATGCTTCAATCTTAACTAAGATTTAGGTCTAGAAAACTAACCATCCCTAGTTGTAATAGGTCTCTCCACATGATGAGTTTTGTCCTCACCACTTGATCCAACATCTTTAAAGTCTTTGACAACCCCTTCATAACCATCTTCAATACTTGCATGCCTAGGTACATCACCTAAAGAACTTACAATTTTGGAAATCATGTCACTCTTCATCAATGCCATCTCAAATCTAAAATTGGCTTTAAATTCCTCTATTTCATATCTAAAATATTCTTTAACCTTTTCTGAGATCCTTTCTTCCACAACATCACTAAGATCATCAATCATCCTAGGGTCCAATATTCTTGAAGGCATCTTCCAAGATTTTCACAAACCCTCAGCAATAAATTTATAAATCCAAAAGATCAATCAACTCCACAAGATCAACCTTCTCTTCTAGACTTTGTCCAAGTCCTAGTGCAAATAGCCTCAACTTTAGTGCTTAGTCTACATGCTCAAGAACAACTAGGCTCTGTTACCATGTAATGCAGTAAGAATCCAAGGGTACCTCTACTAGAGGTAATCAAAATCCTTGCAAATAACGAAATAGTGGAAACATAACAAAAAATGCAAGATCCGATACTAAATCACAATACTTAATTCATAAAACAACTATTTATGTGCAATGTGCTCAACTATAAGGCCTTCCAAGTTAGGGCCAAATACAAAAATAAATTACAAAATAGTTCTATAATATTCCTCAAAATCTAACTCCACAGTAATCTGAACTAGTCTAGAGCCACAGTCTAGTAGGAAACCCCAAGGAAATCATAATTTGTGCTCATAAGCCCACCAAGTGATCTCCTATTTTACCAAGCCTCAACTACGAGCCCTTCAAAGTTTTCTCCCACACATCATCCTCTTCTTGAAGCTGGATGATCTAATGATGATAGAAGACTCCAAAATATCCCATAATTATACCCAACTAAATCATAGGCCAGCCTAGTATGTTACAAATTTAAATTAACCCTTGCATTAAATGCACATTTAAGCCACAAGTCAGCTTACAATAGAAATTAAGTACAGCCAAATTAAATGCCAAGGTTGGCTCACACTAGAAACCAAGACATGACCGAGCATTAGAAAATTACTTCTCAGTACAAACAACTGTAACTCAGTTAATACAAAAGGTTATGACCTAGTTAACACTACAGCTTGGCTAACATGATAGGTTATGACTCAGTTAACACTACAACTTGGTTAACATGACATGTTACTACTCAGTTGACACTCAAAACAACATCACTGAACTCCTAGTGTATGTCAAGTACCTTCTCATTCTTTGACCAAGTTCCCCAACTCCAAATCCAAACCACAAAATCTTATAGGATTGCCAACAAGCTTATGATGCTCCTACATCAATAGGGAAACTATAGAATCTTCCTTCATTGCAATTTTATGTACAACCTTATATTATGGAGGTGGGCAAGTACCATTCTTGACTAATTTCATATTACTAATCTCAAATTGTTTATTCTTTGTACTTGGAGATGAACTAGTTTTCATTTCATCATTCTAGGGTTTGATCACAAGCTTCTATGAAACTTAAAAATAATAATATTTTTCACTTCAATTGACTTTGTTGATGACACACACTTATATCTTTACAAACTTCATACAAATTTCTCTAGAATCACCTTGGTATCACTTTGAAAGTTCTTAATCACCTAGTGAATAAAAAATAAACCATAAAATCTTCTAAATAGTTTCAAATGGTCATATTAGATCTTTCATTAATGTGTCACTCTCAAGTAGGTGTAATACAACTATCTCAATGATCACTGGACAACTCAATCACCATTCTCCATTTTTCTCATTCAGTCAACACCTTAACTTGGTTGTAACTGCACTCTTAATCTCAATATTAACTCTATCAATTATATCATCTTAGTCAATATGGGGATTGGTTCATACTATAATTCAGTCACTAGTAACATTAATACTGATGATCGACACCAACTATGCTAAAATTTAGTCCAAGTACCCTTTGCTTAGTTTACACTTTAGAAATGTCCTAATACATATAATATCATTCAAATATATAATTTAACACATTATATATTAGGAATTGATGTAAAATGTAGCATTTAAATGTAAAATTCCTGACATACCTTCTTTTCTTAGTTTGACATGGTGCGATCACCTAATCTATTGGGTTGGATGATCTTAGAATAATTTTCTTCACTATTATTACCTTCATCCTTCTTCATTCATGTTTGATTCATCAGGTTTCTTGTCTTTTCTACCTCAATAGTAACTTTTTTCTTTATTGTTTCCATTGCTAGGTGTCGGTGCTCAAGTTTTACAATTTCTTCTCAAATGTCCAATCTTATAACTATAACAAACCATACTACCATTCATCCAAATCTTGGATTTTCCTTTGAAATGTGTCATGATACAATTTACTACAACATGACCATATTCACCACATAAATGACAATCATAACATGTATTATAAGCCTAATCATATAAATTTTCATGCCTAGATGCATTTTCTTGGATGTTGTTAGTAGGTATAGTCATGATGGAGAATTGTGGATGACTATTTAATGTTGACAAGTTGGACACTTTAAGACTTAGTTTCTTGACTCATGGATGTGATCATGTTATCATGGATTTTGACATGACATGATTAGATGTATAGGTATATCCTTGATGTTCATTGATTTGGATTCATAATTTGGTTATGGTGGTGTATCTTCTTCATTGAGCATCATGGTTAATTGGTTTCATTTTGATGTGCACTTTGAGTTATTTGATGGTTTGAAGCCTTGATTGATTCTCATGGTTATAGGATATTTTTTTATCATTATGTCATGGAAACCTTGTATACACATTTTAGTGGGAGCTTGTAACAATGATGAGGTGGTAGTGCAAGATTAATTATTGGTTTAGATTGTATCTTCTTGCTTTTGAGATCTTGGTTTAACTTGGTACTAACAATTTGGTAGTGTGTGTAGATCTATATGATATCCATTTAGGATATGTATTTTATGATGTCATGGGTGACTCGATACCATACTTGAGTCTGAGTTGTTGGCATATTGATATACTTATCAAGTGTTTGCAAATGTTAGCTTCTTTGAGCTTTGCATAGTGCACTTGTTATCTTCATGATGTGTGTGGATTTTCTTGCATCTTGATGACTTTTGGGGTTCATGGTAAAGGTTTTTTTTATGCTTTCATTTGATATGTTATCCTTGGAGTTAGTATGGTTTCATTATTATGTCATGATATACTCTTGGTACACATTTAGAATTTCGACATGTTATGGTATGTTCATATGGATCATGTTATCTCTTTCATTGAGATGGTTTAGATCATATTATTATATTTATGTTCCTGAGGCCATAGTTGGAACTTTGACATTGATCTTGGTTTAATTTTTGGTAATGAGTACATTGATCATTTGTTAGATACTTTTTGATATTTCTATGTTGCATTTGGAGTTGGCATGGATTGGTTAGTTATAGGTGCTCATGGATACTTAGAGATAGTGGTGATGTTGATTTATTTTGGATTAGAGAAGTATTTGTTGGGGTGGTTAATGATTTCAATAGGAATTTTGAGGTCATTCACCTGATATGAATTGAAAGGAGATTGTTTTTAGATGAGTCTTGGTTGTAGACTTGGATATCTTGATGATCATTCTCATTCCCCTAGCTTGTTCTACTTGATGGTTTATTACTTGAGAGGTATAGACCACTATTTCTCTTAGGTAAATTATGGTTATGATTATCTTTTTATGGATATGGATCTTAAGCTATGGTACATGATTTAGTTTTGGAGTGTTGATTTGAGATATGGTTTAGTATTGGCTATCTTTGTGTACATATGTTGTTATGTTGGTTTAGTTTTGGAGATGGTTTTATATTGGGCATAATTTAATGCCCCACTCGAAGATCCTTGGAACAAGGATGAAATACAAGCCAAGATAAAAAATAAATTTGCAAGCATGAATGCATAGGTCAACATCATACATGGATCAAAAAGATAACAATAGAAAACGTAACCACCATCTCAACAACTAACAAATATTTGAATGCCACTACTCAAACTTAGACAATCACAACAAGAAATAGAAATCCAAAATGAAAACCAAACAAAAAAATCTCTAATCTATCAAAATATGGAACCACTAGCATTCCAAAAGGGTACTCAAAAGTCCAAATTGCATTCTCTAAAAGATAGTAGAGAAGCACCCTATTTTTCACGCAAGAGAATAACAACTAATAGTCTCGCATGAGGAAGCACCTCTTTCTATGAGAAATCACACTAAGCTATGTGAGGAAATACCATCTCATGTGAGGACATATTTAGTTTCATAGCCAAAACACCCAAGCTAGTGTGGGGTTTCACTCAAGGATTCAACAAGTCGCATGAAGAAACCCATTACACCACACGAACAATTGCATTGTCACATGAGAAAGAACAATTTTGTGTGAGGATACAATTTAGAAAAAAAAAGGTAAAAATATAGGAAATAGATTTCCTCCACTCGGGGGAGTACTAGATCTAGATAAATCAAGGAATGAGCACTCGAGTTCTTAAACAACAAGATGCCATAAAATAAGAAAGAGGAGCATCTATCCATCTAAACCATAGCAATAAAGAAACGTACTGAAAATGACATCATAGTGTAAAAAAGTAACACCACAGTGTATAGAAATAACATCACAATAACTGAACAAAAAAACTAAGTACATAGTTCCTCCCAACCATAAATAGCATCATACGACCATTGTGGATCCTAGCCATCCCCCATGTGTAACATCCCAACCTACCAACTAGACCATCGGTGTTATCTTATGAGGATGTCACTACTAAAATGTGCTACAACATAAGATTAAGGAAATCTAACTTGTTAATAGTAAAGTATTAGATAATCCAATAAGTTAACCATATCATCTACCATATGCTAAACATCATTGGAATAGGAAATCTAACATGCTAAAATAATAAGCAATAGATATTCCAACGAAGCAATTCACATCATCTAATCACATGATAAAAAACATAATATATGAATGCATCAAATAAACTAGTATCATCTAAACATGATATCCAAGCATTCCAATGAAAGCATAAATCATAAGAAATCATACTCAAGAACCTAAAGCATCAAGTGAAAACATCCAAAAATGATCATACTAGGACAAAAGATGATCTATGTACTCTAGTCCCTAGCAATGGTATAGGTAACTATGACTCCCAACCATGTGGAACCCACAGGCCCACTCTCACCATGCTAATGGAGATAATGATACAACCATAAACACATGTAAAAAAAAAATCCATGACTAACACTCATGCCAAGTAGTATGATGGCTATAACCAAGAACCTAAGACAATGCAAGTAGTATAGGTCCTAGTCAAATACACATAAGGCTACTAAGTAGGGATTGACATCACAGAGAGTTGCTTGGCATCCAAAAGCTCAAGCTTGGATCACATATGGCAACACTCCCAAGGAACTCCCTTGGAACCATCACATGAATGCAAAACTTTTCATTAGCTTAAGTTTTATTACCACCCAATGTTTTATTTCATTATCACTTATATAAAGCTTCCTCTATTAACCTCCAATACCATAATTTCTGAGCTACAAGATAGAAGCCCCTTCCATATGCTACCCTATGCTAGCCATGCTTATCCTATGACAAGTGCCAGTGGGCATGCATACTCCCAACCTAAACCCAGTGATCATAGCTTTTAAAAATACCATAGAAGATTAGGGCTCGCAAGTCACCTAATAGATGTATGCACATGTACTCATGTGTGGTGCACCACCATCATGAAGATCATAGTGTAAGGATAGGATAAGAACACAATGCAACACAAAACTCAACCAAAAACAACTCAAAAAGATGGATTCTACATGAATCCCAAGAATCTATAAAACCATACATCATAAAATCACTCAACTAGAATCAATCTAGTTGTATGGGTTCTACATGAATCTGAATGATGCAACAAGACCAAACATCATGAACTCACACAATTGGCCTCAAGCTAGGAGTATATATTCTACATGAATCCTAGTGTCCATGAAACAAGAACAAAGGTCCAAAGGAAACCATAACAACAGGTATAAAATCACTCAACCAAACACAAAGTTAGGAGTACAGATGTGGCACACATCCCAATGCAAACATAAAAGAGAAATAATGGTCCAACTAAGATCCTATGAATAATCCAAGTCCATGACCAACATCATGCTAAGAAAACTTGATAAAATTGGGTGACACACAAATCAAAGTAAAAATCCCAAAAAATTGGAAAACTTTGAAATTAAAACCCATTTGGCCTTTGGATACAAAAACCCCAAAAATCCAAAAATAATTGAGTTCAGACACTATATGCAAAAATGGCAAGTATAATGATGCAAAACTCCAAACCATCAACTTGAAAAATAGAGAAATGCTCATACCCAACCAACTAGGTAGAATCAACAAACAAAAATAGAGGGGAACACTAGTTCTCAGCCTCCTAATGAACAACTACCAAAAATAGCAGTAGAAATAGAGAAAAATTAATAAAATAGGAGAGCCCTACCTCATAGCCAAAAGGAAAAAACAAAAATTTGAGCCATAAAATAAAAAGTTGGTAGAAGTGGGCAAAAATTGTGGTAATCCAAGGTCTCCCCAAGCTAGACCCAATGAGCTTGATCTCGTAATGATCCTACACTTGTAGCTATGATACAAGATGCTCCCCTTAATACCATAAACTCATAACAATAACATAGAATCAACAAAAAATGTGAGAACAACATATGGAATACAGAATTGCAAAATTCATAAGTACAATATGCTAACCCACATGGGTGCCTTCAATATAATAATTTGCAAGACAAGCTATAAACTATCACCCAGAGCTATCCTAGATAATATTCAGGCCTTTTTTAGATAGGCAGTTTTTTGCCACACAGGAAGGTTCTAGCTACTCAAACTTAATACCTAGTGCCAAAAAATCCTATCAATACACACAAAGTCGACCAAATACATATTTGACAAATTATTTTAGAAATTTTGGTAGCCCAACTTTCGAAGGCCATAACTCATGAACCCTTTCTCCAATTGGCTATTACAACCACTTTTTTAAAATGCTAGCTCCTGATCCATACGCTCGAAACCGCACTAATGCCCTTCCATCAAGTTTTCAAACCTCATATGGGCACTCTAAGGCCTCCAACAGTGAGTCTAAAGATTTTTCTACAAAGTTTTCCTATAGAAAATGAAAAAAAATTGAGCTCACATGAAAAAATTACTAAAGTAGGCTTGTATCTCTAAAATGAACCTTCCTATAGAAAATGAGAATATTCCAAGCTCATATTACAAACTTACTAAAAATAGTAAGTTTTCATAAATAGTAACCACCCTATCTACTAGCCCTTATTAAAATAGAAAAGATTGAAAATAAAATATTTTGTGCTTACACTCAAGATGCTCTTGCATCAAGCTCCCAAAACAAACAAAATAGTAAATCCTCATTAAGAGAATTTTTGGTTTTACTCTTCAACTTTCTAATTGAAAAGTGAGAAGTTAGGAATTAAATTAGTTTTTGGATATTTATTCACTTTTTGAGTGAATAATCAATTAGGGAAAATAACTAGCCAACTTAGTTAAACCTCAAATCAACCCAAATGAAAATAGACTATTCCTACAAATAGAAATTTATCTATGAAAAAGCTGCCAAAAAATAAATTCAATAAAATTAAAAGCCTAAAAACCCAAAAACACAAAAATTTTGTTAACAACTTTTGCAACAATGCGAACCTCTAAATGCACAAACACGTTCACTGGTCTAATCACATAATTCAAATAAGTTCAAATTTAATTATCACTAAAAGGATTAATTAAAAAATTACAATAAGGATACATCAACCATACAGGGATGACATTGGTAAAATAGGAATAGCTGAATTGCTAACTCCATGTGCTACTGCTAAGGATATAAATCTTACACACTAAATAACATGATCAAGTGCAATTGCAAATAATAACATAGCTGAAGCAATAAATGCATTAAATCACATAATTTAACCATTTATCTAATTATACTGAAATATTTTATTTACATCACTCACATTTGCATAAAGCATAACAATGCAAGAATGAAGTAAATAACCATAGCATTAAATATATATCTAACATAATTAGAGATATGTCCAAATATTGGATAATTAGATATCATCATTAAACATATTTTCATCTCAAAATGGCATCATCATGCAATATGATCAATTGAGTAGCATAGTAGTCTAACATCTATGATACTGAAATCAAGGTATAACATTTGACCTTCAGGTCATCTCAAATATAAAACATAACATAGGTAAAAAATATCTCTCAGACCAAAATATAACAAGGTGAATATCCACAACACATAACCAATGAATCCAACATAGACAATATATTTCTAATTATTTAAGCATTTAATAATGGTTGTTTAAACAACATTAAAAGGCTCTTAAAAATACATAAGCAAACATAGTCATAAACATGACTAACCACTGGTAGGAACCTAGTCCAACATAGCATGATAATAGCACACAATGCAATCTCTACACACATCTCAAGGTATTCATTGAATAGCCTCATGATACCACATTGATCCTAGTAACCACTAGCAAAAACCTCAGAGAAGCATAAATCACATTATAATCTTAGAAATTAGCCAAAGCATAATCAAATCAACTAATACAAAACATAAATCCAATCACCTCAATGGTGTAGCCCATGGTCCCAAACATGATCCCATCACAAGGAGAGGTCAACAAAGTTGCATCCATTAGGATGACTTAGAGAAGCCAAATGGGAGAGGTAATACACATAATCCTTGGATTAAGAATGGTTATTCCTTGGTTTAGTAATGTTATGTTAGTTTTATCCTCTTGTGAGATGCTTACATCCATAATTAATTATCTGGTATGGTTTGGGTATTGTTGTGGCTTCTTGGTTGGTATTTTATGGATGAGATCTTATTTGGCATAGTTTACATCTAGAGATTTGAGTAGTAGGACATGATACATGTCATGATTTGCATGATTTCTCATTGGTCTTGGTTATCTTCCTAGATGTTTAATTTCACTTACATTGGATTTGGGATTGGTTAGAGCTTGTGATCACTAGTTTGTGCTCATGTATATTATGCAAGAGATGACATGTTATTTATTTATATCTTTCTATTGTTGGTTGTGGAGAACTTGGGAGAGTGTTGAAGACTTGTTATGAGATTTTTTTCTTCTAGGTTATTGGTTTATGTGTTGTGGATTTGCTTGAGACTACATGGATTAACTTATTTGAGATGTTGTAAGTGAGTTGGTTATAGATTTGGCATTATATTTTGTAGTGGGACATTCTTAGTATATATGTGGCATGGACTACTTTTGAGGATTTTGATTATAGGTTACAAATTGGATATGTTGATAATGTGAGATCCACTTGGTATACATTTGGAGGTAAAGATAGCTGGATGGGTTGGCACTTGTTGTGGGGCTACTTAAGCTATGAATTTTGTCAACTACATATACATGTGATTACCTTAGGATTAGGTGTTTATGCTTGGAATTTCTCTTGGTACAAGATTTATGATTCGTATGTGACAAGTTGGGTGGATTTCTCTTTAGATGGCTTCTATGTGTGTTTGGTGGTAGTGTTATAATAGAAGGTGGATTCATTCATGTTCAAGATACTTGACACTTTTTTTTCTCTAGGTACCAAGATGGAGCACAGGGTGTACTTTGATCCATCATGGTGGATGTGTGATGCAGGAGCATCCAGAGGTATAAGGGCAATCCTGTGTCACCCAAAAAAAATGTACTTAGACTTAGTTTCTGTTTCATGTCTTTTCATTTTTGGATACCCATTTGGGTCAAATAAAGATTCCAACTCTCACAGTTCAACTATCAGTGTGCTAGAAAATCCCAAAAAAATAGGAGCATGCAATTTGGCCATCATTTTGGTGACCTAGAAGGTGTGAATTGGCCAAATGAATTTAATTGTGATTTAGAGCATTCCAAAAAAAGAATCAAGTCAAAAGGCCCCACGGTTTGAAAGTTATTGCAGTTTTTCAGGTTTTGGAGACCTCCTAAGAATGCTTCAAAGTCAGGTTAGGGGCATTAAATGACCTTGAAAAGGGCCAAAAAATGGGATTCAAGTGAAGCTGGTCCATAGGGCTATAGAGCACTTTGAGAGTTTTTCAAAAATGTAAACGGTTCATCAATTAGAGCTACGGTTCAAAAGTTATGCCTCCCAAAAGTTCGATTACCATTTCTAGATTTTTCTAGATTTGTGCCAACTTCTACCACAGCTTTCGAAACCTTCTATTTGGTCGGTGGAAGCCTACTAGCACTTTCTAGAATGTACTCCTAGTCCTTAACCCTCTGGGGTCTATTTAAGTAGATTTCTGGCATTGTAAAAGGTAGTTCGGAGTGGAGTTTGAGAGGGGGTACTGGAAGGAGAAATTTTCTCCAGATTTATGCTATTGTAAGCCCTTAGGGCATGTTTTGAAGTTTATTTTCTCTGTACTATTTGTACTAGCTTATTTTCTCAGTTAATATAATTTTCCCTTTCTGTTGTGTCAATTTTTTCTTGAGTTGTGTCCCCATCAATGTGCTATGACAAATTTCTTTCTTATTCATTTATGTGGCTATGAATTAACCCTATGCAATGTATACAACAAGTGGGAGATTGTCAAGATTATGTGTGTTGCAGACATTGTATAATATTGTTGTATAATACCATTTTATTTTATTATGTAATGTTGCACCTAGATAGACATAGAACATGTAAAAATTCCCATGGGATATACTTCATGAGTTGTATTGTAACATTGTGATAATATTTGATTTAACTATTTAATATTTGTGAAAAGATTTCAAATGTCCAATATTAAAAGTAGGGCCAATGGGTTAGGTGACACATGGTCTATGTAATACCACTTTGGTATTTTGTGGGACTTTCTACTATATAAGAAACCAAAAGGGTAGTTAATGTATGATAATGGAAAAAGGATAAAAGGAAAGTAGAGAAAGACAAGGCTTGACAAGTTAGCCAAGGTAGCATTTTTAAAGTTTGGAAGAATTACACAGGATTTGTGGATTCACACTTATTCACATGGATATCTTGGTTGTGGCTATGGCTTTGAAGGCTTCCATGGTTGTATTGTAATGGGATTTTTGTTGAATAATACATGGTGATGGATGCTTTTGGAGGCTAGGGTTTTTTCTCAATGAGTATTTTCTAGGATATATCTTGTGCTACATTTTTGTGTGGGTATGTTGTGTATTTCTTGCATGTGGATTTTAATTACATATTTATTTCAGATGTATTATGGGAAATGTGGAAACAATTGCATTTTCATTCCAATTTTAGTGAGTATGTCTAAGAATCCTTACCTAAGGACATAATTTACAAATACCTTACCTAAGGATGCATTTTATTATTTGTGAGTTATGCTTGGGGTTATGCCTCTACTTACTTGAAAGTAGATGATTTAAAGACTACATCAACCTAGTGGTCTAAAGCACTACTATTTATCTAGACTAAATGTTGATTCTTCCTTTATGGGGGAGTGTCTATGATTGAGCCAGGTCATAAATGACTCTTGGTAAGAATTATTGAACAATGCCTTTGGAAACTTGAGCTAATTGAAGACATTGAGCAACAAATTCACATAATGATGCCTTTATCATTGATGTCACTAGGGAAGAAGTGAGTGCATGAAAAATATCTCCTAAGAATGAGGGGAGTTATAAAAAAAACATTGATGTCAATAAGAATTTTTTCAATGAGGTAGAAATAATTGTTTGTAAGAGTTTTGGATGTGATTAAAGAAGAGGATTTGAAATGATTAGAGTAGTAGTAGTAGTAGAGCAATTTTGGTATTCTTGGAACTGATATGTTTTCATCTATGTTGCCACTATTAGGATGTAAATTCCACCAATATGACTAGGGGGTAAATCAATTATATAACTATTACAATAATTATCAACCTTATTAATCCTTAAATATATGATCAATATAATCAAAACCATAATAAGATACTCATACACAATAACACAAGATATGTTAACTAGGGAAACCCTTGATTAGAGGCAAAACCTTGGCAAGATGGTGCCCACAAGATAATGTACTAATATAAATATTACGCATTATAGGACGGGTCCTATTATGAGCCTAAAAAATATGTTTAGTACATATTAAACCTTATTAGGAGACTTTGAGTCCTTTTTAGGAGATTTTAACCCTACTAAGAGTTGTAGAAGACACATGGAGCCATTGTCCAAACAGCTTCAAGGGTAAGACCAATGAACCCACTGTCCAAATGATCTATGTATTCTTCCTTGTAGAATAATAGAAATGAACTATACTAATACATCTTCTTCATATGTCTTTTCAACTAGAATTCTATTCCTTCTAATGTTGATAAAAGATCACTAACTTCACATCCAATAATCCTTTGCATCGCTTACTTGTATTTACCAAATAATCTTCTCTTATTCACTTGATCTTGATCACAATCCATACTTACAATTAAGGAAAATAACTTCCTTTATACCATGTCCTAAAAATAATTCCTTTAGTCAGCATTGAGGATTTTACAATTAATTATAATAGGATCACATTAAGACAATTAATAATTTCACAATCACACAATATTTTTTGGCTCACAATCTTTACAAATTATCACACTTATGACTCCAAAACTTGCACACTTGTTGAAATCATCATTAGACAATCCTCTATCATAGTATAACTTTGTGCATCATGATTATATCTCTGTTAGGAGATACAATCCAATCATCAAAAACTACTTATTAGGTACTCTATCTCTATACTACTTTTTGTAAATAAATTATATCTTCTATATGTTTTTGACTTACTTCATGCACACTTAACCTCATCATTAGAAGAAATTGTAGAACACATCCTTAATTGCTCTTAACCTAAACAACAAACCTTTTTATGTACAATCTGAATCTATTTCTTCTACTCTACCAACCTTCACTGGAACCATACAATGTTGCCATAAATGACAAAAACAATCATGAATGTAGCATATTGATCATGTTACTAGTCTCCACATGCTCTAGCAATGCTTAAGATACTCACCCAAAGGAATACCATCAATATTCATGCTAACAATCTTCAACTTTGGCACTAATGGAAACATAGGTGAAAAATATTTAAGATCCTAGAATACAAAAACAACACTCTACTACAATTGTTTCTTCTCTTCATCAATCAAATCTGAAAACATCTAGAAAACTTCTCTATTATTCCACTCTTTCTACTCACATCAGATGTTCACATACTAAACAACTCTCAACTTGTCCCCCATTCAATATTATTCCCATTGATATCAATAATACTTTTCTCTTATGCGTAGGATATCTTAATCTCTTCCCCATACAAAAATATTTCCTTCATCAGAGGATCTTCTCCCATATACATGGTGTTTATCTATGCAATCTCTCCCCCATATTACTAAGGAGATTTTTTTCATGCATGATTCTCTCTCCCATTGACATCAATGACAAAGGCTTCATTATGTCAATCATCTTCTCCAAGTTTTCAATCAACTTGAGTGTCGAAAGAAACTGTTCATAACTAGCTACCAAGGGTCCTATATGACTCTTCTCATCTCAAATACTCCCCCATATAGGAGGAATCAACATTCAATCTAGTCAAAAAATAGTACTCTATACCACTATACTAATTCAATCTATGCATCATCTACTCAAAAGTAGGTAGAGGCATAACCACAAGCATACCTCTCAAGTACTCAAATATATCTTTAGGAAAAGTATTCATAAAGATATCTACAATATAATATTTTGTACTAACATAATCCACCAAATTTCTTTCTCTTTAATCTTCTCTCTCAAAACATGATACTTAATTGGTATATGCTTAGTCTTACAATGTAATACATGATTCTTATACATACTTATTGTACTTGTGTCATCACAATGTATGATAATAGTATATGAAATTTCTATCCCAATGTCCTTCACCATCTCCTTAATCCACATGATCTAATTACAATTATTTATTTCTGCTACATGCTCTTCTTAATTTTTACTCTATGAAATTTAATATTATTTCTTTCTCAACCATGAAAATAGTCTTTCTGCAAGGAAAAATGGTCCACCACTGATGCTTTTTCTATCATCCATATGGCCTTCCTAATTTGTGTTAGTATAAGAAAATAAAGTGTAATCACTTGATCTATCATACCATAAACCATAATCAGGTGTTCCCTTCAAACATCTTAATATCCTTTTTACTGCTACATAATGATACTCCTTAGGATAAACTTGAAATATAGCTACAATCCCAAAAAAATTTGTTCTATCTAGTATGGTATGAGTCAGATATTACAAACCTCCAATAATTGATCTATACTTCTTTTTATCAACTATAGGTGTCTCATCTTTGCTAGATAATTTTTGATTAGTTACCATTGGTGTACCAAAAGGCTTGCAACTTTCCAAGCCAAATCTTTTCAACAAGTCTTTCAAGTACTTAGCTTGAGAAATGAAAATACCATTATTGTTTTACATAATCTATAAACCTAAGAAAAATTTCATCTCATCAATCATGTTCATCTCAAATTCAACCTTCATCTCTTCAGAAAACTTATCACTTGCTTCATCATTACCTCCAAAGATTATGTCACCAAAAAAATATCACAATGATCAAAAAACCATTCTCAATTTCTTGTAAATATAAGTTAGCATCTAACATGCCTTTAGCAAATACAAGTTTTCCCAAATACTTATCCAATCTTGCCTACCAAGTTCTAGGCTCTTACTTTAGACCATACAGTTCTTTCTTCAATATGCATTATACCATATCCTTGTCTTCTATTAAAGGAAGTCCCTCATGTTATTCAATGTAAACTTCTTCAAATTCTCCATTTAGAAAGGCTGATTTGACATCCATCTAATACACTTTGAACTTCTTACTTGTTGCATAATTTAGAAACATTCTCATTGGTTCAATTTTGTCTACAGGGGCATAGGTCTCCTCATAATCTATTCCTTCTTGCTATGAATAACCTTTGCATACCATTCTAACTTTATTTTTCACAACTTATCCTTATTCATTCATCTTACTTTTGAATACCCATTTAGTTCCTATAACATTCTTGTCTTTAGGTCTAGGAACGAGTCCCCATGTCTCATTATTCATAATCTGACCAAGTTCTTCCTTCATTTCTCAAATCCAATGGTTATCTTTGCATGTCTCATCTACACTTTCATGCTCAACTTAAGAAATCAGACATAATTCCTAATTTACTCTAATTCTTGCCATTACTCCTTTGTCTTTTCTTCCAATTATCTGTTCTACAGGGTGATTCTTTATTAGGTTCTTGTCTAGTGTAGGAGTTGTTACCTCAACTCTTATCTCTTCGCTTGGTTCAGATCTCTATTCACCTCTTTTCTCAACAATATGTACATCATTAAGAAAGACATTGTTAGTTTCAAAGAAAACTTCTACATTTTTATCTAACAATTCTAGGATTTTCTTATTCCTCATCAAAATTTTAATCCATCATCCTCTCTTAAACTCCATAACTTTCATCCACTTTCACATTTGTACACTCAAGAATTCTCTTAGTTATATTATTATGTCATCTATAAGGTTTTATTTTCATTTAATAACTAAGGAATATACCTTCATTGATTCTTGGATCAAACTTACCAACATCTCCATCTCTCTTTATGTAACTCTCACTTCCAAAAATTCTAATGTACTATACTAAGGCTATATGACCAAACCACAATTCATAGGGATTCTTGGTTTTACCTTTTCTGATATGCACTCTATTCATAGTGTATATTGTTGTATTGACTAGTTCTCTCCAAAATGTTTTGGATACATAATTCTTAAACATTATTTCTCTTACTTCTTCTAATATTGATCTATTTCTCCTTTATGGTATTTTATTCTTCTCAGGGGTCTTAGGTGATGATAAATTTCCCTTTAATTCCATTTTCTTCACAAAACATGGTAAGCTCTCTAGAAGTAAATTCTCTGCATCTATCTGATCTCAAATATTTAATCTTTACACTAGATTCATTTTCAATTCTATTCTTGAATATCTTAAATTTCTCAAATGCTTCATACTTTTCTTTAAGAAATGTTATCAACAACATTCTAGTGCAATAATGAACAAAAATCATAAAGTACTTTTCTCCATAGAATTCTCTTGTCCTAGTAGGTCAACTCAAATCTGTATGAACAATCTCCAACTTCTTTGTAGTAGTGAAATTCTTGCTAGGAAATGATACCTTCTTTTGTTTAGTGATAATACATTCTTTGCAAACAACATTAGTAGGCTTCATGATTTTAGGCAAATATCTAACTAAAAATATAGTACTTGCCTTCATAATGTTGTCAAAGTTTATAAGACAAATCCTTCTATGCCATAACCCATTGTTTTCCACCTTTACAACCAAACATGCCATCTTAGTACGATTCAATTGAAATACATTACCTCTAGATCGTGTACCTATTCAAATCAGCTCACCATCCTTATCTTTTATAATACAAGTCTTATCTATAAACTACAACTAGAATCCTTTATCCACCAATTTTCCAACACTCAACAAGTTATTCTTTAAACCATCAACAAAGTAAACATCGTCAGTGTTAGTCTTTCCATCAATAGTAATAGATAATATCCATGTGATGTGACAAGCCACATTATTCCCAACTCTATAAATACCTCCATCATGATTTTTGAATTTAAAAAACTTGTTCATATCACCACTCATATGATGTGAACAACCACTATCTATAATGCAATCATATTTCTTTTCTACTTGATAAACTAGGGCTTTTTCTTCTTTTATAGCCACAAATCCTAGTTCATCATCACCCTCACTCTGAACTCTTCCTCATATTCATTATCTTCATTAGTATATAGAAAAGGTCTAGATCTTCTAGGCTTGAAATATCTTTTATAATTTTTCTCTCATTTAGTACACTTAGATGCATAGTGACCAAATTCATTACAAGTCCAACATTAAAAAAAATTCTTACCATTTGGTTTTGTTCTCACTAGATGGATGATACGTTCTTCAATTATTTTCTTCTTCCTCAAATCTAGTCCTATTTTTTCTAGCATAATCTCCATGGGTTCTTACACTTTTAGATAAACATGGATGATCTCCTAAGGCACTAAAATTTGTCTCCACTCTTGTCAATTCTCTAGACTTTCTTAAACTTGATTCTAATTTTTCCAATATTCCAACCAAAGTCTCCTTGCTAAACTTCTCATTGGAGGATATCAAAATCTCAATAATCTATGCTACTTTGTTTAATGATGGTGTCAAAGATTTCAAAATCTTCCACACAATCTCATCTTCTTCTTTAGATCCTTCACAAAATTTAATTCCTCCAACAATCTCATATATCCTATTAATATAGCTTCTCATAGATTCATTCTCCAACATTTTATCATTTTGAAACAAACATATTCAATTCTATAATCTCATTATTTTAGTATGCTTGTCCCCTTCAAAGTACTTTCTAAATATTTCCAAATCTTATAAGATGTTTGTAGTGACTTTACCTGACTTTATTCATTTTTAGGAAGAGTTGTTAGTAAGGCTTCTTTGGCTCTCATATTGTACATAAACAAATCTTTTTCTACTTCATTGCATTCTCCAAGCTTCTCTTCTTTCATGATATCTTTATTACTCTTTGTCAAAAGCTAATATCATGGACCCATGCATGGCAGATTGATCTTCATATTTTCCTTCCATCTATCATAGCTAATTCCCCAAACTTAGGACTTTATTTTTTGAAGTGACTCACCATTGATCTCCTAAACCTATTAAAATTTCTCTTCAAGGATCTAATTCTCTAATACCAATTATTATAATGTAAATTCTATGAATATAACTAAGAGTGGCAAGGTGAATCATTTATCAAACTATTACAAGAATTATCAGCTTTTCCAATCATTAACCACTTGAGTTATATAATTAGAAACCATAACAAGATACTCATACACAATAATACCAAATATGTTAACTAGGGAAACCCCTTATTAGAGGGAAAACCTTGGTGGGGATGGTACCCACAAGATAATGTATTAATATAAATATTTGTTATTAGAGAATTTACCCTTTTAGGAGTCTAAGAAATACACTTAATACATATTAGTCCCTATTAGGATACGTTGAATCCCTATTAGGAGATTCTAAAACTATTAGGAGTTGTGTCAATCCTATTAGGAGTTGTAGAAGACACATGGACCCACTATCAAAATACATTTATGGGAAAGACCAATGAACCCATTATCCAAATGATCTTTGTATTATTCCTTGATGAATAATAGAAATGAACTATAGTAATACATCCTCTTTCTCTATCCTATCCATTAGAATTTTTCTCCTTATTATCTTGATACTAGATTAGTAAATTTGTATCCAATATTCCTTTAGATTCCTTACTCATATTTACCAAATATTCCTCTCCTATTCGCTTGATCTTGATCACAATCAATGTTTACAATCAAGGAAAATGTATTCCTTTATACCATGTCCTCAAAAAAATTTGGTGAGTTAGCCTTTATGCTTTCCCAATTAATTATAATAGGAACACATAGAGATTATTAATAATTTCACAATCACACTATATTTTTGGCTCATAGTATTTATAGCTTCTCACACATGCGACTCCATAATTTGTGCACTCATTGATGTCATCATTAGACTATCCTCTATGACTATATAACTTTGCACATCACTATTTTATCTATATTAGGAGATACAATCCATTCATAAGAAACTACTTATCAGATACTCTATCTATGTAATTCTTTTTGTAAATCAATTATATCTTTTGTATGTCTTTGAGTTACTTCTTATGCACTTAACCTCATAACTAATACATAGTTTAGAAAATGTCATAAACTTCACTTGACTTGAACATTAAACCTATATATGTATGACATTGATCTTTTTCTTCTACTCTACCAGTCTTCATAGAAACCATACTAAGTCATCATCAATTACAAACATAATCCTAAATGCAAGATATCAATCATGTTACCAATCTCCACATGCTCTAGAAATTCTTAGGATACTACACTAAAGGAATACGATTAGTATTCATGCTAGAAATATCCCCCTTTGGCATTGATGGAAACATAGATTAAAAACATCTAAGTTCCAAGAATACCAAAACAACACTCTATTGCATCTATTGTTGTTTTTCTCATCTTTTCAAATCCTCTTCATCAATCAAATCTAAAATCCTCTAGAACACTGCTTTGTTTTGCAACTCTTTCTACTTGCATCGATTTTTCACACACTAAACAACTCCTATCTTCTCCCCCATTCAATGTTATTCCCATTGACATGAACAATATGGTTCTCTTATACATAAGAGATCTCAATCTCTCCCCCATGAATCAATTCTTTCCTTCATTACAAGAGCTTCTCCCCTATATATGGTGTTTCTCTAGGTAATCTCTCCCTCGTAGTACTAATGAGATTTTTTTCATGCATGATTCTCTCCCCCATTGATATCAATAGAAAAATATTCATTATTGCAATCATTTGCTCCAAGTATTCAATCAGCTTGAGTGTCAAAAGTGTTGATAAGAATTGTTCAATTGTATATTGTCATTGATGTTACATAAATGTTATACTATTACCTACTACTACCAATTGGTACTGAGTTTAAAAGACTCTAGTATTTGTTGAGAAAAATTTTAGAAGAAGAGAAGCTCACAAATTATTATGTAAACTAAGATACCAAAGGATTTTAGTGTAAATTAAGTCAGGGAAATTACCAAGGAACTCAGTGGTAATCGAGTGACCTAGTTTTAACTAACCTTCAACAAATTAGTTTTATCAATTTGCTGGTTTATGCAAGCTAACTCAGTGGATGTTATTTTTTAATTTGAAAGGGTATTCAAGCCAACTTGACATTGGATTTCATATATATGAAAGGTAAAGATGTGGATTTAAAATAAGAGAAAGAGGGGAAGAAGATAAGATGCGAATACAGAAGGATATCTATTTAAGAGCAGAGTATCCAAGGAGATGTAAAGAACATTCTAATCAAGGAGGATCTAGAGAATAAGCAAAAATAGTGATATGAATCTACAATCTAGTTCCTTCATAAATTAGGTCAATCATTGTTACTTTCTAACAATTTTAGCAATGAAGAAATCTCTTAATAGGGTTGACTTAACAATCATTTTGTAAATCCTCTAACTAGGTGACATTTCTAGATTAAATTGTCTTAGGACTTTTAACAAGATCACTCCTAATAGGGTGATTTAAATCCTTTAATAGGGTCACACCTAACTATTACTAAGTTACTAAAGTTTAATACACATTAATATATTAGACTACTTTGTTAACCAAGTTACATTATATATCTAGTTCTAAGTGAGCTATGAGTTTAAAATAATTTTTATTGACATCTAAGGGATTTGGAATTGTTTTAGTGGTAACTAATTCACCCCTCCCCTCTTAGTTACTACTCTTATATTTCCAACACAAAGACATTGTTTTAAACTACCTACCAAGAGTTCCAAATGACTCTTCTTATCTCAGGTACTCCCGCATACAAGAATCATTAACACTTAATCTAGTCAAACAATAGTGTTATGTACCACTGGACTAATGCAATCTATGCATCATTTACTCATAAGTACATAGGGGCATTACCCCAAGCATACCTCTCAATTACTCAAATGTATCTTTGGGAAAATAGTTCATTAAGATATCTACAATCTAATTTCTTTCTTTGCAACCTTCTCTCTTAAAGCATGATACTTGATAGATATATTCTTAGTCTTAGAATGTAATACAAGATTCTTAGACATGCTTAATGTACTTGTGCTATCACAATGTATGATAACGGGATCTAAAAATTCTATTCCAATGTCCTTCAACATCTACTTCATCCACATGATCTTATTACAATTATTTGTTGCTACCACATACTCTACTTCAGTTGTACTCTATAAAATATAATCTTTTTTCTTGCTTAACCAAGAAACTAGTCTTCCACCATGGAAAAATGCACAACCACTAGTGTTTTTTGTGTCATCTATACAGCCTACCCAATCTACAGCACTATAAGTACATAAATTGAAATCACTTCATCTATCATACCATAAACCATAATTAAGTGTTCCCTTCAGATATTTGAATATCCTTTTTACTGTTACATAATGATACTCCTTAGGATAAGCTTGAAATCTAGCTATAATACTAACAACATTTTCTATATCTAGCATGGTGTGAGGCATATATTACAAGCCTTCAATTATTGATCTATACTTCTTCTTCTCAACTATAAACATCTCATCTTTGCTAGATAACTTGTCATGAGGTATTGTTGGCATACCAATAGGTTTACAACTTTCCAAGACAATTTTTTTCAACAAGTCTTTCAATTAATTAGCTTTAGAAATTAAAATACCATCATTGTTTTGATTAATCTACAAACCTAAGAAAAAATTCTTCTTACTAATCATGCTCATCTCAAATTTATTCTTCACCTCTTCAACAAACTTATTACTTGCTTCATCATTAACTCCAAATATTAGTGTCATCAACAAATATCACAATAATCAAAAAATAATTCTAAATTTCTTTCAAATATAAGTTAGCATCTGTCGCACCTTTAGCGAATCCAAGTTTTTCCAAATACTTGTTCAATATTGCATACTAGGTTTTGGGTGCTTTTTTTAGACCATGCAATTCTTTCTTCAATCTACATACAATATCCTTGTCCTATGTTAAAGAAAATCCTTCATGTTTAATTTCAACTTCTTCTTCAAGTTCTCCATTTAAAAAGGCTGATTTCATATCCATCTGATACACTTTGAACTTCTAACTTGCTAAATAAACCAAAAACATTATCACTACTTCCATTCTAGCTATATGGGCATATATCTCCTCATAATATATTCCTTCTTGTTGTGAATAACCTTTGCATAATAGTCTATCTTTATTTCTCACAACTTCTCCTTGTTCATTCATCTTATTTCTAAATATCCATTTAGTTCCTATAATATCCTTGTCTTTAGGTCTTGGAACTAGTTCCTATATCTTATTGTTCACGATCTAATTAAATTATTCCTTCATTACTTGAATCCAATATCATATTTCCATGCCTCATTTGCACTTTTAGGTTCAATATGAGAAGTTAGACATAATTCCTCATTTACTTTTTTCCTTGTCATCACTCCTTTGTCTTTGCATCCAATGATTTTTTTTTGTACAATGATTCTTTATTAGGTTCATTTTTAGTGTATGATTTTCTACCTCAACTCTTATCTCTTCTATTGGTTCAGACCTCTATTCACCTTTGTGCTCAATAATTTGTACATCATTTAACAAGACAATATTAGTCTCAAAGAAAACTTCTACATTTTGTTTAACAATTCTAGGATTTTCTTCTTACTCATCAGAATTATAATCCATCATCCTCTCTTTAACTCCAAACTTTTCATCCACTTTCACATTTTCACACTCAATAATTGTCTGAGTTTTATAATGAAATCATCTGTAAGCTTTTCTTTTCAATGAATAACCAAGGAAGATACCTTCATCTCTTCTTGGATCAAACTCACCAATATCATCATCTCTCTTTATGTAGAAATTACTTCCAAAAAATTTAAAGTACTTTACTGATGGTGTATGACCAAACAAAAATTCATTGGGATTCTTGTTTGTGACATTTCTAATTTGTACTATGTTTATAGTGTATAATATTGTATTGACTATTAGGATTTAAGTAGAAAATGAAATAAAAATTACATGCAAATCTAAATAATATCAGAAAATAATAGATCACATAGAAGAGAACACAAGACACCAAGATTTAATGTGGTTCACCCAAACCCTAGGCTACATCCTCCAAACAATAACTCCAATATTATTACAATCCAGTGATTACAACCTAAAAAATCCCTAACCCTAAGCACTTTTATACAAGTATTTTGTATGCTTTAGGGTTAAAATTAGTTACAATATGTTGGCCATAAATTGGAAAATAAATAATAGCCAATTGGCGAATAGTAGCCCAATTTTTTTTCAGGGTGATGCCCCAAACCCTAAGGAATTTATGAAGTATGTATAGTACTTCCCTGATCAATCATCATAAACTAACATTGAATACTTCTCTCTAAAATGTCTTGGAACATCATTCTCAAACATCATTACTCTTACTACTTCTAATACTGATCTATTTGTCCTTTCTTCTATCTCATTCTTCTGAGGGGTCTTAGGTGATGATAACTTTTTCTTAATTCTGTTTTCTTCACAAACCATGTTAAACTTTGTAGAAGTAAATTTTCTACCTCTATCTAATCTCAAACATTTAATCTATATACCATATTCATTTATTCTTCTCTACTCTTGAATATCTTGAACTTCTCAAATGCTTCATAATTTTTTTTACGAAATGCTACCCACATTGTTCTAGTGAAATCATCAAAAAAAATATAAAGTACCTTTCTCCATAGAATCCTCTAGTTCTTGTAGGGAAACTCAAATCTTTATTAACTATATCTAGTTTCTCTATAGTAGTGAGCTTCTTAATAGAAAATGATACCTTCTTTTGTTTAGCTATAATACATTGTTTGCAAACAACATTAGTAGGCTTCATGATTTTATGAAATACTTTAACTACAAATGTAGTACTTGCTTTTACAATGTTATCAAAATGTATACATGAAAGAACCTTCTAGGCCATAACCAATTGTTATCCATCTTGGTAACCAAACATGTCATCCTAGTAGGATTCAATTGAAATATATTACCTCTAGATCATGCACCTATTCCAATCAGCTTACCATACATATCTTTGATAATACAAGTCTTCTTTGTAAATTGAAATGAGTATTCTTTATCCACCAATTGTCCAATACTTAACAAGTTATTCTTTTAACCATCAACAAATTAAACATCATCAGTGTTAGTCTTTCCAACAAGAGTAATAGATCATATCCCTATGATGTGATAGGCCACATTATCAGTAACTGTAATAATACCTCCATCATGATTTCTAAATCTAACAAGCTTTTTCATATCACTAGTCATATGATTTGAAAAACCACTATCTATAATCCAATTAGATTTCTTTTCTAGTTGAGAAGTTAGGGTTTTTTCCTCTCCAATTTAAATTTTAGAACATTCTTCTTTTATAGCTACAAATCCTAGTTCATCATCACTCTCACACTTAATTCTTTCCTCAAATCAATAATCTTTATTTTTATATACAAAATCTCTAGCTCTTCTAGGCTTGAAATCTCTTTTATACTTCTTTTCTCTTTTAGGACACTTAGATGCATAATGACCGAATTCATTATAAGTCCAACATTAAAAAAAATTCTTACCATCTAGTTCTCTTCTCACAAGCATGACTATACCTTCTTTAGATTTGGTCCTACTACTGCTAGCATGCTATTCATGGGTGCTTGCACTTTTGCATAAACATGGAAGAATGCTTAAGGCACTAAAATTTGTTTCCACTCTTGTCAATGCTCCAAACTATCTCAAACATGATTCTACTACTTCCAATCTTCCAAGAAAAATCTCCCTAGTACACTTCTCAGTGCAAGATATAAAAAGCTCAATCATCTATTCTACTTTCTTGAATGGTGGTGTCCAATTGTTCAAAATATCATACACAATATACTCTTCTTTTTTAGATCCTTCACAAGACTTAATTCCTGCAACAATCTCAATTATCCTACCAATATAGGTTCTCACAAATTGATCCTCCAATATTTTCACATCTTGAAACAAACATATCCAATTCTATAATCTCATTTTGTTAGTATGCTTGTCCACTTCAAAAGTAAATTCTAAAGCTTTCCAAATCTTATAAGATGTTTCTAGTGACTTTACCTAATTGTATTCATTTTTAGGAAGGGTTGTTAGTAAGGCTTCTCTATCTCTCATATTGTACATAAAAAACTCTTTCTACTTCATTGCATTCTTTAAGCTTCACTTCTTTCAGAATATCTCTATCACTCTTTCTCAAAAGCCAATATCCATGACCCATTCATAGTACATTAGTCTTCATATTTTCCTTCCATCTATCATAGTTAACACCATCAAACTTTAAAAGATGTTATTTTTTTGAAGTGACTCACCATTGGTCTCCTAAATTTTTTAAGCTTTATCTTTGAGGACCTCATGCTCTAATACCAATTGTTAGAATTTAAAGTCCATGAACACAACTAACTGTGGGGGAGGGGGATTGGGTGAATTAATTATCTAAATATTACAATAATTATCAAACTTATTAATCCTTGATAATATGAGAAATATAATGAGAAATCATAACAAGATACTCATACACAATAACACTAGATATGTTATCTAAGGAAACTATTGATTAGAGGGAAAACCCTAGTAGGGATGGTACCTACAAAATGATATACTAATTTAAATATTCCTTGTTAGAGAATGGACCTTGTTAAGAGTCTATGAAATACATTATTTACATATGAGTCCCTATTAGGAGACTTTGAATTCTGGTTAGGAGATTCCAAACCTATTAGGAGTTGTAGAAGATAGATGGACCCATTGTCCAAAAAAAATCAGGGGAACGACCAATGAACCCACTATCTAAATGATCTCTATATTATTCCCTACATAATAATATAAATGAGTTGTTTTAATACTTCCTCTTCTTCTATCTTGTCAACCATACTTCTTCTCCTTTTGATCTTAATACTAGATCACTTACTCGCATTTACCAAATAATTTTCTCTTATTCACTTGATCTTGATCATCCATGCTTACAATTAAGGAAAATACCTTTCTTTATACCATGTCCTCAAAATAATTCCTTGAGTTAGCCTCTGAGGCTTTCCCAATTAATTATAATAGGACCACATTAAGGTAATTAATTATTTTATAATCACGCAAAATTGTCGGCTCACAGTCTTTATAGCTTGTCACATGTACAAATCTAGAACTTGCATACTCACTAACGACATCATTAGACTTTCCTCTATCTCTATTAGGGGATACAATTCAATCATCAAAAACTACTTATCGGGTATTTTGTGTCTTTATTATTTTTTATAAATTAATTATATATTTTGTACATCTTCAACTTACCTCATGTGCACTTAACCTTATCATTAGGAGATAGTGTAGAAAACATCCATAACTATGCTTGACCTGAACATCAAAACTATGTCTCTATGACCTCAATCTCTACCTGCTACTCTACCAATCTTCACAAAAACCATGCTATGTTGTCATCAATGCCAAAAATAGTTATGAATGCAATATATCAATCATGTTATCAGTATACACATGGTTTGGAAATGCTTAGTATACTCCCCCTAAAGGAATATCATCAACATTCATGCTAACATCCACCAATGAAAAAGAAGGAGATTGTTAGCATGAATGTTGATGATATTCCTATGAGGAACTATCCTAGCATTGTTGGAGATTTGGAGAGATTGACAAAATGATTGTGTGTTGCATTCATGACTATGTTTTTCATTGATGTCAACATATCATGAAGATTTTTCAAGTAGAAGATAGAGATTGATATCATCAAAATTGATGACTATGGATGAAGTCAAGTGAAGTTGATGACATTTTATACAATATATCCACATTTAGAGGTTTAGTGTACATGTAGAAAGTCAAGATTGGTAAAAATTTAATTGAGATTTATAGAAGATAATTTATAGACAGAGTTCCTAAGAAGGGGTTTCTAATTTTTGGATTATATCTTCTAAGAGATATAGAATCTAGTTGGGTGAAGTTACATATAGATAGAAAACAAATTGATGATGATGTTAGAGAGTGTGTAAACTCTGAGATCACATGTATGAGAAGTTATAAAGACTACGAGATGACACCTTTGTATAATTGTTAAAAGATGTAATGTAGCATGTTATCTTAATGAGGTCTTAGTTTATTAAGCATATTGAGGTGGATCATTAATCCCTATGCAAGGTGTTTAATCAATTAGAAAAATAGAAGGTCTAGTGGAAAAAGGGAGAAAAAATTGATTGTTGATCTTGATCTAGAACCTTCTCTAGTTGGCTATATAAGGAGGATCCAAAACCTATTTTTAGTATGGTTAGAGTGTATGCATGAAAATAAAAGTTTGGATGCTTGAATCAAAGTATAAAGGTGATACAGTGGAAAGAGGAGATCCATAATCAAGCATTATAGTGCTAACTAAAGGATGAGGTACTAGTACATCTTTTAGCAGAGTGAAATAGGGTAAATCTCTTAAAAGAATGGTCCTACTAGGCCTACATAAATCTTATAAGAAAGTGCTTACTTTTTTGTAAGTGTTAAATCCTATAATAAAGGTAGAGTGTATAATTCTTATAGCTCTTGACAAAGTAGACCCCTTACAACATAGATCATCAGAAGGGATCAAAAGTTTAGCCCTAAATAGGAAAACTTTGTTACTATGATGATGAATATTTATAGGTGTCATCCCCAACCCAATTTTACCTTCACCTTGGAGGATTTCTATATTACCAAATATTTTTGTTATGTATTGATAATTTATTTCCATATTTATGGTTTTGATTGGTAGATTAGATATAATATATCATTGCAAAAAATGTTTATGCAATTTCTGATATTTGTGAGATAAGGGCTAGTTGTGAGAGATATTAGATTGATAATTGTTTAGAAGGTTAAAAAAATTATAAATCTTGATTCACCGCCTCACCCCCCTCTTAGTATCTCAGTTTCTAAATAGATTTCTAACAAATTCATCATCCATCATCTTTCTATAACTCATGGTGTCAATTTTGTTAAGCAAAAAATGAGAAAAATGCATCTGCATCTTGCTCTTTTGGTGAAAGTTGAATTAGAAAATTTATTGAGTGTCCAATCCATAAGAGCTATAGACAACATAGAATGGATCTCAAATATTTTACCTATTTCAAAGCATGAAAAGTCCATTTGAGTGTGCACTTATTTCTGAGACCTAAATAATTCTTTCCCTAAAGATAATTTTCTGTAAGGAAACTTGCAATAAAAATATTACTATTTCCACATTACCTACAATAGATATATCCTAGGAAACCCTCATCAAGGGAAAATTTGTGCCTCTCGCTACTACATTTGGGGTCAAATTGTGAAGGTAGGCCTTCACAATTACAATGACCATGCATCACCTGAGTGATAGTACCACAAATTGGCTTCCATCGGAAAAGCATCATACTTTGCAATGGCATGGACCTCTGTTGCAACTATGATAGATAAATGTGTCATAACTTGGAACATGAAAGGGAAAGAGTCCATCTTATTTCCCTCCCATGTACAATAGTAGACCATCACAATTGTGATGATATAAGCTTCCAATATATCATTGAATTGACAACTAGCTAATAGAGTCATCCATCACAATTGTGATGGTTGTGTGATAGGAAGGCTATGAAAGCGATGGGTATCTATTAGAAAATTCCATCACAATTGCAATGGGGATCTAACAACAATGATGTTAGAGTGACTACTACCCATCAGAGTAAGTCATCACAATTGCGACAACTTGCTAAATTATTGAAAAAAAATCTAGAAAATGAATCTCATTGTTATTTTGCCACTTTGATTCACTTTGTAGTTTCATCCACATGCTAGGCATAGGCCAACTACATGAGTTAAGATCCCTTTTTAAAAGTAGCTAGACATCTCTAAAGAAATTCAAGCTAATAGACCTACACTATTTCAATTCCATTATTTTCTTAAACCATCACATCAGACCTTAACCATGGCTTGTTGTGGGTAAACTCTCTTTTCTATCCATGAGACAAATTTTGATGATTTCTCTATAATGTAATCTTCCTGACACAACCCAATGCAATCAACATCTATATCTGAAATGTTGATGCACAAATATGGAACAATCAAAGCTAGAATATGCATCTATCTAATACAATATTAATTTTATTATCATTAGTTAGTTTTCATGAAACCGTAGATTAATATTGAGTTTCACTTAGTTTCGAGAATAGTATAATATTCTCTACCAATTAGGACCAGCCATGTGAACATCTAAATTCCCTATTAACATATAAAATATTTAAGAAAGGATCAATCTTTAAAGTACAAAAAATAGTTCTAGACCTACAAAAGTGACATCATTTTCCGATCTTCTAGTGCATGTCATTTTTCTATCACATCCAAAATAAGATTCTACCACTCTAAATTGAAAATTCACATTGTTGCATTCTATATGCATGGACAATAGAAGGAGATAAAAAAATCCACCATGTTTAAATTTATTTAATAGGTTTATGCAAACCTCTAACAAAAATGTAAACTTGTTTGGTTTTTTTAGCTCCACCTAATGTCATATACATATGAATTGAGAGAATATTGAACTATGAAGTCCTTTTGCATTTCTTGAAACCTATAGATTCACACAATTTTTTGTCATATAATCATAGGTTAATGTTGAGGTTCACTTGGCTTTGAGAATATTTTAATATTCTCTACTAGTCATTGCAGACCATGTGAAGGTAGAAGCTCATTTGACCCCACCCCACTGACATCTAAATTCTTCATTAAAATAAAAAATATTTAAGAAAGGATCAATATTTAAAGTACAAAAAAAGGTTCCAGACCTGCAAAAGTGAAATCATTTTCCCATCTTCTAGTGCATGTCATTTTTTCATTACATCGAAAATAAGAATCTACCATTCTGAATCAAGAATGCATGTGCAACTACGTTCTATATCCATGGAAAGCATTTGCAATTGAAAAAATGTATCATGATTACATTTATTTAATAGATCTATTAGGTTTTTAAAATTATGAACCATCATGAACATTAGAACTCTAGATGCTATGGCCAATAGAATGTTTGTGATGGTCTGATTAAAGACCTCTAAGAAAAAATACAAACTTGTTGCATTTTTCTGCTGCACCTAATGTTGTATGCATATGAATTGAGATTTCATATTAAACTATGGTCTCCTTCTACATTTCCTAAAACCAAGAGATTCACACAATTAGTTTTCATGCAATCATATAAGGTTAATGTTGAGCTTCACTTAGTTTTAAGAATAGTTTAATATTCTCTACTAATTAGGGCCAACCAAGTGAAGGTGGAAGTTGCAACCCCCACCCCGACCCCAACATCTAAATTCCCCATTAATATCTAAAATATTTAAGAAAATATCAATATTTAAACTACATAGAGTGTCCTCATCACTTACTACTACTCTTAGGGGAAGTCCATCTTCATTGCTCACAAGTAATTCATCACAATTCTTTACTAATTCTCATACATCTAACATGGGTACATCCAAGAATATCCTTATTGCCTCCTATATAAAATGAATCAAATATTACAAAATGCCCCCTCAGAAATAATAGTTCAAGTGAAATAAACACATGAAAAATGAGAGAGAAAAAGAGGAATATACTTACAAATAGGCATTGCCATCACATCTCTGGCCATGCTATGTGTTGAGTGATTTTTATCAATTTTTTGTTGTGCCAAGATCTCTTTGTTTATATATATACATACATACATAAACACACACACACATGTGTGTATATATGTATGTATATAGATGTATATACATACATACATACATATATATACATACATGCACACACACACACACACACACACACACACACACACACACACACACACACACACACACACACACACACACACACATGTATGTATTATTACAAGAGATCTTTTTTAAGGTGCTAAGTGACTTACCTCAAGAACCTCCACAAAAATAATGCACATTGGAAAAATGGGGCAGAGCTTGTAAGATATTTTACAAAAATATATCATAACAGATATTTTTAAAAAGAAACAAGCCATAACCCAGTTAGATGGGTCTAGTTGCTAATTAGTTGGGTTGATTATAAATTTTTGTAGAACTATCATCATATTAGATACAATAAAATGAATGAGATGCTAAGATCGTAAGGGCACATAAATACATGCATACATGCATACATACATACATACATACATATATACATATATACATATATCCATACATACATAGATACATATAAACATATATAGAGAGAGATATATATTTTTAAGGTGCTAAGTAACTTACCTCAAGATCCTCCACAAAATAATGCAAACTAGGAAAAATGGGTAGAGTTTGTAAGAAATTTTACAAAACCATATCATAGCAGATATTTTTAGAAAGAAACAAACCATAACCTAGTTAAATGTGTCTAGTTACTAATTAGTTGGGTTGATTACAAATTCTTGTAGAATTATCATCAAATTAGGTACAATAAAATGAATGAGATGCAAAGATCACAAGGGCATGGTAACGAGATGTACAGAGCACAAGGATATGACAATGAAATGCAATGATCACAAAGGGTACAACAACAAAATCCTAGATCTCTATTAATACATAGATAGATATATATACATACATGCATGCATACACACACACACACACACATACATACATACATATCCATACATTTATACATACATACATATAAATGTATGTATGTATGTATGCATATATATAAAGAGATCCTTTTTAAGGTTCTTATTACATCTTAACACAACAAAAAAATTGATCGAGCTACATACATATTCCAGAATCCAAATAATAAAACAATAAAACTCTCTCAACCTATGCTAAGTGACTTACCTCAAAATCTTGCACACAAATAATGCAAAGTTAATGGGCAATGTGTGTGTGTGTGTGTGTGTGTGTGTGTGTATAATGTATGTATGTAGGGAAAATATAATCCCCATTAACAATGATGCTAACTATACTTATTTTCCTAGTTTGTATATATATGTACATACATGGGTAAAAGCACAAAACTGTGTCACCTTTTTATAAAGAAAAGTGATATCAGAATGTGACAGTTCAACATTAATGACAAAAAAAATGGTATTTGCATTTAAAATATGAAGATGATGTAAACTGATGAAATGTGTAGAATTGTATGAATTTTATGCCTATAATTTTTTTTATTTTTTTGACTAAGAATTTATTCATTTTATTTTATTTTGAAGTCCCTTTTTTAACTGTAAAAAATATAGGATGTAGTTCCCGTCAAACAAGTATGTGCAAATCATCTTTTTTTGTTATGATTTGAAAATATTTTATAGATGACATGTATAGCTAGTGCACAAAAAAAGAAATAATTATTTTTTATGTATATTTTCTTTGTTATAAGTACTCAAGTTCGACCTTGTCAGAATCCAACAATTTTTTCCTCCTGTCAAAACTTCCCTATCAAATCTATACCTTCTTGAAAAAAAATTACATATTCATGAAGAGGATTCTCTCCTCTAGTGATAAATATATATTTTTTATTTTTTTGATATGATTTACTATTTTTTTCATTTTTTGAGAGAGAATATTCTGAAATGTTGAAATATCGACTTATAATATTTTTAAATTATAGCATATTATAACTAATCAAAACACTCAAAAATTTATATAATGATGATATTGAATCTGAAATCTATAAAAGGGTATTTTTAGTTTTTTTAAAATTGAGTTTTGATAGAGAAATGAGATTTGACCAAAATAGGTTTTTGTATCACAAACGGTGACATAGATCTATGCTTTTACCCACATACATACATACATACATACATACATACATATATCCTTTGCATGATTTAGAGGTAATGTCATTGTGGCAAAGGCTTCTACAAGGGAATGAGCCTTGTGATGATGGAATTTATACAAAACAAATGGGGAATGATTAATGTCATTTTTTCTTCTTCTTTTTGTTTATTTTATGTAGTCCTCCATATGGCCTATATTAATATATGTATTGCATCTTCATTTGCTTTTCCATTGTAGTAGCAATAGTAGTTACTTGGGATCATCATAGGGAGTGCATGCCAATACATGTATGGTTACATCCTTGGCTTCCATTTTTGTGCTAGGGTATGAATCATTTACATCAAACCATTCATTATAAATTGGGGACTGCACTTCATGCTTGGCATTCAAGTGACACATATGCATATGTAATTTTATCACCTTGGAAAACTATATTTGATCTTGCTAGCTGGGAACAACTAATTGTTCATTTTATTGTACCTAATCTGATCATAGTTCTATAGGAATTTGCATATAAACTATTTAATCAACAACTAGACCCATTTAACTAGGTTATGACTTATACATAATACATACATACATGCATACATAGATACACATATACATATAATAGTAATTTATATAACATCTGCATTTTCTTTGTCATTGCTTATAAGAGTGCTTGAATACTGGGAACCATTTCAATATCCTTCGCATGGTTAAGAGCTAATACCATTGTGCCAGAGGCTTCTACAAGGTAATGAGCCTCATGATTATGGAACTTACACACAAAAAAAACTTGCTTCTTCAACTCATTACACTCACTTCTTCACTAAAGTTATTCTTCCACTATTGAGAGTAGTTTCTACAAATTCCTAGAAGCCAAGGGACCCTAAACCTATGCTACATTTTCTAGAGACATGGGAGGATTTTTCATAACATTAAGGATCATATAATGATGCCCAAATTAATAATAGCAATAGATGCTTGGGATCCTCATAGAGAGAGCATGCCAATACATACATGGTTGCATCCTTGGATTCTATTATTGGGCCAGCATATGGAGCCTTTATATCTATAAAAATTTGGTATAGCTTTGATACCATGTAAGAATTTTCCTTAGAGAAAAATCACCCAAGATTAAGGAACTCAAGTACAAGCACAAGAATAAACCAAAAGAGGTATGATCTGAACAATAATATCCAAAATTGATGTATTTTTATTCAATGTTCTGTTATGTATATACACACTAAGAGTGCCTAAATATAAAAGCCTCTAGAATGCTTCTAGAATGCCTAGGAGTTAACACATAGATAAGTCTTACAATGAAGTACATGTCTACTAGGAGTGCATTATCCTCCATTAAGCATAGGAGTAAGTGTGATGATAAGAGGATAACCCTACAAAGATGTAGCATGTAAAATTATGTTGTAGACACCGTGTGCTAAAATAAGAGTGTGAATAACTGTGTTGTCTACAAAACAACTTAGTTAATTATGAAAACTCCTAGGTGTCAAAATAAGAAATAATAAAATAATGCATTGACCTAAGTAAACTTAAGTGAAGTGCAATAACTAAATACTTATTTAAATCAACAACCCTCATTAAGAGAAACTTAGGGGAATGCACTTAAGCTAATGAAAGCTAGGATGTAAATGGATGATGGGTCCCAGCTACTAAGCCATGTTAGGTACCCATGTATATAATGCAATGTAATCTCCCATGAAGTGGAGAAAGAGGGAAAACCTCATGGGAAAAACCCTCCCCCAAAAAGAGAGATGAAAAAAAAGATGAATGGATAGATGGAGTAATCAAGACCCCCCCATTACAACATACATCAAGTATATACAATAGAGAAGTAGGCGAACAAAACCCCATAAGAGGAAAAAGTCCACCCCATAAAAGAGAAGAAGAAGGAGAAATATAATAGAATGTAGAGTGTCAATCAATGATAGCTTCTCTAATGTAGAAGTTGATCCATGAATGCTGAATAATACTCCTACCCTTTGGAAGAAACAATGGTATAGGTATAGGGGAGATGTTTCCCCATGTGTAGAAAGAATCTTGATGATGAATGGTGTCTTTGAAACCTGCTCAACTACCCCTGTATTGATACTAAGATTCACCCCTTCTAATACTGTTGAAAAGAAGAAGTGTAAATCTAGCAAGGATGGATGTAGAACATGCCTCAAAGAACAATTTGTCTCTTCAAATGATAAAGAGACCTATAAATGTTGTACACAAGGATCCATAATCACATCAACCTATGAAGATTGATCATATAGAGAATGGACATGAGGGATAGAGTAAGCCATCATGACAACTCAAGAAGATTTGGTTTCATCAAATAAAAGATATAAATCATCAAAGATGTATCCAAAATATGTTATGTGTGACTCCATGAACAAACTTGAAATATTTGTCAAGAAGTCATCTACTAATGTTGGAGCTAGAAGATAAGGTGTATCCTGCTATGCTGGACCTATGACTATGTCAATGGATGAAGTATTTTCCTCAACAAAGAGAAGACAAATATCATCGATAATGTCTCCCACATCTTCAATGTGAGAATCCATGAATAGACCTACAATGTCTAGAAGGAAGTCATCCCATGAAGATGAAGTAGGAAGACATAGTGTTTCTTGCTGCATTGAATCATAAGCATATATGGATGGAACTAGATCAGTAATAGTGATAGAAGCATCAGGAGGTGTGATGTCATCTAGAGAGGATGCAGCTATAATTGGAGGTAAAAGATCTTTTGGGAATGGAGGAATTTGTGGATCTCCATACATCTCCCAAAGATAGATCCAAATGTTATATGAATTAGTTGACTTCATGTCATCAAGTGAATCCATAACCTTCATATCCATATATTGAAAGAGGGCATGACAAATGATGGAACCAGTGTCACCATTGTATGAAAGTCCTTGTAATGCCCCGCCAAGGGATCCAAAGAATTTCACTAAGTTTGCCAAACAATTTTTTTTTAACATGAAAGTAAAACCATACACAACACTTGCGGAAGCAATAGTAACATCCAACTGAAAATAACATAACATGACAGATTACATTCTTAAAAAACCCCTTAATAATGAATTACTTCTAATCTTAACTATCTATCTAACATCACATTCTTAACAAGAAATAACAAGATACATCCAATGTTCTAAAAACCATATACAAGTGTACATTTTAGATTGCTCAATCATCCACTATACATGTTACAAGGTATGAAAAGCTTAAAAGAATATACATTCATGTAAATAAAGTACATCATCATCCAATATTAATCCATGATGCAATAATATAAATGAAACCATAAACCATACATGATACATCATCATTATAAAGATATAAACATCCATCTTAAAAGATAACCTTAAATCACAAACATAACTAACTAAGTGCACGGTTCCTCCCAACCGTAAATAGCATCATTAGACCATCATGGATCCTAGCCATTCCTCCGTGCGTAACATTCCAAAGCACCAAAGAGATCATTGGCTATAAACATAGTAGGAATGTCACTCCTAAAAATATCTTACTAACATGCATAAAGTAGAGCATAAGATAACATCATCTATCATATGCAAATCATCATTATAAGAAACATACCAGTAAATACATCCATCATAAGGTACATTGTCTATCATAATGCTCCAAGAACAGAATGAAGATAAATACCAACCAAGAATGCTCCAGCCACGGTGTCTCAATGGATCTCAAATGATAAGAGTGATAAAACACTACCACCTGACCGCGTGGAACCTAAATGGTCCACTCCCACCGTACTAAGGAGATAATGTCAAGTCCCAAACAGGATATCAAAACCACAAAGCATAAATCTCTTTAAATCCAGGAATCCTAAAAAGTATACTAACTCAAAGACTCCAAGCACAAAATCGACATCTACTTCTCAAAGGTACAACAATGACATGTAGGAAACCTACTCTACAAGCGGGAAAGTGTCATCGCATTTATCTCATACAAGTTACCCTGGCAGTTAGCTAAACTCCATGAGTCCATACAGATCTCATGCGGCCACTAGTATCATCTCATACTGACGAGGCATACTATGGAATGCAAGGTCGCAACCATGCGTCTCACTACTCCCATCCTAGCCTGTACAAGCGCTCAAGGCATGGGCGAGAACATCCAAAAAAATTATCTTTTTAGGTTCATTTAATCCCCATTTAATGTGTAAATGTTATCACTTATTAACCAAACTTATAATGAGTTACCCTGGCAGCCACTTAGGGCCCCAGCCCCCATTGCAAGTCACTTCCCGACACTACAAGTAGATTACCTACCCTAATGCTCATGGAATCATAAAATCACCACAGCCCTATACAAGCGACTGTAAAGAAAATTCAAAAGATAATCCATAAAAAGAATCATCAAATATCCACAATAAGAATCATCAAATATCCATAATAAAATCATCAAATATGCATAAAAGCATCAAATCTCCATGAGCATCTGAAAAGAATCCATAGAAAATCATGACCACAACAGCTCTCTATTGGCAACTGAAGGCATCACTGATAATCATAATAATCATTGGTTCTCCATAACCAAAATAAATCATCACATCCATTGGTTCTCAACAAGCAACCAAGAATATCTCAAAATCATACTGATCGAAGACTCCAAAATGGTTGAGTCAAACATGTCACAACATGACATCATCAGGAAATAAATCCACATTTTAGTCCCATCATGGCGACTAGAAAGTAATCCAAGGATAACTGATCGATGACTCAAAAATAATGGTTATCTCAAGTATCTCAAATACATAAACATCTCAGCTTCACACATGAAGACTGATGAACAATAACAAACATATCATAGAGCATACGATCACATAACCATGGTTGGGCTTATAAAGATCGAGAGAAAATAAGATCAACATGCCAACACATCTCATAACCCCTGAGCCTCTGGTAACAACCTAGGACTAGTCAACACTAGTCAACCCAAAACTCAAAACAAGAAGCATATAGAATACATGATGCAGACACATGTTTTGGTTTACTAAAATCTCATAGTTGAATAATGTGTGGAGTTTCATTTTCCATTATTCAAGTGTAGGGGTTTCAGTTTCCATTTTCAAGTATACTTCATATGTCTAAGTTTCATCATTTGACCTACAAGTCAACCCATTTGTTTCCTCGATAACATTATCCTTCCATTATTAAGAATTACATTCTAAGAATAACTTAAGGATAAACATTCACTCATTAAATTGATCTTCATTGACCTTAATTAAATTGTTCTCTATTTCAACCATGATCCATATTCTAATTGATTAACTCTTCTTATCATTACTTCAACTTTTAACATAACTCAAGGATCATTATTCATTAAATTATAAGAGAATCAATTATCATTCCTCAAATAAGATATCTTAACTTAATTAGAATGATCAATTAAATCCATCAATTAACATAGGCACACCATCTATGACCTATTATCATTCTAATAATTCTTAATTAAGACTAAATTAAATAATATTAAAACTTAAGCCTTTAATTCAATCGTTATCATCATTGACAATCATATAATATCTAAAATCATAATCCAAGTCATAAGACTTGTCAACCTCAATATAGATAATTTACAATCTCGTCAAAAGTTTATATTAAATAAATCTTCATTACATAACTTAAGTATTAAATCCAATTAACTCTAATTAATTGATTTAATTAATAATTTCACAATCAAACCATCAACCCAATAAGTATTAGTTGACTAACAATAGTTTGTACGTCAAAGTCAAATTCAATCCAATACATAGATATTAATATTTTAATAATAATATTAACAAGTTATTTTGAAAAATCTTATCCATAATGACTACATTCATCTTTCTTAACAATTTTGTATTAATGATAATCATTTCTTAGATAAATCTCTATCGCATTTAATTATATTGACAACTCATTAATTGATTAAAATCAATTATACTTCAAATCCAAAAACTAATGTCTTTACAAGACTTCAATAATCTCTTCTAGATTAATTCTAATTGAATTAGCCATTTATACTATTATTTAAACCATTATTTATTAATAGTTTGTTAGACCCAACAAACATTAATAAATAAATGACAAGGTCAAAATGTAACAGTGACCCATTGTCCAATATTAATAAAATTTGAGTCACTTAATTTAAAATCATCTCGTAATTTAAAATTAGCATCTCCAAATTATTTAATATATATTAAATGTTATTTAATACATATTAAATGTTATAAAAGTCCTAACGAATCCAATATCTCTAACGAATTCAATCTCTTTTCAATTTAATAATAATTAACAAATTATTATTAAATTAATAAACCATACTTAATCTTAGTTATTAACATATATATATAATTTAATTATCATATTCCATTATTAACAAATATATATATATATATATATATATATATATATATATATATATATATATTTATAATGTTAAATCTTTATCACATTATAACATTAAAACTAATTAATAACAAATATTAACATTGATTAATAAACATATATATATTTTAAACCATATTTAAAAATGTTATAACATAATATATAATATTACAAACAATGTACATTCCTTAAATCAAAGGCGGATAACCGCTGACCACAATGCGTGCGGCCTGCGGATCGCAGGTACCCTGCGATGATGCAGGTACTCTGCGATCACGCAGAGCCTGCATCCGGTACCGTCGCCCGTAAAGGGATGGAGAGGGGGGGGTGCGGTGGTTAAAACCCCACCCACCCATATATATATAATTTCATTTATAAAATGTTTGTAGTAACGTTTTACTATTGTGCGCTAAGATATGCGGTTCGGATTTATTAAATCAAGTTTTCCATTTCGACTGTGATTAAATATTCGATATTCCACTAAATAAATATATATGTATATATATGTGTGTGTGTGTGTGTGTGTGTGTGTGTGTGTGTGTGTGTGTGTGTGTGTGTATATATATATACAAAATTTGTGTTACAACATTAATATATACAAATGCGTAAATATATCGCAAATTCGAAAAGATAAATAATCATGTATAGAACATATACACAATTTTAAAAGACTTCCAAAACTAAGAATATTTGTTTCTCTAAATTTATCCAATTTTTCTAATAGGTTTGGCTATAGTTTTAGAAACCATTTTTCCAAATTTATTTATCAATTTGATTTTGATTCGAACCCAAACCCGACTTAGATCTAATTTCTTCCTTAATTGGATCTAGGGTTTTCTACAGAGTTCTCTATTGATTTCTTTTGCAACCAAATAAATACATATCTAGATTCCAATTTAAATTGCAATTTCATTCATGGAATATAATCGGACACATATAACAAACATGATGAAGACAGGAAGAGAAATGGTGCAAAGAGAATATGTGATTATCACGAGTGCACCTGGACATTGATGCTAATCCCCCATGCCTCAGAAGTCCATAGAAAATCCCTTCCTTCTCTGTCATCCGCGATTCCTCCAAGATCCAAGCCAATTGAATCCTCCAAGTGACTAGAAGAGCTAGAAGAAGCATAGTAGCATATAGAAAATATATGAGCATGTAAAGAAGAACATGAGCTTATAACTTGCAACTTCCATTCAACTTCTACTTTAGCTTGTAGCTTGTGGCTTCCATTCAGCTTCTACTTCCGCTTGTAGCTTGTAGCTTGTCCAAATACACTAGGAGAGTCTCAATTTAAAGGCCTCTAAGATGCATCTAGAGTGTCTCTAGAGACAACTAGAAGATAAGTATGACAACCAAGCATGAGTCTTCTCCAACCTTCTAGATAAGTCTTAAGGTTGTAGACACCATGTGCTCAAATAAAATGCTAACTTCTAAGTGTAGACAACTAGTGCATTCTTAGAGTGCAAACTCCTATGTGAGAAAATATTAAAATAATACACATTAATTAATATGATTTTTAATTTACTCTTTCCAATTTAATTTATTTATTTATTAAATCTCATGCACTAACTTTAATAATTCCACTTTTCAATCTTAATATATTTATATTTTAAGCACATGAAATTTAGAATCTTTTAATAATTTAAATATATCTTCCACTTTTAAATTTCATTTTCCAAAACTTAATTGCTAAAATATTTATTAGCTTTAATAATAATATTATTTAGACATTTATTTAAAAATGAACTCCAAATATATTATTATTAAATATGGTCACATTCCAAATTTAATATTATAACTTTTATTTTCAAATTTAATTATTTTATTTAATTAATTTCCCAATTAATTAAATAAAATAAATATTAAAATATCATATTAATTTTCCATTTATTTAATACATTAATTAAATCTTTTAATTAGGCTTAATTAATAGAAAATACATCAAAGACTCAAAAGGTAAAAATATGAAAACCCATCATAGCCAAAATACATACAAAATCAAACCAAAGGTTTAAATCACAAATTACGTTATCCACATATTCGGAGGGTACTCAACTTAGATACTTGTCCTAATTTTCCAATTAGAACAAATGGCTTAAAAGGGTTGGGATTTGGACTTGAGAATTTATCTCCCCTCTCTTATCATTGAGATAGTGTGATAGGGTACGCTCATCCTAGCAATTCAGGGAAGTCGATACCTGGTACCTGGAACCTGCATAAAAACCACGCATGTACAAGCACAATATATACTAAACTAAACAAGCAATGGCAGGAAGTGGTGCATCGTGTAGATCCCGACTAGCAGGTGACTACGACTCCCTTCCTTACCACATCAAACACGCCATACAAGAGCAAACACGCAAAGCAAACACACACACCATACACATGCAAGTATGGGGTAAGTATCCATAATAAAACACATATGATAGTAAACCATCTAACTAATCATCATTAATAACTGAAAGCAATGTAATAATCATCATGAATAATTGCGAACAATAATCATCCTACATACATGAAATGTAGAGTCTAAGTGATCTCATCACATAATAAACTGAATCCATAGCACAATATCTGATAATCTCAAAAGAAAGTTGCTAACCAATAACATAAAACTAGCTCCAAAAGAGTTCAGCAATGATAACAAAATGTGAACTAGGGGTAGGCACTCCAGTCCTTTCACATATAGCAATGCATTATGCCGACATAGTTTTGTGTTGTCAAGGTAATTAAATCTTCATCATCCATGATGTACTAATCAATGTACCCCCTAAAATGCAAAAAAAATCAATCAACCCCCCCAATATATGATTTGGGCACTTTATAAGTAGTGCATCTACAATAGGCCACTTGTCAAAATGTATAAAGTGGACTTCTGATTTTTCTATTTATAGCTTCCTTTTGAGACTCAAATCTATCACTAAGAATTGTATCTTAGATGTACAACAATTTGAAAAGAATTAAAGCAATATAATGCATAAAAGACCCTAATTTTGAAAGTGGTATTTCTATCCACACAAGCCTATAATTTGATTGTAGATATGGAAAGTAGACAAAAAATTAAGCACTTTCAAAAAAATGGAACCTGAAATTATGTCAAGATGAGCTTGTACTAAGCATTTAAGGTTACAAAAATCAAGATTTGTGATTTACAAATAAATTCAAGAATAGAGAGCTCAAACATCCTACACCAATGTCGAGATCACAAAATTCTACCCCAAAACAAACAAAAATTGCTTCCAAAAAGGAGTCCATATGAGGGCGATATCACTATTTGAAAATCACATCTATTTATATTTTTCCTGAATCACTGCCGTTGCACCTCCAAAAATCAATTGACTCTAATTTCACCTCAAATGTCTAATTTTGGTGAAACAAAAGTTGACTCTAAATTTCACCTTCTAAATATGATACCAATATCTAATTGGCACCAGCAAGCTCCAATCTTGTCCTACAAAAAATCTTTCCTCTACAAGCTTGATGGCCAAAAAAAATTTGAACAAAATATGCAAAGAAATTGTAGAGACTAAAATAATAAAATATGCAGCTCTAAAAATTAAATTTAGAAATCTAAAATGACCATACCAGATTTTTCAAATTGGGCCTTTGGGTGCTAGTTTGCAAAAAAAATTGCCTCAAATTTGACTATGGCCTAGGGTAGGGAAATTTATAGTCAAATTTCACCAAATTGACATTCCAAGCACAATGGTGAGGTCTACTTTGTCTCTAGATGCTCCCAATGACTATGGTACTCTAGATTTGGGTGGTTTCCTTAGAGAGATGAAGCAAGAAAATGGTCTGAAATGGCTATGTGAAGAGAAATTCTCTCTACTCTAATACCATGTAAGAATTTGGTATAGCTCTGATACCATGCAAGAATTTTCCTTAGGGAAAAATTACTCGAGATCAAGGAACTCGAGCACAAGAAAAAGAATAGACCAAAAGAGGTATCATTAGAATAACAATAACTAAAATTTATGTATTGTCATTCAATGTTCTATTATGTATATGCACATTAGGAGTGCTTGAATATAAAGGCCTCTAGAATGCTTCTAGAATGCCTAGGAGTCAACACACTGATAAGTCTTACAACTAAGGACATGTCCACTAGGAGTGGATTATCCTCCATTAAGTGTAGGAGTAAATGCAATGATGAGAGGATAAGAATACAAAGGTGTAGCACATAAAATTATATTGTAGACACCATGTGCTAAAATAAGAGTAGAAATAACTATGTTGTCTACCTGACAACTCAATTAATCATGTGAACTCTAGTGCTGTAAACATGACAACTCATAAGAGTACACAAAATCCTAGGTGTCAAACTAAGAAATAATAAAATAATACATTGACCTAAGTAAACTTAAGTAAAGTGTAATAAGAAAATACTTAGTTACACCAAAAATATCAAGCCATTCATTAAAAATTATAGAATGTGCTTCATCCATTAAATTCAAGTAATGCATCTAGATATGCAATTTCATCACCTTGGAAAACTATATTTGATCCTGCTAGCTACGAACAGTTAATTATTCATTTTATTGTACCTAATCTAATGATAGTTTTACAAGAATTTGTAATCAACCTAGATAGTTAGTAACTAGACCCATTTAACTAGGTTATGACTTGTGCATGTGTTATTCCCATTTATCATATGGTTACAATGTTGTAGGAAACATTTTGTCCAAAGTAACAGCATGTTTTTTTATCATTTTCTTTGTTCAAGTCCTAATTTTAATGAAGTAACAAAGTGGTTTCTAGGGTGTAAAGGACTATTTTGTCCAGAGCTTCTTGTGCCAAGATCTCTCTCTCTATATATATACATATATGTATGTATATAGATATACATACATACATACATACATAAATAAATAATAGTAATATATGTATTGCATCTGCATTTTCTTTGTCATTTCTTATAAGTATTTCAAGGTTGGGAACCACTTCAACATCCTTTACATCATTTAGAGGTAATGTCATTATGGTAGAGGCTTCTACAAGGGAATGAGCCTCATGAGTTAACATCTAACATTTAAATACTTAAATTCTACCTAACTATGTTCTAGTCATGTAAACACTAGAGGCATACTCTACCTACTAGGCTGCCTACATACTCATATCCATAGATCAAGGCCCTTGAACTACTCACTCTAATGAATATCTAATTTTGGTTTCTAATTTTTTTTTATGTATTTGTAATCCTAGAAAAACTAGTGAAATTTACTCACCTAATACAACTCTTCACCATCATATAGCCACTTGAGTGAATTAGGCAGTTTTCTATAATTACAATATTTTAATACCCTGGTACAACCTTTATGTTGTGGTTTACTTTTAATGTAAGGTTAACCTATATATTTCCTAACTCACCCCTTATATAGTTATTTTTAAAGTCTTGTGACAATAATATATGGGTCTAAATAGACTAGTCAAGTTAATGTTGAAACTCAAAGTTTAGCCTTTTATTTTCCAAAGCTAGGTAGACTACAATTCATCTACTAAAATGTCTTAAGATAAACCATGAGTATGGATTCTTCATTCTATAAGGGGACCCTTTTGTTCAAATGTAAAACATTTTGAGTGTATAACTTTAATGAAGAGTTGAGTGTAAGGAGTTACTACCCTGAACCTATACTACAAATTCCTAGGAGCCAAGGGATCCTAAACCTATGCTACATTTTTTGGAGACATGGGAGAAGTTACTACGAGCTTCAATAGTTCATAACATTCTAGATCATATAGTGATGTCCAAATTAATAGCAATAGTAGATACTTGGGATTCTCATAAGGAGAGCATGCCAATACATGCATGGTTACATCCCTTGCTTCCATTGTTGGGATTCATGCATGGTATTTAGGTTTATGACTTTGGAACTCTTGGTATCTATCTAGATTCTATAAAAAATAAGTGCTTGTATAATGTAGAGATAGATAGGTGATTGCATCATTGGAGCAGCTAGTTGAGATGCACTATAATTAAACTAGAGGAAATCATTGATAAACCAAACACATAAAGAAGAGGAAACTTGAATGTTGAAATGTTAAAATAAAATCTATCAAGGATCAAACACCTATGTTAGAGTTACAACACAATGTGAAGTTGATTTTAGATATTATAATTTATTTTTTAAATGACATAAATCATTCCTTTTTTTTCCTAATTGTGGATAGCTATGCATGAAAGAGGGTGGAGAGCTATGAACAAGGGTGGAGAGCTTTGACTATTGGTGGAGATCTCTAAGCTCAAAATGTTTGTGGAGATTTCATTTTTTTTCCCTTTTGATTGATGCAATTTTTTGGCATATGCTTATGATATCTATATTTCATTTTCATGTCCTTCGTGGAGATTAGTGGAGATCTATGATTTTGTTGTTGTGCCCTTGTGATTGTTGCAATTCATTATCATGCCCTTGTGATCTCTACATTTCACTATCATGTCCTTGTGATCTTTGTACCCTTTCTCTTCAATTTTGTTTTTCATTTTGTGCCCTTGTGATCTCTATTCCTTTTTCACTACAACACTTGGGGTCAAATTGCGATAGCAATTTGCGATGATGACATAATTTGTAGTGATTTTCATGTTCATTTTTTGTAATTTTTGGTCTAATTTGGGCCCAAATGTAGTAGTTCTTTCTCTATAATATTATTCAAGTGGAGATAAGGTACCTATGTAAATGATATTTTCTTTTCCTTCTAAACATGTCTCTCTTTATATTTCCCCTAGTAAGTGATTAGAGAATCTTTTCTTTATGAATATGTATGTGTATCTCTATGTATGTATGTATAGATAGACATATATATACATATACATATGTATATATATACATACATACATATATAGAGATCACAAGGGCACAAAAACAAAATGTAGATATATATATATACATATATATATATGTATATATATATATATATATGTATATATATATATATATGTATATATATATATACATACTATACATATATATATATGTATATATATATATATATGTATATATATATATACATACTATACATATATATGTATGTATATATATATACATACATATATATGTATATATATATATACATACATATATATATACATATATATGTATATATATATATATATATATATATACATACATATATATATATATATGTATGTATGTATGTATGTATGTATACACATACATATAGACATACATACATTTATACATACATGCATGCATACATACATACATTTGTATATGTAATTTTATCACCTTGGAAAACTATATTTGATCTTTACTCAATCACCAAGAGATAATACAATCTATAAGTATAGATTTTTGCATACTTAGTTTGGTATGAATAGTTTCAATTGAATTCCTCTAAGGGGAGTGAGTCTACTCATGATGATAATGGATTTGTATTGGGTTTTTAGAGGAAAGAGACTTATAGAAGATTAGATGTTTTTTCTAGCTCGAATGCTCCCAATTTTATGTTCACAACTCAAATTCTCTCCCATGGCCTTAGCTAAAACCATCATTACTACATCCAAAAGTAAGGCATACAATATGATTATGTCCCCAATAGAGAATTGAAATGCATATTCAATCTAAATTAAAGAGTCTTGGAATCTCAAAACTCTAATCCAAGCCAAGAGCCTTCTAAACATTGAAACCACTAAACTACCTAGGACACTCAACTTATTGAACATATGAACCTCCTTGAACCAATGAAGCCATTTTGAAATAGGTTCAGTGAGGTTCAAAACCCAAGATAGACTAAGATACAAACCTCAAACAAGGGCTATGTGCTATGGTGGGGTAGGAGGAAGATGATTGTGTGAATGGCTAATCAGGCAAGTTGGAGAATATTAGGGTGTTAGTTGCAAGTAGTTTCATTAATTTGATAAAGGAATCAACTTTGAAAGTGGAATGATCAAAATTGGCATGCCCATCCTTATGATATATTTCTCTATATCATAATAGAAAATTACCTCAAATGACAAGCAAAAAATTATTAAATGTACGAAAAATCAGAAGAACATTCACCTATAATATTTTTGAAGGACAAAAATATAATAAAAATATAATTTGGTGGAAAAATCCAAGAGCTATGTGGCTATTCCTATCTAGTAGTGGAAACTCTTCACATTAAATATGAAGATCTTGAAATTAAAAAAATAACTATCAAAGATCTGTATTTTTTTTTTAATGATAAAATATATACAATCTAATTTTAAGAAAAATAATAGTCTTAAATGTATATGATTAAATAAAATAAACAAGAGTACTAGTTGTAGTTGTATAATTCTAGTATTACTAATTATGTTAAATAAAATGTTCAATAAAACAAGTGTGAAGTAACATAAATGGATCATCTTATTGATCCTATTATGACTTAGTGTCCATGAATCCAATCATTACCTAGATGATATTATGCATGAGATCTTTACTCAATCTCCAAGAGATAATATAATATGTACATACAGATTTCTTCATACTTAGTTTGGTATGAATATTTTCTATTGAATGCAAGGATAATTGCTTGCGTGAATTCAAGACATGAATGTTTAATTTAATTTAGCACAAGTACTATACAAGTGGTAATGTATGCATGTAAATAACTTCACATATTGAATTGATATACATACATACATGCACAAATGCATATAATCATTGTAGTGCCTACCCCTAGTTCACATTTTGTTATCATTGTCAAACTCTTTTAGGGCTAGTTCTATGTTGATGATTATTAGTAACATTATTTTGAGACTATTAGATATTGTGTGATGGATTCAGTTGATATGTGATGAGATTGCTTAGACTCTACATTTCATATATGAATGATGATTATTACATTATTCCAATTATTGATGATGATTAGTTAGATGGTTTATTATCACATGTGTTTTATTATGGATACTTACCCCATAATTGCATGTGTATGGTGTGCATGTTTGTTCTTATGTATGGCATTTTTGATGTGGTTAAGGAAGGGAGTCATAGTTACCTACTAGTCGAGATCTACACGATGCACCACTTCCTGCCATTGCCTATTTAGTTTAGCATATATATATTGTATGTACATGTATGGTTTTTATGTAGGTTGCAAGTACCAGGTATCAACTTCCCTAAATTGCCAAGATGAGTGTACCCTATCACACTGTCTCAATGGTAAGAGAAGGGGAGATAAATTCTCAAGTCCAAATCCTAAACCCCTAAATCATTTGTCCTAGTGAGGCAGGACAAGTATCTGGATATTTTACTTTCCAAATGTGTCAGATTACATAATTCATGATTTTTAACCCTTTAGACTGATTTTGTATAGATTTTTCTATGATGGGTTTTCATATTTTATCTTGGAGGTCTATGGTGAATTTTCTATTAATTAAGTCTAAATTAAAAGATTTAATTAATAATTTAATTATTTGGGAAAAAATTAATATGATATCATGACCTTTAGATATTTTGATTATAATTAATTAAATGAGAATTAATTGAGAAAAGAATTAAATAAAAGAAATTAGAAATTAAAATTAATAATAATAAAATAATAAATAAATAATAATAATAGAAAAGATAAAATATTTAAAATAAAAGTCATAAGCTTGCCTAGGAGTAACGCACCTCTTGATTGCACATATGTCAACAACATAGGAGTTAGCGCACAAATTAAGCACATGGTGTCTACAACCTTATGACTCACCTAGAAGGTTGGAAAAGACTCATGCTTAGTTGTCAACACCTTCTGGTTGTTTCTAGAGACACTCTAGGTGCTTCCTGAGAGTTCTTTATATTCAGGCACTCCTAAAAGCTTAGGGAGTGTGTTTGGGAGGACCCAAGAATGTTGGAGAAGGAAGGAGCTTGCTCTGTGGATTCTGAGGAGAAGTGATTAGCATCAGTGTCTAGGTTGTGATTTTTGCATATGTATTTTCACTTCTTGCACTTCATGTCTTCTTCATGTCTTTTGAATACTTTTTGAGAATTTTATGTGTGAATGTTCTAATTGTTTAGATCTTGTAATGGATATTTAATTTTCTATGTGAGAAATCCCCCACATGCGTAGATCTAAATAATTTATGAAACTAGGATTCAGTTGTTAATGATCAAACCTATTAGATGAATTAATAGGTAAATCTGAAGAACGATTATTATGAATAGAATTCCTAATTGATAGAATTGAAAAGCGGGTATGTGCAGGATCATGGTGTACCAAACTATGGCCTTAAGTGGCAGTGAAAAACCAACAAATTAGGGTTATGTCAACTTGACACATAATTTTAAAGTGGTTCTAGACTTTATATCAAAAAGTTGTAAGAAAATAATTTGTAGGAAATTGAATCTAGTTTCTAAACTACAAGGCCTTATCTGGAGAAAAAATTATTTGATTGGTCAAAATTTTGGATTTTAATGCAGTACTACAAAAATTTCAGGGCAAAAATAAAAAGTAGGTGTATGTCTGACCACCTTAATCATAATCAAATGATAATATTTTTAAATATAATTTTAGATATAAAAATTAGACTCATGCCTAGATGTGACGCATATTTTTGGCAATTTTTATTCCAAATAAATAATTAATTATGAATTTTCTACTATACTATTTTCAGAATTAAAAAACTCCTATGTCTGACCACCTTAACTAGTTCAAAAAAAATCAAAATTAAGTTTTTATCTTTTTTTTCTTATACTAGTCAAAGCATAGAACGTGACACATCTTTTGGATTTCACAAATCTTATACGGTTTGAAAGTTATAGCTATTTTTCAACTAGTATGTCAATCAACACTTTGTAGCTAACTCCATTAGAAAATAAGTAATAATTACTTACTAAACTCGTAATTTGAAAAAACTTACATTTATAAAAATCTAAGAACATTCTTAAGAAACCCTTTTCATTACATCAAATTTTGGTTAAAAAAAAGTCGTCAGCTACATGCTTGAAGTAAAAAACACATAAGAACATGCCAAAAACACATTTTCGGGATGTTTTAAAGATGACCATATAAGGTTGGTATTGAAAGATATAGTAGGAATTATAAAGGTATTAATTGTTTTCATTTAGTATTAGGATGGGTGGGAAAAAAGTGGGAATAGATTTTGAAATTCTTTGAGGCATTTCAGAACTACATATTTTTCAGATCGCCACTTTTTGGCACACCATGATCCTGCACATACCCAAGCCCTTCCTATTTTAAAACTTATATATACTTATATATATATATATATATATATATATATATATATATATATATATGTATGTATGTATGTATGTATGTATGTATGTATGTATGTATGTATGTATGTATGTATGTATGTATGTATGTATGTATGTATGTATGTATGTATGCATGTATGTATGTATGTATGTATGTATGTATGTATGTATGTATATATATATATGTATATGTATATATATGTATGTATATATATATATATATATGTATATGTATATATACATATACATATATATATATACATACATACATACATACATACATACATGCATACATACATGCATACATACATACATACATATATACATACATATATATATATATATAACACTATGAAATTTATTGTACTCTGCAAGCATATATAAATATACATACATATATATGTGTGTGTGTGTGTGTTGTTAAAATGCAGTGACAAAAAAACTGAATCGCGCATTAAAAATAAACATTTTTAAAAGAAAAAGTTATAAAAAAATAAGGTTTAATGCCAAATCATTTTAATAAAAGAAAATCTTTAATGTGGGTGTGATTAAACATTTTTGAAAATGTTTATAGAAAAAATTTTATTGAGAGTCGTCGAGGAGACGAACCTGCACACCATACCCCATCTACAATCAAACGTAGAGTACTTGCATCACATGTACTACATCAACAACAAGTACTTGGTACTGCTGTCACCGCAGGCCCTGCGACCACAAGGTACCTGCGTACCACGACATCGCAGATTATGTATGATTGCAACATTTTTTTTAAATTGTGTTTGAAATCAAATTTTTTTTACATTCAATTTTTTATGATGTCTTACAATATTATTAATATTGTTAAATGTTGATGGTTATATATATATATATATATATATATATATATATATATATATATATATATATATATATATATATATATATATTAATAAGTGTTATACATATTAATTATTAGTATATATATATATATATAGATAATATTAATGAAATTTTAAATATTTAAGATTTTAAATAAATAAAATAGTTTTAAATTAATCAATATATTTAATTAGAGTTTAACCTAATTAAGGTTAACTAAAAGTTATAACATTTAAGTTATCAAATATTTAAGTGCTTCTCAAAATTGTAAATTGAGTTAAATTGAAAAACTATAACTCATTACCAAAATAAGTATAATGTATATTCCTAGAACATTAGAAAATTGAACTCTAAGAGTTAGAGGGAAAAGCTTAAATCCATCAAAACAATACATGGGTTAGGAAAATGTACAAAATGTTTCTCCACTTGATGTCTAAATTTGAAAACAAAATTTGAGACCTCCACACTTATTCAACTATGTAATTTTAGAAAACCAAAACATGTGCTTGCATTGTGCTTTCTCTATGCTTCTTGTTTTGGGTTTTGGGTTGACTAGTGTTGACCAGTTATAGGACGTTTACTAGAGGCTTGAGGGTTATGATTGTGATTTCATGATGATGTCTTTTGATTCTGATCTTTATAAACTCAACCATGGTTATGAGATGTTTTTATTTATTGATTGTTATTGCTTTCCAGTCTTCTTGTGTGAAGCTGAGATTCATATGTATGAGGCACTTGACCTAACCATTTTGATTCATCGATCAATTATACTTGGGTTACCTTCCGGTCATTTGATGGAATTGAAATTGTTTGTCTGATCTTGATGATGTCATGTTGTGACATGTTTTGACTCAACCATTTTGGAGTCTTCGATCAGTATTATTTTGAGATGTTTTTTGGTTGCTTATTAAGAACCAATGATTATTGTGATTATCAAGGATACCTTTAATGGCCAATAGAGAACTGTTGTGGTCATGATTATCTATGGATGCTTTTCAGTTGATGAGATTTGATATTTATATTGTGGATTATCTTTTGGTATTTTGTGATTTATGATTCCATGAGTCTAGGGTAGGTTATCTACTTGTAGTGATGGGAAGTGGCTTGCAATGGGGGCTGGGGCCCTAAGAGGCTACCAAGGTAACTCATTGTAAGTTGTCTTAATAAGTGAAAACACTCACACCTAATATTGACTTAATGAACTTAATAAGATAATTGTTTTGTTCTTGCCCATGCCTCGAGTGCTAGTACAGACTAGGATGGGAGTAGAGAGAATACTTGGTTGCGACCTTGCATTCTGTAGTATGCCTTGTCTGTATGAGAGGATAATAGTGGATGCATAGGGATGACTAGGGGGCTGAGGTCTATTGGAAGACTACCAGGGTAACTCTAGTGTGATCCGTGTGATGACACTTTCTCGCTTGCATAGTAGGTTTCCTACATGTCTTTATTGTGCCTTTGGGTTTAGATGTCAGTTTTTGATTGGAACCTTTGAGTTAGTATACTTTTAGGATTATTGAACTTAGAGAGTATTTGTGCTTTGTGAATTGATAACTTGTTTGGGACTTGAGATTATCTCCTCAATGCAGTGGGAGTGGACCATTTAGGTTCCACATGGTCAAGTGGTAGTGCTTTATCACTCTTATCATTTGAGATTTGTATGAGACACTATGGTTGATGCAAAAAATCACAGAGCTAGGGCATGACAATAAAATTTCAAAGCAAGGGCACAAAAATCACAAGGGCACAACATGGAAAAAAATTGTAGATAAAGGGAAGCAAAAAGAAATGCAGAGATCACAAGTGCATGACAACAAAGTCACAGAGAAATGGCACAACAACAAAATGCAGAGATCATAACAATAAAATTGTAGAGTAAGGGTCCAAAAATGAAATGTAGAGATCACAACAATAAAATGCACTAATCAGAAGGGTCTAACAATGTTTAGATATCTCTACCCTTATTTAGAGCTCTCCACCCTCTTTTGCATGCATCTCTCCACAATCAAAACAAATAGGGAATGATTTATGTCATGTTTTCTTATAGTTTTTTTTATACTCATGTGGGCATCACAATTACAATGGCAATATCGACATTGCAATGGTGTCAGAGAAAATTGCAAAAAAAATTAAAAATCACCACAAATTACACCATCACAAATTTTCATTGCAATTTGATCTCAAATGTTGTAGTGTCCAAAAGCATCTATCACCATGTATTATTCAGTGAAAAACTATTGCAATACAATGATGGATGCCTTCAAAGCCATAATGACCACTAAGAAATTCATGTGAACAAGAGTGAATCCACACATCACATGCCATGCTTTCAACCTTCACAAATGCTCCCTAGGATAACTTTTCAAGCCTTGTCTTACTCAACCTTTTTTTTTTCTCTTTTTTCTTTCTCATACAACAACAACCCATTTCGTTTCTTATATAGTAGAAAGTCCCACAAATCTACCAAGTGGTATGTGCTAAAACCATGTACTACCTAACCCATTGACCTCACATTTAATATTGGACATATAATTTTTTTTTCCAATATTAAATAATTACATCAAATATTATCACAATGATACAATACAACTCATCAAGAATATTCCATTGAAATCTCTACATGTTGTTCATCCATCTATATGCTCCTATGAACAACATTACATAATAAAATAAAATAATACAATATTACAATATTATGCAATGTGTGCAACACACATAATCTCAACAATCTTTTACTTATTGTATACGTTACATAGGGCCAATTCGTAGCCACATAAATAAATAAGGAAATAATCACTCCTAGCACATTCACCATCATGGATCAACTACACCATGTTCTTCATCTTGGTACCCTCAACAAAATCAAAGTATCCAGCATCTCAAATATAAATAAAGTCACCTCCTATTATGCCAATGCCACCTAACATACATAGAAGCCATCTAAAAAGAAAATTTCCCAACCTATCACATAAGAATCATAAAATCATGTATGAACTAAAATATCAAGCATAAAAAACTGATCCAAATGTAATCACATGTATCCTTAGATGTCAAAACTCCACAGCTAAACTAAAACCCACAACAAGTGCTAACCCATCCAACTATCCATACCTTCAAAGATATACCAAGTGAATATCACACAATAAACATATCCAATCTGAAACCTACAATTAAAAACCTCAAGAGAAATATCTACCATATATGCACCAAGAAGCTCCCATTGCAAAATATAATGTCAAATCTATAACCAATCTACTCACAACATCTCATAGAAGTAAATCTATGTAGTATCAAAGACATCCACAATACATAAACCAACAAATTTCAAGAACAATTCTCATAAGAAGTCTCCAAGCCTCTCCCAAGCTCTCCCCAACCAACAAAGGAAAGAGATAAAGATATAAGCATGCCATCTCTCACATGATATACATGAACATAAAATAGTGATCACAATATCCAACGAATGTCAAATCCAATGTAACCATATAATTTATAACCTATATCATGTCCTTACACACACCTCTAGCTATAAACTATGCCAAGTAAGATCTCCTCCATAATACCCCAACCAAAAATCTACAACAATACCTAAACCATACCATATAGATAAGCATGGATGTAAGCCTCTCACAAGAAGATCAAAATCATAAACTATTCCTAACTCATGGAATAACCATTCTTAATCCAAGGAATATGCCCAATATAAATTCATATCCAAAACTCAACCAACTTGACAAAAATATATGCACATGGAGATAACCAATGCTAAACCATCTCTCAAATGAACCCTTGTGAACTAAATGACACATACTATAGCCCAAGATCCATATCCATGAAAGTTAATGATGAACACAATGCACCTAAGAGGAATAATGGGTTATACCTCTCAAGTAGAAAACTATTGAGAAGACCAAGAGTGGAGAACTAGAATGTTCATCAAGATTTCCAAGTCTCCAACCAACACTAATCTAAGAACAATCTCCTTTGAAGTCCATATCAAGTCAATGCCCCTCAAATTTCCTATTGAAACCAAATAATTGTCCCAATAAATATATCTCTAATTACAAGAGAAATTAGTATCACACCATTTCTAAGTATCCATGAGCACTTGTAACCAATCAATCCATGCCAAATACAAATGAAACATAACAATATTGTGAAGTATCTAAAAAATGATCGATGTACTCAATACCAAGAAACTAAACCAAGATCAATGTTAAAATTGCAACAATGGCCTTAGGAACATAAACATGACAACATGATCTAAACCATCTCAACCAAAGAGAGATACCATGCTCCATATGAACATACTATAACATGTAAAAACTCTAAATATGTATCAAGAGTATACCATGACATAATAATAAAACCATCCTAAAACTAAGGATAACATATCAGATGAAAGCATAAACCAAACCTTTACCAAGAACCCTTTGAGTCCACAAGATGAAAGCATCTCCACACACCATGAAGAACCATCTCCACATATCATGAATAAAAATATCCATATACCATGAAGAACCAAGTACACCATGCAAATGCCAAAGATGCTTCTATAACAACAGGGTCTATGAAAAACATCCAACTATCATGCCCAAAAATTTCCAAGACAAATCACAATTTTTTTTTTGATATATAAATATATAGGAATATTGCATTGATACGATGAGTTAAATTTTTATTACATTGAATATAGAGTGGTTGCATTAGTGGATAGAATAGACCTAATCGAGCTTGTTGTCATGCTTAGGCTCACTAAGCCAACTAAGCCCTAGGTGCTATTAATATATATATATATATATATATATATATATATATATATATATATATATATATATTCAAGAGGTATTCAACATCATGTGACATACATATCAAATATTAAAAGAATTTTGATAACTAATCATTATTAGTGTCAGTAAGGGACTTCCAATACATTCTACAAGATATGTGTTTTTCTAAAATTCTAGGAGAAATCATTTATATAAGGTTTATCTACGTATATAAATATTAGAAAACATGATCCATACATAAATTTTGTATAATGTATGTAACCTATCATTAGTCAGATACATGTATTTAAAAATTATATAATTCCAATCTCGCTACTAACTATTCCCCACTAACCACTAAATCTCTCCTAGTTTACTTGGCATCATCCATGTCTAAGATTGAGTTCAAGCAAAGTCTCATATGGAATCATCAATTAAATAAACTCTTATGTATTAATTATCAAACACCTTTATTATTTAATCTCTAATATTGAATGAAAACCCTAGTCCATACATATTGATGTAAATAACTTAAATTTTTCTTATGGGTCATATTTGTCAAGATAATAAAATCTCATTACCTTCTTAAAGATCCCTAACATTCCAGGTGTCTGACTCAAGACATTCATGAATATAAGAATACCATTTAATTTACTTTTATATTTTTTATATACTTTTATAACAATCTTTATGCATTTTACAAGAAGAATCTGTATGACATAAAATGTTTATATCTTAGCAACATATCTTATCTATTAAATTATTATTATATATATATAGCTATGCATAACATCATAAATGAAATAAATTTGCATATATATTAAAATAACTATACTAATATCTATATATTCCTAACCCAAGTAACTATCATATCTAATCATACCCTATTTACCTATCCCAATGCACTAAACCTGATTCCAAACACAATTAATCTTGCTTATACTAAACCTAAACTAACCCAATACTCTCCAAACCTCTTACTAAATTCTATCCCCCAACCATTCAAGACAAGGTCAAATTAAGCTAACCTCAACATGTTTCCCCCCTTTCTCTAGGTGAGTTCACAAACCCTAATGTGGTCCCACTAAGATGGGCACATTTCCATACTCCACTTTATAGGTTCCAACTAAAAGTGGGGGAAGAATTATTAGTCTTGGGAAAGTTTCTTGACAAGATGTAGGGACATGTCATTTACCAAAGTCCTAAGATAACATGTACTTGACTTTTTCCACTTTGCAAGTTACTTTGAATTTTGCTTTTAAAATTTCCCTTCATCAAGGTTGGTGCCTAGGACCCTAGGAGGGCATGCTTTCCTTGGCTCAAGGTCGGGAAAGCTTGGAAAGGGGGGTCTGACTTCATGTTAGATTTGTCCCGTCCCTTTGACATAAGCACGAAGCTTTTTTGCTAGGTGGGGTTAAGTTTATAGTATTTTTTTGTGTGTTTATTTGAAATTTATTTCATGGTTGGTGGGGATGTTTTATAGGCTAAATTCTAGTTTTAACAAAGTAAGTGTCTATTCTTACTTAAAAATCATAGTCTATTTTTTTTTTAAATTATATACTTTTATATTGTTTTCTAACAAGATGATCTGATGATCATGTGATCCAAGAGGGTCTTTTCTCATGGATAAATTCAAGGACTAGGCCATTATTATTTTTTGAGTCACTCCATGTATTGTTTTATTAATACTTTAAACACAAAATTCCTAGTATATTCCCTTGAATTAAATATTGGTCTATAATCTAGGGAAGGATCCATTTTCCTTCCCATACATTTTCCAAAGAACCAAATATACCCCTACAGGAGTTGTTCTTATGTTTTGGACTATGTATCTTTGCAAACAAGTTTTCTTTAATCTTACTATATAATTGAAGTGTATTATAGTTGGTGATGTGATGGTGTGATTTATCCTAGGAACTATTAAGGCCATGAATCTAAATGATCTATTGTTCATGCACATATAATGATCTATCAAATAGAATAACTTTCTTCCATTAAATTGATTACAAAACATATATAATTACAATTTCAACCATTCATGCACTAAATTAAATCAACTATATTAGAGTATAACCACTAAGAGATATTCACACTAATTGGATTGTAAGAAGTAGTGTTTTCTTCTATATGATTCTCTATTTTACATCAAATTACAAAATTTGAAAACTCACAATAAATGGTTCCTAACAAGAAAATATATGAATAACTCTTTTCTTGATCCTTCCTTACACATTTTTAACTAGATACAATAATGAGGATATCCCTCTTTACTCCACAATTTTCAACAATATGTAGTAGTATGCAAATTTCCATTCCTACATCCCTTTAAGAAAAACATCATGCAGTCCTAATCAACACAACTCCTTTAGTTTTAACATGGGAAGATTGGTCTCCCTTCACATATGACTCTTCAACATTGTCAAGCATAAACCCTAAAAATCTCCAAGAAATCCATCTTCACAAAAACCTACAACACAATAGAAAACTTGGAACCATGGAGGCTCACCTCCAATCTTAGGCTTCTATAAAGCCACCCACCAAGGAGAGGAAACAAGATCCAAATGGGTTACTCACATACATCACTTGCCACTACATGAGCACAACTCATAACACAACACAACTCCCTCCCATGGCTTACACTATGATTCACCATTTGAATCATCTCATATTGGGTGAAGGTGGGCTCTCCAAGGAGGAGATGCCATAACCAAGCATAAAAAATCATTTTGAAATTGCATTTTGCCTCTTCAAGTCCATCATAACATCTCCTCCTTCATACACACAAAAATTCTTATATCTTCTAAAATAAAAAAGCTATATGGCTTCAATGGAGCCCATACTCCATGAAATAAAATAATTACTCATCATGAGGTAACTCTCTCAACTGCAATGTCATTCCCAACTATGCCCTTCACCCAAGGCTTCTCTTCCCTCCCAAGGGAAAGTGAAGCCTTCACACCTATAAACACATTCAACACCCACATTCAAACAAGAAAATCAAGAAGAAAAAAAAAACCTAAAGAAAATCTTCAAGAACACATAGCACATTTACATTTCCACAACACAAAGCCAAGACCACAATGCAAGATTCAAAATACAATGCATGCTACATTTACAAATCCTGTGTACTTGAAAATTTACTTTGCCATACTCAAGGAAAGAAAGAAAGAAAATGAGCATAGTTTTAAAATTCCAACCTTAGTCCAAGCAAGGGTTATGATAGTTGTAGTAAAGCTCCCTTAATCTCCCTCCAAAACCTAACTGTCTCTAAACTTAGAGAGTGGGTGAACAACCCACTAAATTTTCACCACTCCTCTAAAAAGACTCACTACTAACCTTTTTTTAGTAGGAACATCAAGCCCCCTCTTTCTTACATGGTTGCCCCTCCAAAATAAGAAAGTTGACCAAGTGGAGTTGTGAGGGTACTCTCATGGGGAAACCCAAATTTTCGAATTGGTTCAAGAGTACATTGCTTAAAGGGTCCCATAAGTTGTCTAATCACTAAAATGGTTAAATTTAAGCCCCTAACATGTTATACTACCATTAGGGTGGCTTATTTTAAGTAAAATGACACTTTATGATTCTATTTAGGCCCTCTAAAATTCCTAAGAAGTTTGAATTCGAAAATCACATGATGGTGACCCATCTTAACACTCTCTCCCAAGTGGGTGTACTTAAAAATTAATTGGAAGAAAATTAAATGACTTAGATTAAGTAACCTTGTGACCAACACTCTAGGTGACATGTCATGAATACATAGACAATTACAAGTGTCAAGTGACACACATTAAAATGCATTCACTTCACCATGACTTGTCCTTAATGCATCTAAATTATGATTAAACATTTCCTCATACAAGAAAACTTACATTACAAAATAAAATACTTTCAAAATGAGGATTTTGAATCTTCCAAAGATTCACCTTGGTTACACTATGTTCAGATAGGTTTGTAACTTGATTCCCCTAAGAAATTCCATGGTTCCACTTCTTGCACATCAAACTCAAGCATTAGTAGTCCAAGAAGGTCATATAACATGTATATAATAAATTCATAATTCATTTTTTTACAAAATCCACATTAACATAATTCAAATAAATTTTCCTTTTCTAATTATTTCAATAATTCCATTTGAAATGTTTAAAAATAAAAATCTACATATCATAATCATTCATCTCATAAAGCATCATAATCAAATTAACATGTATCTACAATCATAAATCATCATAATCAAATTAACATTTTGCATCACATCAAAATCTAATAGTACCATGTCATAATACTACATCCATATGTGTTCAATCATCTCATACACAATAAAAAATTCCTAGTGCATATCATAATGTAAAATACTACTGTAGTATCAAAATCAATAGATAAAACAATCCACTATCCACCTAAGTCTTGAATATCAAAATGAAATAAAAAGTCTATGCTATGATGGGTTAGGATGAGACCTCACACCAAAATCTAAAAACACTCAATAAAATTGATAAATGCCAATAAATCCACTCAACTATGGTACTAAGTTACGTGTACCATCATAATATAAATCTCCTACATGAAGTTCCTCTAGGTCTACAAACACAATGAAGGTGTTAGTTCCAAGTAAAACCAAGAACTCCAACCCAAGAATATATAATCCAAACTGGAAACTAATCCTACACTACCACCTCATCACTATCACAAGCTCCCACTAAACCCTATATCCAATCTATCCATGACATCATGATGAAAAACCATGATCTAACTATGATAATCAACCAAGGCATAAAACCATCAAAGAACTTAAAGTGCACATCATGAACTCCTCAAAAGAAACCAAATAGCCATGTTCCTCAACCAAGAAGATGTACCACTTTAACCAAATTAGGAATTCAAACTAATGAGAATCAAGGATGCACTTGTATATCCAATCATGTGATGCTAAAATTCATGGAACCATGATCACATCAATGAAATGATCATCTAAGTCTGAAAGTGTCCATTATGTTAGCATAACATAGTTAACCACAATCCTCCACCACATTTGTACTAATAACAATATCACATCCTTTCTACATGAAGAAAAATCAGATAATCATGTGATTAAGGGAATATAAAACCCAAGACCAAGCCATCAATAAGAATATGTATCAGTAATGAGAGAAAAATGGGAAAAACAACCCATATCCAAGCTATAAATGCAACCTATAAGTATAGACTAGTTACAACAATGCACAACTTATAGACATGAAAAGTCATCATACATATCCAAATAAAAAATTGATATTCATATCATCATGAGACTAATGTAAAATATAAGCCAAGTATACAATGACATTAAATCTCAAATCTCTAAAATTTAGAATGTCATAAACTCACAATGTTACCATGGTCAATATATATCATAAAAATTTAAATCAATATATCACCTAATAAATCATGTTAAATCTACACCAAATTTAAACCAATGTGTAGAGCTCTCTAAAAGCTTTATGTTGACTATTCAAAGTGAAAATTTTGAATCTATATGTCTAAGTTATGCCCAAAATTATGCTCAAAATAAACAATATCTAACTTGTGGGCTCTTAAAATCTAATAAATTTCAAGATCATAAAATCAAACCTATACTAAGTTGCACTACTCTGAATTATCCTTCTAGTGACCATAAGAAGTCCATAATTTGTTATCCTAAGAAAAAGTTCTGGATGTTTTACCAAGACAATCTTTTCACCATTTTCATTGTACTTTTTTTTTGTGATCCAAATTCTAACAGGATTAAATTTGATGGCTATTATGAGATGCAACTAAAAATTCTTTTTATTTTCACTACAACATTCGTGGTCAAATTGTGATGGCAATTCGTGATAGCGATGTAATTTGTGCTCATTTTCATGCTCTCCTTTTGTAATTATCCCCGGTGTCATCACAATATCAAATTGACATTGTAATTGTGGCACCCATGTGAGCATAAATTTTTTTTTTTTTTTAAATGACATAAATCATTTTCCATTTGTTTTCATTGTGGAGAGTTCCATGTGGAAGAGGTGGAGAGCTCTAAATGAGGGTGGAGAGCTATGAACATTGTCATACCCTTGTGATCAACACATCTTGTTGTTGTGCCCTTGTGATCTCTATATTTCATTGTTGTTCCATTGTAGCTTTGTGATTTCATTGTTGTTTCATGCCCTTGTACAATATAAATAATTCCCCATTTTATTTTATTTTGGAGAGCTATACATGAAAGATGTGGAGAGCTTTGAATGAGGTTGAGAGTTGTGACAATTTTCATTCCCTTGTGATCTATAAATTTCATTGTTGTGCCCTTGTAGCTCTATGATTTCATTGTTGTGTCATGTCCTTGTGATCTATGTATCATTGCTTTGCAATTTTCTTCAAGGGTGAGAAGAGGTACCTATGTAAATGTTCTTTTCTTTTCCTTCTAAATATGTATGTCCTTGTATTTCCTTCTAAAATGGTATCTCTTTATATATTCAAAGAGATCCTTTTTAAGTACTTACTACATATTAGCTCACAATAGAAAAATTGATCTACCTACATAAATATTTCTCACTCCAAATAATAAAATAGTAAAACTCACACAACCCATGCTAAATGACTTACCTCAAGATCCTACAAAAAAATAATGTGCACCACAAAAATGGGTAGAGTTCGCAAGAAATTTTACAAAATCATATCATAGAAGATATTTTTAGAAAGAAACAAGCCATAACCTAGTTTGTATATATATAGAGAGATATTTTTGAAGGTGTTTATTATATATAGCACAATCAAAAATTGATCCAAATGCATACATATTCCAAAATCCAAATAATAAAACAATAAAACTCACTCAACTCATGCTAAATAACTTACTTCAAGGTCCTCCACAAAATTAATGCAGTCCGAGAAAAATGGGCAGACTTTGCAAGAAATTTTACAAAAATATATCATAGCAAATATTTTTAGAAAGATACTAGCCATAACCCAGTCAAATGGGTGTGATTGTTGATTAGCTATATTGATTAAAAATTCTTGTAGAGTTGTCATCAGACTAGGTAAAATAAAATGAACAATCAGTTGTTCCCAGCTAGTGGGATCAAATACAATTTTGCAAGGTGTTAAAATTACATATGCAAGGAATTGAAGAAAAACTTCAATGAAGAGTTGAGTGTAAGGAGTTGTTTTTAGTTGTTGATGTTGTCATGCAGTCTCTTTCTAAAGTTGCTCCTTCTCCTTTGCTCTCATGCCTTAAATTTTGATTACCAAACTTCTAAATATTTGCCTCTACCTTATCTAAAATAAACTTCACGTTGTGTTGTAACTCTAGCATAGGTGTTTGTTCATCGATAACTATCATTTCATCATTCATTTCATCATTTTTGTTTTCATGTATGCATATATGTATGCATGTATATAGAGAGAGATCTTGTGGATTATGGATTATGGATTATTAAAAAAAAAGAAAAGAAAACATGAAATCAATCATTTCCCATTTGTTTTGATTGATTGTGGAGAATTGTGCATGAAAAAGGGTCCAGAGCTCCAAATGAGGGTGGAGATCTCTTTTTGAAGATGCTTTTTACATATGAACACAATAGGAAAATTTATCAAGCTCCATACATATTCTAGAATCTAAATAATAAAACAATAAAACTCACTCAACCTATGCTAAGTGACTTAGCTCAATATCCTGCACAAAATTGATGCAGACAATGAAAAATGCATAGAGTTTGTAGGAAATTTTATAGAAACATATTATAGCTTAGATATTTTAGAAAGAAATAGCCATAACCTAGTTAAATTGGTTTGGTTGTTGATTAGCTAGATTGATTACAAATTCTTGTAGAATTATCATCAAATTAGGTATAATAAAATGGACAATTATTTGTTCCTAGCTAGTAGGATCAAATACAAATTTTCAAGGTGATAACATTGCATATGCGGATGCATCACTTGCAGCCCAAGCATGAAGTGTATTCCCTAACTTATAAAAAATGGTTGGATATAAAGGATCCATATGCTGGCCCAACAATGGAAGCCAAGGATCTAACCATGTAAATATTGGCACAAACTCCCTAGAAGGATCCCAAGTATCTTTTATTGCTATTAACTTGGGCATCCTCAATGATCCAACATGTTATGAGGTACTGAATCAAGTAGTAACTTCTCCCATGTCTCCAGAAAATGTAGCATAAGTTTAGGGTCCCTTGCCTCCCAAGAATTTATAGTAGCTATTCTCACAGCTAGAAGAATAACTTTAGTAAAGAGTCGAGTGAAAGGAGTTGAAGAAGCAAGTTCTATTTCTATGTGAATGTCATAATTTCATGAGGCTCATTCCCTTTCAAATGCCTCTACCATAATGAAATTACCTCTAAATCATGCAAAGGATGTTGAAGTGGTTCCCAACCTTGAAACACTCTTATAAGCAGTGACAAAGAAAATGTAGATGTAATACATGACAAATTGCACAACTTGTAGTCTTTATATAAACAAAGAGATCTTTTTGAAGGTGCTTATTACATATTGCCACAATAGAAAACTTGATCCAACTGCATACATATTCCATAATCCAAATAATAAAACAATAAAACTCAGTCAACCTGTGCTAAGTGACTTAGCTCAAGATCCTACACCAGAATAATCTAGACCACAAAAAATGGGCAACATTCACAAGAAATTTTACAAAAATATATCATACCAAATATTTTTAGAAAGAAACAAGCCATAACCAAGTTAAATTGGTCTAATTTATGACTATCATCAGATTAGGTACAATAAAAAGAATAATCAATTGTTCCATGTGGTAGTACGGCTATAGGTGATGTGACACAGGCCATGTCGTAGGTGCCAACATGTCACCTATACCATGTGACACCCATAGATTGGTGCCAACGATCCATAGAAACTCCAACTATGCATGGTGTAGGCAAGCCATAGGGGTAATTCATATGAGGCTACAAACAACTGAGTGGCTATAGTGGTGGTAGAAGCCAGTTGCGCCATCGACTGTGGTGGTTAGTGGGAAGGCCTCTGGTAGCAAACAAGCTTGGGCATTATTGTGGTGGCTTTTTTGGTGGTGATGATGCCCAAGCCAAGTTCCAGTGGCATGGGGGTGGGGCCATAATGGTATAGTGGTGGTTTTCAGGCAGTCCTATGAATTTTTTTTAATTTTTTTTTATACAAATTGTCTATATAGTCCTCTTGGGGGGCCTAAAAAAATTTACCAGATGCTACGGAAGCCAAAAAAGAAAATTTTTATATGATTCATGATTATAATGAGCCTTCTAAACTCAATGGCAGCATCTGTTTAGGTCCAAAGTGCTCTAAAAAAATGTTCTTCCTTGGATTGAAGAAAATAAATCATAAACAAACTAGGGTTTGTGTCTCTGAATCATGACTTTGAAAAACCTTTAGCTAGGAAGCAGCAGGGAGGCTCTGATACTATGTAAAAGTTGATGAAAGCTAGCTTCATAGCTCGCCAAGATCACCTACATGAAAATAACCTATTGAATAAAAACCAAAGAAGGAAGAGGTGGAGCTTGGAAAAACTAAATGGACTAAGAGAGAAGATATTGCAAACAAAGAAAAATGTATTGCTATACAATATGCCTTAAAAAATATGAGTTGAGAAATACAATGAGAGAGCTCGAATATAAAGGCCTCAAGGAGAGTTCTAGAACAAGCTAGAAGATGCTAGGACATAAGAATGACAACTAAGCATACATCCACAAAAGGTGGAATATCCTCGATCAAGGTGAGAGGATAAGTATGACTTAGATAGGAACAAACTCCTATGTTGTCAATAACTCCTAAACTAAAACTAATAAATACATGCATTAACCTAAGTAAACTTAATTAGAAGCATAAATAATAATTATTTACTCTAACAATTTTTATTTCAAAACATTGTGTATGTTGAATTATTAGCTCATCACATCTAAGAATTTGAAGGTATTGACACTAAAAAATATTTTTCTATATGCCTACAACCCTATTCCTCTTAGTAATTGCATTGCAATCTACTAACAAGTATTTTGATTAATATAAATGAAATGCTTAATGTTATAGTAGGGATTTGTTGCAGCAATGCATCATATTTATGGATGAAATTGATGCAATTAGTGGATGCCATTTTAGTGAAGGAACAAGTGTTGATCGAGAAATTCAAAGAACTTTAATGGAATTTCTTAACCAACTAGATGGTTTTGATTAATTACAAAAGATATTGTGTTTAAGGTTCTTAGCCTACTATAATTTTCAATCAAATAGATTAAACAAGAAACTATGTTATTTAACTTGTTTGGGATTATTCAATCTAGTGTATTTTTCATTGTGACCTAAAAATCTTGTTAATTTTAGCATTAAATGTAGGTAAAAATGATTGTGACAACAAATTTTCATGATGTTTTGGACCCAACCTTTCTTAGACTTGATCATTTGGATAGAAATATTGAGATTCGACTTCCAAATGAATAAGAAAGAATGGAAGTACTAAAAATACATGTTGTAGGGATTGCATAACATGAAGATATAGATTATGAATATCTAGTAAAGCTTGTCAAGGTCTTGTTATGTTTCTTTAATAATTTAAAATTTATCCAAAGTATTTGAGTTTTTATCCAATACTACACGGGTATGTTTCGAAGTTGGTAATTGTTGTTTAATTAATTATTGTATAGCTATGATTATTTCAACTTTTATCAGGGCTTCAATGGAGTAGATCTTTGTATACTTTTATACAAAAGCTGGTATGGCAACCATTCATGTAGAGCATGATTATGTAATCTAGGAAGATTTTATGAAGGTGATTTTTCTTTCCCTTTCTATTTAGCATTTTATAAAATTGGAGTTGCTTGTCCTCTTTGGCCTACAACTTGTACTTATCTTTTTCATTTAGGTTGTTTGCAAATTGAATGAAGAAAAAAAATTGGAGTCAAGTTGTTCAAGAGCTGATCTATGTATTAAATATTTGCTTTTTAATTCAAAACAAACATACAAAAGTTATGTTTGGTCTTATTTTAGCAATCTTGTATGTTCAAGTGGTAAAAAATGTGATCCAAATGATGTGATCATTACACCAATGTAGTCCTTATTTTTCTTAAACCTAAAGTCATACTTTTCTTTTCAAAAAATTTATGTAATGTTGTTATGTAATGTTGCTATGCATTGTTTGAATCTCCAATATGATCCATATTTTTTTTGAAATAAAAAGTGACCAAAAACAAGGGGGTCATCCCTTACAACCAAAATGCTGGTAACTAGCACATCACTAGTAGAGAATAGTTGAGAACACTACTGTAGTAAATTTTGAAAATAATAAAGATTAGCTAGGTTACTGAGAGGTTAGGGGTGAATCAGTAACCTCAAAAACTTTAAATCAATTCAACACTTAACCATATAAATCAATCACCATTCATTCATCTAATCTACTACATGCATGAGAAAAGATAAACATTCATAACACATGAAAATAGTATTTTGGTGACCCAAAAGCCTTCCAAATAGAAAATAAAATTGGGGTGGGGATGATATCCATGAAACTTCACTATTGTAGTATAAAGTTGGCTTGTTAGGGATTACATTGACCACTTTTGATGATTTTCCCTATTAAGAGCAATTTGGACTACTAGATCCACCTTGTTAGAGGTTTTACAAACATACAATGAAGTATGCACTCTATTAGGAGATTTATAGAAAGACTATTAAGTCTATCCTATTAAAAGATTTGGAAAATTGATTCATCTATCAGGATGAAACAATAGATCTAACTTACAACTTAATTGCTAAATAAATTTTTGAAGTACAGACCACCTCTTGTAATTGATATCTCTTTGCTATTCGTTAATGACCATGCTATATACTCTTCTCTGTTGTTGATTCGCATTCACTCTTCTCAAAACATTACATGTTATTCATTGATATTCTCATCCATATATTGCAAATGATACAATACATTACATATATACCATTCTAATATTTACAATTACAAGGTCGATTAAAACACAAGTAAACAAAATATTACCGAGTCGGCCAAATAGTAGAAAACTTGGGTTCTTCAAGTTGACTTGGTGAACTTTTGATACACAACATCCACTACATTTCTTAGCATCATCATGCATTTGATAGAAGTAGAAGCTCAATCCTTACTAATCACACAACATAGCTTGGAACTCAGTAACCATTGGAGACTCGGTAGATATAGTGTTACTCAGTAGATATTGAATCCTTCATTTACCATGTTGCCACTCAATAAACACTACACATCCATCACTCAGTAGAAACTAGTTTCTCATGACAAAAAATAATGGCTCGATAGACATGGTGAAGCTTGGTATACACTGCTGAAGTGCGCACTCACTTGGTAGCTTCAAGAATGTTTAGTGTGAATTTCTTAAGTGATCAACATACTTGGCAACCACTGAATGCTTGGTATAAACTATAGACTGAGTGATGAGCTTGGTGAACATTCAAAATTGAATAAGTGTTATCACTATTGACAAATAAAACATAATGCCAACAATCTCCCCCTTTGGCATTAGTGAAAAAACCACTTATCAGCCTTATGTACACTAACATACTAATTTTTTATTTTTCAAAATTGATCTTTGCAAAGTTGTAGTATATACATATCCTACATATCTTCCCCATACATATGGCATAATATATACATAGCTTTTCATCCTTTTATTTTGTACAATTCTCTTTCTCCCATGTCTCTTACTATCTCTTACTCCCCCTTTTTGACAATAATGCCAAAGAGATATGCAAAATAATCAAATAGAGACACCAAAATGTGAGAGAAATTTGGAGTGTACCTTGAGAATAAGAGCTAATGTCTTATCCCAAATGCCTTGAAAATTTTTTTTAGGTGGAGAGTGCCACTTGAACTTCTGTATAAAGTTCAATCATATGATCTACTACGAAAAAATTGTTGTCCTAGACCAATGTTTTTGAGTATGCAATGTGTTTCTACATTAATTCCATAACTAGAAGGATCATATTTTGTATATCAATCAGTGTGGATTTGATCCTTGCTTCCTCTCTTAGCAATTCTACATGCAATTCTAACAAAAATCTCACCTTTACATGATGTACTAAGCTTGAACTAGGGTCAAGCTATAGCCTTTGATCACTTGCCTTCATATCAACATCAATCTTACTCAATTTCTCCTTTATATCCTTGGTGAACTTGGTAACATCACACAGCTTGCCAAAAAGTGATGTTACATTGGTTAAAGATTGTTCAAGACTACTCAAAATTTTAGATAGCTCTAATTGGTTTATAGCAATGTGCTCAAGCACCTTATTATCAAACTTCTTCTCTGCCTTCTCAATAAGCTTTTATTAGCCAAAGGTATCCTCATTGAGCTTATTTATAACTTCTTCCAATTGTAGAAAAATGTGTTGTGATGAATCCACATCAACACCTATAGCCTTAGTTATTATGTTTTTAGCATTCTCAATTATAGTAAAGTCTCTATCTCTTTCATCTCTAAGTTGCTGAATTGCCTTTCTTTTTGCACTAAAAGCTGATTGACCATTCTCATTTCATCAACTATGGTAGTGTCCAGATCCAACTTGGGAATAACAATTTCCTATCCAAATCAATGTCTTCATCAATTTATTTACCAGTAAGCAAAATTTTTAAAGGAGTCCTTGGTTTTACTTCTGAGCTTACTTCCTTGGACTTAGAAATGGAAACAATAGTAGAAATTGTTGGACTTGCAGTAAAAACTTGAATTGGTCCAACTAAAGGAAAATTGAAAGAAGTGCCAACTATATCCAAAATTGATGTACTATCCAAAAATTAAGTACCAATAGGTGGTGTACAAAATGGAATACTTATAATTGAAGAGCTGACTGGAACAAAAGTTGGTGTAGTTAAAGATATAGTGGTCAAAAGTATAGAACATGATGGAAAAATTACTATACATGGTGTTGCAGAAGTTGACACAATTAAAGAACTGGTAGCTATGCATACTACTAAAGTAGATTGCTTAGGAGCTAATGAAGAGGGTTGTAGCTCGGTAGATGAAGTGGTAGACACTTCCATTGTAGATACCTAAAGCTGTGAGGTAGCAACTAATGATTGTGTAGATGAATTTGAGGTAGTTGCAATCATACTTGCTAAAGCTGACTCCAACCCTGATGATGTAGTAGTTTTAGGTGGAGAATGAGGAAGGGAAGCAATGACTTATGCTGCTATTTTCATCGGATCATCTTCTTCATCTTCTTCCTTGTCTTCCTCTTTAGCTTCTTCCTCTTTCTCTTCATCATCAACCCTTAAATGCCTGATAGTCTTGGACATCAAAAGTAACACATGGAGTGTTATCTTCTTCATCATCATCACTGTCAACATCATCATCCTTAATTTCCACTAGGTCATCACTAGGCTTGTGTAGATGATAGATGTTCTTCCACATGTTTTTTGCATCTCTAACCACATGCTCTATGTCTTTAATCAAAATCAAACATGTATGGAATCTAATCATCATTTTACCTTCATTTTCTTTCATGGCTGCCTTGACTTTTGCATCAATGAGATTGGGTAGTAACTTCCTCAAAGATTTCTCATATATATCTTTAGCTATTTGTACAACTAATTCCCACCTTGGCTGCAATCTTGCCAATAATTCTTTTGAAATCTGAGGAGCAATCTGATCTAGGGAATACTTCCATTTTCCCATTTTGGTGAGTACCAACTCCTTAATTTGCATCTTCTCAATATCATTCCTTGTCTCAAACTTGAGGGATATGAATTTTTTGATGCCTTCTCCTTCTTCCATCTATTAAAACGTTTCCTAGAAGGTAAGTGAGGGCTTGTTGAGCACAACTTCACCTTTTCCTTTTCCTTTTGATCTTCTAGTGAAAGTAGCAGTAGAGGCCTTTGGAGGTTTGGTAATGATTACCCTTCATTTATTCTTTGTTGGCTCTTCCTAATTTTCAAATTCATATTCTTTTCCTCCTTCTTCTTCTTCTTCATCCTCTCCTTTACCTTCTATAAGCATAAGAGGGCAGTGGCAGTTTTCATCTTTACTATCTTCCTCTTTCCCTTGTTGATTGTCTAGTGTAGCTTGATTTCAAGCTCAATTCTAGCTTCGGCCTCATCATATGTACCAAAAACTAGTAGCTTAGGATCAACTAGTTCATTCACCAATGCTTCAATGATGTTTCTGGTTTCATCAATATTTACCTCATAAGGAAGAGGTTTTACCCATGCAACTCAGGGCTTGACTACCTGAATATACACTCTATCATAGTCAACCATGAAACACACATCATCTTTGTAATCCTCAACAAGTTTAGGAGGAATCCTTAACCTATTGTTCATCCTTTATTTAAATCTTCAAAATAATTATCCATATTTTTGTCAAAATTTATACCCATTTCTGCAATAAATTCATTTATCTGATACAAGATAGGAACATCTTTTCTCCATACTACAAAACCTTTAGATGAGAAAAAAAATTGTACATAGAAGAAAAGGCATGAAAAAAAAGAACCAAATTTGCAAGGGTTGTTCTTTGATGTGTTGATATTGTCCATATTCTTATTCAATTGCTTCAACAATAATTCTGACAAGTCAAATTCCATGTTTTTCTTCACAACTTAAATGCTAAATCCACTACCTCACATGGCACACTATTCAAATGACTAGAGCTGTAAATCTTATGAGAAATTACATGAATGCCAAACCTTAATTCCACATTAGAAATAGTTCTAATTTTCAAACCTCTACCATCCCACTTGGCTAGGGTTTTCTTCTAGAGTTCATCCCAACCTAAGGTTTTGGTAGATTTAGCTTTGTTCAACATGGGAAACCTATAATCTTATGAATCATTTTCTTGGTGATTAACACTAGCTGCTCTAAACATAATTTTCCATTGTGCACATGACTGAGAATGTACCTAATTCACTTAATCTAAAAACTTCTTGGTAGGTGTGTGATATGGGTCAACCCTTTGGTTTCTAAGTGCTTATTCTCAGGTTTTGATGAACCATCAACACACATCTCTTCTAGGGCACTATCAACCTCTATGGTCCAATTTCCTAAATAAAACACTTAAAATGAGTGTGAATATCATTAATTAGAAGTACCTTGGGTGGAATTTGAGATTGTGCACCATTAGGGTTGAGTGCCTTTGTAACTACTAGAACTAGCTTGAAATTTGTTGCTTTCCACTCGACACCCTTAACCAACATTTTTGAACCTCTTTTTCCCTTGCTACTGATGGTGCTACTCCTAGATGCCATCAATGCTTAGTAAATGATAGAAATTTTTCAAACAAATTCTTTGCTGCAAATTTGCTCAAAATCACTTGTGTGCACCTTGAAATCTCTTAGCTCTATGAATTTTGAAGTTGTGGTGAAAAATGAAAACAAATACTACCTTTTTGATGAAAATTCACCAATAATGCTAGGTACCATAATGATGTAGTGCATGATAGACTATCATCCACTCACTACCTTAGTAGAAACTTGTGACTTGGTGATCAAACAAAAATTTCATTACTCCCAACCTAGCTTGGTTGAGTCTATGACCAACCTTGCTCGGTACGAACTAATCTCATGTGATCCCTTTGTATTTGAAATACTGATTTGGATCTTCTACTTTCTTTCATTTGGAACTGCTTGAGATATGACTTGATGACATAGTTCTAATTCCTTCTTTTAAGAATCTAATTGGAAATGGTGGAGTCACCCACTTCTTGATTGACATGGCCATCATTTGAACTGTTCTGCTCAGTAGATTTGGGAACCCACTATTATCTCATCTGCTTCCTAATGTTGTTAGCTTTAGCTTTCTTCTCATCTTCAATTCTTCCTATATTCATGTAGTTTTTAGCTATATGACCAATTTTAGTGCAAGTATAACATCTTACTATTGAATCTCTCTTTCTCAAGTGATGCCTTGTACAATCTATGCCAATATGTCCATATTCTCCACAATAGTGACATCTACACCAAGTGTTGTAATCCCAACCAAATATTGCTTTGACAAATTGTTCCTTGTGACATTTTCCTTCAAATTTTGTTTTCTCCTTGCATCCATTAGCTTTATGACCATGTTTACTGCAACTATAGAATTTTCCATTAAATTTTTTCTTTCCATTGCTCTAAAATTTGTTTGATGTATGACCTAACTTAACGCAATGATTGTAAGTAGGTCTTTGATTCCTTTAGGCACCTTGTTTGGAAGATACACCTTCTTCTTTGTATCTAAGTCCTTCTTTACCTTTTTGCCTATAGAGATTTTTCTCACTTTGTTGATTCAATTGATCCATGTCTACTTTAGATTTCATCATCCTTTCATTGAGTTTCTTTTTAGAAATTAGATTAACTTTCAATCTTTCATTGATTTGTCTTTCAGTGATTAGATCATTCCTTAAGCTTCCATTTTTAGATCTCAAATTCATGATTTCCTTATTTGCATTGGAGAGCTGATTGCCAAGACTTTCTTGCTGAAGGGATTGATTTTGATTTGCATTGTTTCTTGCCTCCAAGTCTTCACTTGCCTTATTCCTTTGTTCCAAGATTTCACACATTCTTATTGACTAAATTTCTTGTTCTCGTTTCAATTTTCTTACCTCTTCTTGTAGAGAGCCATTCTTTTCTAGGAGTTCTTTGATTGCTTCATTTTCTTCATCTAAACTTCTTAAAGGGAAAAAGTTTTCAATATTTTCTTCAACATATTGGTGGTCATTCATCTATCTTTCAAGTTCCTTCCTTCTTTTTAGGGATTGGAAAAGATGCTCTTTTGCTTCATTGAGTTGAGCTATGGCCATCTCCAAATCTAGCTTCTCATTCTCAATAGCTTTGTCAAGTCTGAATATCTCCATTGTCCTTGATCTTTGCTCAAGCTATCAAACTTTATCTTGAGAACCACAAAGCTCTGATACCAATTGTTGGAAATAATCAAGACTAGCTAGGTTACTAAGAGGGGAGAGGTGAATCAGTAACCTCAAAAACTTTAAATCAATTCAATATTTAACCATATAAATTAGTTAACATTATTCATCTAATCTACTGCATGCATGAGAAAAGATAAACATTCATAACACATGAACATAGTATTTTGGTGACCCAAAAACCTTCCAAACAGAAAGTAAAGCTAGGGTGGGGATGATACCCACAAAACTTCACTACTGTAGTATAAAGTTGGCATGTTAGGGCTTACATTGATCACTTGTGATGATCTGCCTTGTTAAGAGCAATTTGGACTACTAGATCCACCTTTTTAGAGGTTTTACAAACATACAATGAAGTATGCACTCTATTAGGAGATTTATACAAAGAATTTTGAGTCTACCCTATTAAAGGATTTGGAAAATTGATTCATCTATCAAGATGAAATAGTAGATCTGACTTACGACTTGATTGCTGAATAGATCTTTGAAGTATAGATCACCTCTTATGATTGATATGTCTTTGTTGTTCCTTAATGACCTTGATGTATACTCTACTTTGATGCTAATTCACATTCACTCTTCTCAAAATATTACATGTCATTCATTGATATTCTCATCCATACATTGCAAATGATACAATACATTACATATATACTATTCCAATATTTACAATTACAAGGTTAGCTAAAACACAAGTAAAAAAAATATTATTGAGTTAGCCAAATAGTAGAAAACTCTGGTTCTTCAAGCTGACTTGGTGAACTTCTGATGCATGGCATCCATTGCATTACTCGACATCATCATGCACTTGGTAGAAGTAGAATCTTGGTCCATACTAATCACACAACATAGCTTGGAACTCGGTAACCGTTAGAGACTTAGTAGATATAGTTTTTTTTGATAGATATTGAATCCTTTTTTAACCTTGCTATCACTCGATAAACACTACACATCCATCACTTAGTAGAAACTAGCTTCTCATCACACAAACTAATGACTCAATAGACATGGTGAAGCTTGGTACACACTGTTGAACTACACACTCACTTGATAGGTTCAGGAATGCTCGGTGTGAATTGCTTGAGTGATGAAAACACTTGGAAACCATTGAATGTTTGGAATAAACTATAGAATGAGTGATGAGCTCAGTGAACATTCAAAATTGAATAAGTTTTATCACTAATGACAAATACAACATAATTCCAATAGTAAAAACATACTAAATTTCAACTTAACCACAATAATACTATGCAAGTAACTAACCAGCATACTACTAAGAACTAAAGTAACTAAACTATAGTAAAAGTCTATAATGTTTTATATAATACTTAAGTTCATGAAAAAAATTATTGGCACAACCAAGCTAATCCAAGTTTGATCAATAGCTAAAAACTAGCAAAACAAGTAACAACATATTAACAAAAAACAACTTGGATCCAAGGATCCTCTAAAACTAAAAAACTTAATTCTCACTTTTTTCCTTTCCCTCCCCCACCAGTAGTACTTGAGCCCAGTCATCATCAAGGAATTTAAAAAGGAGCTTACGATTCTCCATGTCCATTCCTGTATCTTCTTTCTCTTGTGCTAGTAGTTGGAGGGTGGTGGCAGTAGGGTGGGTGATCTTTAGAGCAAATTTAGAGAAGGTGACAAACCCTTCTTCTAAAGTTTTAACCCTTTTGTCCAATTTGGCATACTCCTTCAATTGCTCCTCAATGACCTCCTTATTTTCCATTCCCACCTTTTTAACATCCTTTTTAGCTTTTTCCACTTGGTTATTATCCTACAAAACCCTTGGGTTAGTAAAAACCTTAGATTTTTCCTTGACTGGGGAGGAAATTGTAATGGGGGAGGTGTCCACTTTACCACTATCTTCACATAAAGTAATGCGTTACAGGGTGAAGCTGGCCAAAACATCGGTAGTCTCTGTGGTAACAACATTTCTAGTTGACACCTGAGCATTTTCAGTAGACATTTGGGCATTATCAATAGAATTGTCTACAGAGTTAACACTTTTTTCTACCCCCTCCTTCCCTTTCTCTCTTTTGGAATTAGAGTTATTCTCTTCCTCTCTCTCTTCATTTTTTGAGCTCCCCTCTTCTAGCTCCTCCACCCTAAATTTGTTAGATTGCTTGCACCTTGATTAGGATTGGGCAATTCTTCTTGATCTTCTCCTACCCTTTCCACATGCCTCCTCCTTCAATTCCTCCTCTTCCACCTCTAAATCTATTTCCATTTTAATATTTTTACTACCCTTTTGTTCTACAACCACATCAAGTTTCTTCATTTTCTTATTTTCATGGCTAGGGGAAGGTTGCAAGGTGTGAATTCTAGTACCAGTACTAGTACTTGGGGGTGAATTCTACCGGTGGCACTATTTATCAACTACCACCATCCTAGCAGGGCAAAGGGCAAGGTGGAATTGGTAAAGGTGAAAAATTAGGCCTTGGGGGATAATTGTGAAATTAAGCCCCTTATTCCTCTTCTCCCTAACATCATTAACCATATCCTATAGGGAATGTAGCAGAAAAAATAGATAGAAATAAAATCCCTAATTCTAAAATGATTCAATAAGCGAAAATGATAGTAGTAGTAAACATCAAACTTGCTCTCAAGTGTAAGGTATTTCATGAGAACCAGGCAAACATCATCCCATGGGGCTGGCAGCTTATCCCTCTTAAAACCTCTTCTATAGTGCACTGGTTCCTCACCCTCTGCACAAAAATTGCTCATAGTGGCCTCATCAATAGTTTTAGTGACCTTTCTCCATTTTTTCCCTTTCATTGAAAGGATCGGTAGCCTTTGTGATAACTTCCTCATTCACTTGAAAAGTGATTCCATTAATGGTCACCTTGTGGTCATTCCACCCATTGACAAATTAGAGGGCACAATTCTTGTCATACCCTTCCATTGCCTACATGCAAGGTAGAAAACCCCCCTCCTTTAGCAAGAACTAGGTAGCCATCCTATCTTTGAAGTTCTCAATTTTTGTGGGCTCTACCCTATTCAAATCCTCACCCATATCTTCCCCACCAATTTCTAGTTCCTCCACCTCAATGATGTGCATCTAAACCTCCTTATCTATGATAACACTACGAATACTATCAACCCTGAGATTTTTAGCAATTAGCAAAAAGGTTTTACAAACCTGTGCTCAATAAGCTTCAAAATCTCAACCAAATTCATTATGGGAATCGCGCTTGTTTAACATCATAATTTTAACACCCTAAAAATCTATGACAATCCACATAATGATATGATTTGTACTTTCAAAGGGGAAGTAATTTGAATTTTGCAATGTGTTACCATAATGATGAAATGACACTCTTCTTAAATTACATTCATTTATTTCTCTATTTGTACGACCATGTATTCTCCTCATTTCCCCAAAACCTTTATTAAATTTAGCACACTTTGACTCCCCAAGGAAAGGATTGCCAAATTTGGCCCCAACTTTAAAATTTATAGCCATAATTAAATGATACTCCCCCCTCTTTTCTTGCATATCAAGGATTTAATATCCTCATTAAGATTTTCCATGTTTCTCCAACATGTGACTATCATTAATTTAAACCCCATGATAGCTACTACATTGGCCACCTTATTTCCTTCCCTGTAGATGTGCTACAGGTGGACACTTTCCATCCCTTCTAACATATGCCTGATATCCATAATGATAGTCTAAATATTCCATCCCAGTTGGGATATTCCATTAACCAAATCAATAATTAATTTTGAGTCCCCCTCTATGGTTATTTCCTTAAAGTACATTTCACTAATCATCTAAATACCCCAAAGCAAATCCATTGCCTCAACTAGATTATTACTTCCACTTCCCACTTGCCCAGTGTAGATTAATAATGCATCTCCATTCCCATTCCGCAACACTCCACCTGCCACTCCTATACCTCCTCTAGTAGCACCATCAAAATTTAGTTTGAATTGATTAAGGGTAGGTGGTTTACATCTCATTTTCTACCTCTTGAACATTTTTGAGTTATCAAAAAGGTAAAAATCCTCCTGAATACCCCATTTTTTAGCAATGTGACCTTCTTACCTACCTAGTTCTTCCTTTGTTATCTTACATTTGGCAACCCCAATACTTTCCTTCAGTAATTTCTCCATTATTCCAAAAACCACCTCCACCAGTTTTTCCTCCTCCCAAATTTTTTTTTTTTTCCTTTCTTTCCATATATGCTAGCAAATATATGGAGGAACAATTTTCCACAAAAAGACCAATTTTGGTTGGTAGAAGGGACAACACTAGTTCTCCACAAATTGACATAAGTTGTTTTTCATAACCCAATTCAAACCAAATCTCTCCCACACCATAGCCCATAACTTTAAGGCATACTAGCATTCAAGGAATAGGTGAGAGATACTCTCCTCCTTATCCTTGTAGAGATAGCATCAGTTTGTTATATAAAATCCCCTTCTTTTCAGATTGTCTATAGTTAAAATTTTGTTCTGCTGAACCATCCACCAAAAGAAATTAATTTTAGGGAGAAGGTCACTAATCCAAACATTACTCCATGATTGTGGATAGAGGTCCTTGCTAAAGAGGTACATGTAGGCTGATTTGATAGTAAAGTTACCCCTTGAAGTTAAGTTCCAGACTCTAAAATCCTCCTAGATTCGAATTGGGGCTCTCTGTGCTCTTATCAGCTCTTCCAACTCCTTGAGAAGCTAAATATCCTCCTAGGAGTAGGTATATTTATATAATTTCTTCCACTTCCTCCCCTCGTCGATATGGTCCTCCACCTAACTTCCCATTTCTTCCTTAAGTAACTCCATTAGTCTTTTAAATTTGCTGAAGACTAGCAGTTTCCCTCCCATCCAATTGTCTTCCCAGAATCTGATGCTATGACCATTCCTCACTATCCACCTTGTTCCTTCCCTCAATAAGCCTCTGCTCTTAAAAATATTCATCCATATTTTAGAGCCTCCTAGAAGATCATTATTGAAAAGATTCCAACTAAAAAGAGAATTTGACAGATATTTAGCTTTCATAATATTACCCCAATCAGTATTATCTTCTCCCAATCTCCAACCAATCTTCATAAGGAGGGCCTTATTAAGGTCACAAAGTCTTCTTACTTGCAACCCCCCTTTCTCCTTTGGCTTACACACCTCTTCCTAGTTGACCAATCTCAATTTACTTTTCTCCTCTATTCTTGACCAAAGGAAATTCTTTTGTATTCTCTCAATCCTATGAACCATATTTTGGTTGATTTTGAAAATGGATAGGAAGTAAATAAGAATGCCCTAGAGGGCTACCAAGAGCAATTATAATTTTCTAGCATTGCTTAAAATTTTCCCTTTCCATCCTGTAAGTTTCTTCTGAATTCTTTCCACTATAGTATTCTAGAATTCATTAGTCACCTCTTTAGTGGTTAGTAGTAGGCCAAGATAGGTATCTAAGATGTTGGTAAATTGATAATATAGAATGTTCCTAATCCTCCTTTTTAATGAGGCATCGATATTAAAGAAATAGATCTTACTCTTGTGTTAATTAACTTACTGACCTAAACTTTCTTCATAATTATGAAGAATAGTCTTCCAAGCTTCAACCTCCATAACCAAAGATTCTCAAAAAAGGAATGTCTCATCTACAAACTGCTACAAAACTTCAGTATTAGTAGCAGTCGTAGGCTTAATCCCTTTGACACAACCAATATTAACTAATTTAGAGAAAGATCTCCCTAAGACCTCAATAACCATGATGCAGGAGCATCCTGGGTTGCCTTGTTATCCTGCTTATTTTTTTTTTCTTTTTGTAGTTAGTGTCGAGCTCCTGTTGCACTCTTCAGGTGCTGAGCTCCTATTGCACCCTTCAGGTGCCGAGTTCCTGTCACACTCTTCAAGTGCTGAGCTCCTGTCACATAGGTGCCAAGTTCCTGTCACACTCTTTAAGTGCCGAGCTCTTGTCACACCCTTCAGGTGATGAGTTACTGTCGCACTCTTCAAGTGTCGAGCTCCTGTCGCACCCTTCAGGCGTTGAGTTCCTATCACACTCTTCAAGTGCCGAGCTCCTATCGCACCCTTCAAGTGCCGAGTTACTGTCGCACTCTTCAAGTGCCGAGATCCTATCGTACTCTTTAGGTGTTGAGTTACAGTAGCACTCTTCAGGTGCCAAGTTACTGTAGCATTCCTTCAAGTGCTGAGTTACTCAGTGTATGTTGAGTGCCAATATTTGGATGTGATTTTTGCAAGCTGACTTGTGGGAATTATTTCATGTGTGACATTTAATTTAAGATTTTTTCTTGGGATGAGCCAAGACCATTGTTGGGTTGGCCCTCCTCTTATGTAATGTTCTAGAATGTTTTGTAAGCCATTTTGGCAAGTATAAATAGAGAGTTTAGGCTTAGAGCTAAGTTATGGAAAAAAAAGGAAAGTTTTGGAGGGAACAAAACTGAAAGTGCGAATTTACTATTGGATCTTTGAATGTGAATTGGCCGTAACACAGAAGGCTTTATAGGTGGGCGTGTATGAAGATATTTTGATGAATCAATAGAAGTATTTTCCTCTTCTCCTCCTTTGTTTGCTTTCCATTTGTGTTTGCTTCCATTGTGTTAACTCTTGCAGGGTGGTTTGGATAGCTGGGTGAGCCTTTGGCCCTAGTTGTTCACCGCCCTTGCCTACGTCAAACCATCATGAAAAGGTAGGGAAAAAGAGGGTCACCCTATCTTAGACCTTTCTCCACTCCAAAATTACCCTAGGGGGAACCATTTAGAAGAACAGAGTATTGAATTGAGCCAACCATCATCTTAATTACATTTACAACCTTGTCATTAAACCCCACTCTTTCAAGTACATCATAGAGAAAATCCCACTTAACCATATCATAAGCCTTAGATATATCCAATTTGAAAGCCATTCTAGGTCTTTTATTTTTTTCCATTGAATGAATAATCTCATGTGTGGTTATTACTACATCTAGGATTTTTCTCCCCAAAACAAATCCTTTCTGTGGAGTGTCGATTATTTTTTCCAAGAAAGGCTTTATTCTATTAACTAGGACTTTAGCAAATATCTTATAAAAAAAGTATTACATAGGCTTATAGGTCTAAAATCCAAAAGGCTCAAGTTAATCAAAGTTTTAGGGACTAAAGAAATAAAATTCTTATTGATCCTCTTTATGATCCATATTGTTTCAATTACTTTAATCATGCTTTAAAAGGTATTAAAATGTTGGTTCAAGGCTTGTCCTCTGGCATACAGGTCAAGGTGAGATTTAGGGTGTATCTAGATACCTATGCCTCTAGAGTTCTCTACCATGTCAAGAACTAAAAATATGATACCAAAACTACATTTTTTTAATATAATGTAGCAAGTCATTGCAATTACGACATCTTGCCTAACAAAAAACTATTAGTCTCAAAACATTATTGTTGCACACCATCGCACTAGTGATAGGGACATCCATCAGATGTTTGTCACTCAAACAATATTGCCATTATTTGTCATTGTCATTATGATGTCTAATCTAATAGATGAGCCTCTATCAACTCTATCACAAGTGCAATGACCAATTGAAAATGTTAGTTGTCATAATTGCAATAGTTGACCATCTAAATTATGATGGCATGAAGAGGTACTCTTCACCCTTCTTTTTCCAAATTGTAATGGCTTTAGGCATCCCAAATGTAATGGACTAGATTTTCATCACAATTTGTGAAATCAAATGTCTGATACCTATCTGATAGGGACCAATTTGTGCTACTATCAATCATGCAATGATTGGTTGTCATAATTGCAATAGATTGTCATCATAATTTGGGTCCAAATGTACTAGTGTTTCTCTTAACATGAGCAAACTAGGGAATATTAGATATCAAAATTATTGAAAATCCAACTTGAATATAATGTTGAGTTTTATTTTTCCCAAAGGGTCATTTCTACAAGCTACCACCTAAAACCCTCATTTAAATGAAACATCAAAAAAAACATTTTGAAAAACAATTTTACATGCCCAAAATCTACCAACAACCCATCTTTAAAAAAAAATTCAAAACCCTTAGATCTACAATAAAAAACCTACTTATCTTTCCCTCTCTTTCATTCTTTCATGCATTCCCATGGATTCAATCTAGGGTTACAATAATAAAACTACAACTTTGATACCACTTGTATCAAAACTTGTAACAAAAATATTACCACATAACCCATAATAGATCTAAAATAAATATACAATTAAAATTTCTTGGAATCCACATATAAGATAATAGAAAATATACCCACAAAAATGTGACACAAGATATATCCTGGGAAACCCTCATTGAGGAAAAAAATACAGCCTCCAAAAAAATCCATCACTGTGTATTATTCAACAAAAAACTATTGCAATACAACCATGGAAGCCTTTAAAGCTATAGCCATCACCAAGAAATCCATGTGAAAAAGAAAGAATCCACGCATCACATGCCATGCTTCCAACCTTCAAAAATGTTCCTTTAGCTAAGCTATGAAGTCTTGTCTTTCACAACTTTCTTTTTCACATTTTTGCCTTTCTCATACAACAACTACCCTTTTGGTCTTTGATATAGTATCAAGTCCCACAAAACCACCAAGTTTCATTACATAAAACATGTGCTAAACCTATGTGCTACCTAACCCATTAACCTTACATTTAATATTGGACATTTAATTCTTTTCCCCAATATTATATAATTACATCAAATATTATCATAGTGTTATAATACAACTCATCAATAATATTCTATGGGAATCTCTATATGTTGCATGTCCTTCTAGGTCCTTTTATGTGCAACACTACATAATAAAATAAATTAATACAATATAACAATATTATGCAATGTGTGCAACATACACAATCTCAATATTTTCCACTCCCTATTATTGACATGATAGTGGACATGACTGTGACCTATGAGATGTACTCCTTAATGGATGAGTTCTTAGGGTATAAAAAAATAAAGATAGCTTCTAAAGACTAAGAAAATATCTCTTTCACTTGTGCATTGGATACCTTTTTCTAGAATTTCATGCCATTTGGGCTGAAAAAAGCTAGTGCAATATATCAGATGGCTATTACAACTATTTTGTACAACATCAAGCATAAAAACATATAGGACTATGTAGATGATATCTTTGCAAAGTTTAAGAAAAGAAACACTCACTTGGATGACTTGAGCTTGATATTGGACCATATAAAATAATTTCATCTTATGCTCAATCCTAAGAAGTGTTTTTTTGGTGTCACTTTTTGTAAATTGCTAGGCTACATCATATCCACTAAGGATATTAAGGCTAATTCTGAGAAGGTACAAGTAATCATACAAAATTTCTCCTCCTCACAATATTAATCAATTAAGAAATATTTAAGGGAATCTTCAATCTATAAGGAGTTTTATTTCTTAGTTGGTTGATAGATCACTACCCTTCAATAAAAACTTGCATAAGGGGTCTACATGTGTTTGGAGTGAAGAATGTGACAAAGCCTTAATCAAATCAATGAATATTTGTCCAAGCATCCTATTTTTGGAAAGCCTTTAGCTTTGTATATCTCAGATACAACTACTTTTGTAGGGGAATTACTAGCATAGCATGATGGAAATGGAAAGGAATGCACTATTGTTATATCAACTAAAATTTAATTTCTTATGAGGTCAATTACAAAAAGATTGAGAAAGCTTATCTCACTTCAGTATTTTCATCCCAAAATCTTTGACACTATATGCTAGCTGATACTACATACGCGGTTGCCAAAAATTACACTCTTAAGTACCTCCTAAGTAAGATTTCACTCACTAATAGACTTACTAAGTGAATGATTATTCTTTTTGAATTTTACATTCATTATGTTGAACATAAATCCATAAAAGGACAAGCTATTGACAACCAACTTGTTGATTTCCCACTTCAAGACAAAGATCCTATGTAAATAGAATTTTTTAATTCATCCATCATATATATCATTGGAAGGACTTGGAAGATGTTCTTTTATGAATCACATACTCAAAATTGTTTTGGTGTTGACATTTTGTTTGTATCACCTCATGGATACACTATTCCTAAGTTATACAAGTTATTGTTCCCTTACACAAATAACATAGAAGAAGATGAGGCTCTCACAAATGGAATCAAGTTGGATATTTAATGGAGAATAATTGAGCTACACATCTATGGAGACTTCCAACAAGTTATAAATCAAATGAAAAATGACTATCAAACTAATGATGACAAGTTGATTTCCTATAAGAAGTTAATTGGTGTTTTGAGTAACTATTTCAACTTTGTTACTTTTCAAAAAATTCATTAGGCTGAAAATAAGGATGTTAGTGATATGGATACCTTGGAATTCATTATAAAATTATAATAATATGAGTCTATGTTTGAATTAACAATCTAACCTGCAATGAAAAATGCCAACTCATTCACAATGTATCTCACCATACCCTTGTCTCTTATGACTTATATAGGAAGGATCTAGATGGAATGATTCTTAGGTAGTTAGAAAAGTATGAATCTAAATTACTATTATTTGGAATCTATGATAGCATTTGTGGGTCACACTCTAATGTCCTTGTACTTTCTCAAAAACTACTTTGGGTTGGTTATTATTGGCTAACTAAGCAAGATGACATTTTTTGTTATGCTAAGTCTTGCAAGAAGTGTCAACTTTGTGGAAACTTGATTCATTCTCCTAGACATAAGTTGATTGCCTCTATCACACATTAACCATTTTAGCAGTGGAGCTTTGACTTGGTTGGAAAGATACATCCTAGTTCTTAAAGTGAACACAAATTTATCATTATAACTATGGAGTACTTCACTAAATGGTTTGAAGTTGTCCCTCTCTCTACTACTACAAGGAAGCATGTTTCTCTCTTTATCCCAAATCACATAATTGATCATGATGGCATTCATTCCTCTATAGTTACCAATAATGGAGAATAATTTAAGAACAAGGACCTTAGGCAGTTTTGTAAGAAATTTAATATTTAACAACATTGTGTTGGAAATGGAAAGGAGTAATTGGGAGGGGAGGGATGAATCATTTACTAAAACAAAAAATCCAAAGTCCCTTTTAAGATGTCAACAGAATATAAAACCAAATCTTGTTGTAACTCAGTTAACATTTAATATACTACTATCACTTGGTTAGCATAGAGATAATTAGATATTAAGATATTATTGTGATTATGATATATTAAATTAGTTGTAAAAATATGAAGGAAATGATATGAACACAAGAGACACCAAGATTTAACATGGAAACCCAATTCGGGAAAACTACCAATTGCAACTAGTTACTATTTTGCACTCTTATAAAGTGAGCCCTGTTAGGATTGAGTCAATTGTGTTAAAGATTACAAAACACACTATTATGTGTGACCCTATTAGAGGATTTAATTCTTTCTATTAGGAGTGGCCTTGTTAGAGGTATTTAGACACTTCAATCTAGAAATGTCACTCTATTAGAGGATTTTTTGAATAGCTATTAGGCTAACTCTATTAAGAGATTTAATTCACTGCTACAATTATTAGAGAGTAGCAATGACTGGACTTGATTGGTAATGAAACTAACTTTTCTAATTTAGATCTCAATTCTAGCTTGATTACTTGATCCTCCTTGATCAAAATTTTCTTTGTAGCTTGGTCAACTTAGATGCTCTACCCTTTATAGATATCCTTCAAATTTTCTTCTTTAATTCATCTTCTTCAATTCCATATTTCAATCCTCAAATTGACCATTCATTTATATGATTCACTTTATCAAGTCAGATTGAATACCTTTTTAATAAAAAAATTATCATCCCTTAAGTTGGCTTGTATTAACCAATAAATTTATCAAGCTTAATATGTTGGCAGTCGGCTAATACAAAATTGAGTACTTGGGTAACATAGAATTTCTAATGTTAATCAACCCAATTCATTCAATACTGACCTCATGTTAACTTTCCTTTGATAACTAAATGAACTCAGTCAATGTAGACTTCACTTCATTAATCGAGTTAGTTCGATCAATATTATCTATGAACTTCATTATAACTAAATGCGTGAAATATACAAGAAACTACCTTTGATGCTTGAGTGAGCTCGACTATCACTAACTTCTCAGTAAAGGCTAACATAAAATTGAATAATTATTTTCAACATTCTTCCTATTTGTCATTGATGGAAACACAACATGTTATAATATAAATAAATTTTAGAGAAAAATAGAAGAATAATATCCTTAGTTTCATTCTAATTCTCATCCATGAGAACTCCCTCTATTAGTGAGACTTCTCTCTAACATCAATCTCTCCCTCTGGAATGATTTACTATGACTACAATCTCTCCTTCTTGTCAAAATTTGTGAAAAAAAAATTTAAACTAGAATCTAATGAAAGAGATAGATTATAGAAGAGGAAATATAAGTTTAAGAATAACAACACAAAAAAAATCTCTAATGTAAATGCTCAAGGTCATAATAGCATCAATATTTCCTAATGCCTAATACATAATAGTTAGTCTATTTATATAGGTAAGAGGTGGGAGGATACTTGGATAAGAGTGAGACAAGTGTCTCAACTTGGAGGAAGTAGAGTCCTAATGGAATCAACCACCTACCATCCACCTACAATCTAGAAGAATGGCATCCAAATTGGAGTAAACCACACATGATATCCTAGGAGTAGTTGGAGTCAAAATGATGACTCACAATATCCTCCTAATAATAATATCCAATAACTTATAATTCCTCCTAATTTATTAGCTCACCTAATTAAAATTAATATAAGAGTTAAACAGAAAAGAACCATTTACTCTAACACCCGCACTTAAGTACAACTTAGGGAGACATACTTAAGCTCACAAAGATACATGTGGGTCCTAGCTACTAGGCCGTCTTAGGTACCCATGCAAAAATTTCATAAAAAATGCAATCTCTCATAAAGAGGAGAAAGAGGGAAAATGTCATGGGAAAAAAACTGCCCCAAAAAGAGAGATGAAGATGCAAGATGCATAATGGATGGAGTAATCAGGACCCTACCCCCCATTATGACATACATCATGCATATACAATAGAAAATTCCTCCATAGGAAGGAAACAATGGAAGAGATACCAAGTAGCCCCTCAATGGATAATGTATATCAATGATTGGTGCTCTAGGCTTGATGTAGAAACTACTCCATGAAAATTGAACCACATTCCTCCCTTTAGGGAGAAATAATACTAGAGATTTATGAAAAACATCTCCCCAATCTATAGGAATAAACATCAAAAAATGTGGAATTGAAAATGGCTCAAATGTCCCCATGTTGATACTAAAGGTTGGCCCTTCTGAAATAGGTGCATTAAACCACTCTATTGAATACAAAAATTTAGGATCTAGTGAGGATGAATGTAGAATAGGTACTAAAGACTTAACTATTTCCTCCAAAGATATAGAGACCTCCTATAGCTATTTACATAAGGATCCACATTCACTTCAACCTCAAAATATTAATCATGTGGAGTATGTATGTGAAGGTCAAAGTGTTCCTCACAAAAATTGAAGAAGGATCTTCATCATTAAAGAGAATATTTATATCATTGATGATGTCTCCCAAATTTGCAATGTAGGATTCCACAAACAAACTTGAATTGTCTATCAAGTAGGAACTTTGTGAAGCTATACAAGGAAGACAAGGGGTATCTTGTGGTATTGAATCTCCTAAACCTATGAGTATATGAATCTCATCATCATCAAGAACAATAGTATGTGCAATATCAATATGAGGAGAAGTAATGGATGGCTATTTTGGATCACATGAAAGGATACCCAAGTTCAAGTAGCCAAATTTCTCCTCAATATGTGAATGAACCCTATAAGTGTAATTAGAATACATTGAAGAATCACTGTCATCATTAGAAGAAAATTTTGAAAAGTAATATATTTGAGATCCATGATCAACCACTCCTATAGTGATGATTTATTTTCTCTCTAAGTCTCTAATAAGAATAGATTTGGGAGTGAATTCAATAGTCCTTCTTGTTGGCCCATTAGTGAGTTGATATATGGAAAGGAGATTGTGAGTAACATGGGGTACACACAACACATCTTTGAAGGTTCCCTCCCCCATATCAATTTTTCCTTTTCCAATCACATTCATGTAAGTATGATTTCCCATCAAAATAGGTGGTGCATTACAAGGTTAAAATGAAAAATAAAGAGACTATCAAGATGTCATATGACAAGAAACTCTTGAATCTAGAAGCCATCTTCCTATATCATGACTTGGAGTAACAATTAAGGCTTGACATTTTCCCTTGTTATCTTTTCCTTTAGCAACATTGCAATGAGAAGAATATGAAGTAGTTATTCTTGAAGGTAGATTTATTTGATTTTTCTTAATAATATTCTTAAGTTCATCGATGTACTTCTTAAAGCAATGATGTTCTTCATGTCATTGCTTCTTACAATATGAAAAAGCATGCTTTTCCTTTTAAATGATTCCTTATATGAGGAAGAAGATTCAAATTTTCTCTTTGATGTGTTCTACTTTTTTTTTTTTTTTTCTATTTAGGATTCCCTACTTCTTTCTATACCTTAGGCTCACTAGCAATTAACACTTGTGACTTGGATGTCTTGATGATACCCATTTGAATTATCTTTACTTCTTTGATTAGAAGATTTGAAAATGCATCAAAATTAGGATCAGCATATGTACCTCCCATAGAAACTTGATTGGTATGAAAGGTAGAAACAAATATAGAATACTTAGGACCAAGCTTGAGTAGGACATTGAGAATAAACTATATATCTTCCTTAATTATCTTGCAATTCTTTAGTTGTGTGCTTAATTGTTTAATCTTGGAGATGTAGTCTTGGAAGTTGCTGAAAATTTTTGGATCAAGAATAATTAGATCATTATCAATTTGATAACCCTTAATCTTGTCAATTTTACCAAACAAGGTTTCAAGAGTATCCCAAGCCCCTTTAGGTGTCTTGAATGATTCCAAATGAAATTTTAAATTAAAAAAGACTAAGGAAAAAATGTAGCCAAGATCTTTCTCATGATTGATCTCCTATACTTGAAGAGAATTAGCATCTGCAGTTGTGTTCATAGTTTTGTCTACATATTCTATGCACCCTTTTTCCCTAAGATAATTCCATAAAATTTTTTCCATGATTCATTATTATATGGTGTTAGGAGTTCAATTTTTTATTTTCCCATTTATACTACAACTAGGAAATTCAAATAGATCAACACAAGATCACATCCCTAATTTCATTAATTTAGAGATCACCCCCAAGAATAGATGATTTGGCACTTTATAATTTAGTGCATGTACAATTACCACTTTTGTAAAACATTAACCAAAATGGACTTTCAATTTTGAGAATTACAACTTCCAATTTGATGTAATGAACACTTATACATTCAAGACAATGGATTTCTAGGAATCCAAACTATTACAAGTGCCAATTTTAGCTAAAGGCTAAAAGTACAAATTTCATCCAAACAAGACTACCCTTTTATAGTATATTTTGATTCTTCTCAAAAAATGCACTTAAAAAAATATACTATAAAATGTGCCTATATGAGCCCGTATGATGCTCTTGAAGTTGCAAAAGTAGGATTAGACAAGAGCCGCATTGAAAGCCTAAAATTTCTCAAAAGTTGAGCCACGAAAATAACAAAAAACCACCATCAATAGAAATCTCCTAGAATTCTAGTCAAATTTTTTTTTTAAATGGTTCAAAAATTGGACTAAAAATAAGCAAGATATGATCGTTTGAAAATTAGCTGTCAAAATGAAAATGCATTTGGTGCATGCATGACATTCAAATCTGACGATGGGTAGATGAACATCAAATTTAACACAAGGTGTTTTTGGCTTGATGTGAAGACTTTTAGTCCCATATTGATAAGAAAGTGGGCTTTAGAATGCTTTAAATGAAGTAGCACCCAAGTAAAAGAAAAAGGTGAGTGGTTAGTGGTCTTCCTTGGTGGTTTTGACTATGGCCACTAATGTGGTACTGTGGGTGGTTTGTTGACCTTGATTGTGGGTGGTTTCACATGGGTTTCTGATCCAAATGTAGGTGGCCACCAATTTTAAAAATGTATTATTATTATTTTAAAAAGAGCAATATTGCCTTGAATTGTGTGCAAAGAAGAGGCAAGCAACTTTTTGTGAGACAAATTTGAGCACCAAAATAGGTCAAATTTTATATGAAAATTTATCGTTCTAACCTTTTGGATGTAATGGAAAGCTTTGTTTGGCCTTAAAAAGCTCCATTTTTTCTATTCTTCTCCAAATACAAGCTACAAAACCTTGTTTTGTAACTTTTGTTGATGATCTCCTAAAGGGATGAAATGAAAGCCAATCTTGACTTTCTCAAGCCTTCTTGACAAAATGTCATAATCAAAAATACTCTTTGGATCTTCTAAGGTTTTGCAATCAATAGATCAAGAAAACACACATATATGCAAAAAAAAGAGAATATTGACTCTTCATAAATCCTTTCTAATTCTCCAATTCATATAGAAATGCAAGAGAAGAGCATACAAGATTTTCTAAGACCTCTAAAAAAAATATGATCTATTCTTTCAAATTTTCTCTAATACCATGTTAGAATTTGTGAAATTTTTTTTTTTAACTAGAATCTAATGAAAGAAATAGATTATTGAAGAGTTAATATAATTTTTAGAATAACAATACAAAAGTAATCTTTGATGCAAATTCTCAAGGGCATAATAGCATCAATATTTCCTAATGTCTAATACATAAGAGTTAGAGTGTTTACATAGGCAAGAGTTGGGAGGATACTTTGACAAGAGTGAGACAAGTGTCCCAACTTGGAGAAAGTAGATTCCTGATGGAATCAACCACCTACCATCCAAATACAATCTAGAAGAGTGGTGTCCAAATTGGAATTAACTACGAGTGATATCTTAGGAGTAGTTGGAGTCAAAAGGATGACTCACAATATCCTTGTAAGAATAATATCCAAGAATTTATATTTCCTCCTAATTTATGAGCTCACCTAAGTAAAGTTAATATAAGAGTTAAATGGAAAAGAACCATTTGCTCTAGTAACTCTAACTTGTTGATCTCTTATATGAACTTGCTGATATAAAATTTCTCTGATATGACAACAAACTCTTCATCTTTCATGCCAAAGACAACACTCAATGGATTTTCCATTTACCCGATGTACTGATTCATATACAATATGCTTTGACAATGTTGTAGCAACTTGATTTATCTTTAAATTCTTGGTTGATATATCAATAATCTATTTTTAGTGAGCTTCATATAGGGTGATGACCCCTAGCTTACCTCTTAGATACAAAAATGCATCCTTGGGTAATGGCTTGGTGGATATGTTTGTAATATTTTCTTTTGTGTTGACATATTCCAATCTCACATCTTTTCCTTACACTAATTTTTTAGAAAATGATACGTTACTGCAATTTTCTTTGTCTTGGTATGCATCAATAGATTTTTTGATATGTTAATTGCATTTGTGTTATCAAAAAATATAACTACTAGATCCATGATTTCTTCCTTCATACCCAACAAGAGTTATTTGAATCAAATGATGTTGGAACAATTGACTATTGCTACAAAATATTTTGCTTCTAATGTAGACTGAGAGATGTAATTTTGTTTTTTTCTTATCCAAGACACTAACCTTTTTCCAAAAAAGAATGCTCCACTACTAGTGATTTTCCTATCATCAATACTTCTAGCCCAATTGCCATCAATGAAAGCCTTTAATTCAAAGTTGCCTCCTTTCTTATACCACAAACCATAATCTTCAATACCTTTTAGATAACTCATAATTCTTTTTATTTCCATCATATTATTTTCCTTTGGATTAGTAGAAAATATTTCCACCATACCAACTACTAATGCAATATTAGGTCATGTGTGTACTACATACTAAAGTTTTCCAATCATTGATCTATATGTAGTCTAATCTACCTCTTTGGAATCATCATTTTTGGAAAGCTTATGTCCAATAGACATAGGCGTTCCAACTAGTCTAGAATCCTCCATTCCAAATTTCTTCAATATCTCCTTGATGTACTTTGATTGAGTAATGTAGATGTCATCCTTCTTCTTTTGAATTTGTAGGACAAAAAGGAATTTAGTCTCTCAAAAGATTGACATTTCCAATTCTTTACTTATTTCTTTAGAAAATAATTTGCATAAGTTGTCATGTCTAGTGAATAATATATCATCTACAAAAATTTATATCACTAATATCTTTGTTTCTATTCCATCCTTGATGTATAGGCTTCTATTGTAGTTTTTCCTTTGAATACCAATTCTTACTAGATAAGTATGCAATCTTTTTACCTACTCTGGGTGCTTGTTTGACACCATATAAATCTTTATATAATTTGTAAACTATATCCAATTTTTTCAAATCTATGAAACCTTTAGGTTGCTTAATGTAGACTTTATCTTCTAAGATTCCATTTAAGAAAGCTGACTTCACATCCATCTGATATGTTAGAAATAAAATTGGGAAAGTAAACTCTAGGGGGTTGGTCTAAATCTACACTTCAAAATTTTAACCATAAATTTTTTTTTACACATACATCTCATAATTTAGCATGTAAACTAAAATAGCTAACTACAAATTTTCATTCATATCATGAAACAAATAACACATGACACAATATATTTGTTACCTAGAAACCCTCCAATGAGAAGGTAAAACTGGGCTGGGGATGACACCCACAAATCTTCACTACTATAGCTATAAAGTGTAGCCAATTATGGTTATAATAAGTTTGACCATAAACTATGATCTACCTTGTGAAGGGTCTTACCTATTAAAGGCTTACAAAAGCTATTAGGTCTCACCCTATTGAAGGATTTCAACACCCTATTAAAAGTGTGGGATGTAGAACTCTCCCCTAAATAGAAAAATACTTGTGGTTTATCCTTATGATACTACCAAGAACTCCAAAATAGATTCAAGAGAGATATCAATAGCTTTAAAATAATTCTACTCCAAAATATTGCCTAGGCACCAAACTAGTGATTTTGGTAAGCCTATTTTGTTCCCAAAGGTCTCAAATAGTCATATTTCCCAGTAGGCCAAGAGCCCCCTATTAGCCCTATCAACAAGGTAATTAGGATTTGGTTTGAAAATCCTCCAAATAACCCTAAAAATAAACTACATAGATGGAAACCCTTTCAAAAGAAGTACAAGATTCCAAACTTGCATACTAAAAATTGGTCAGATGATGTCCTAACCAAAAATACATTAAATTCCTTATTTAAGCCTACTTGCTAGGGTTTGTGAAGGAAATTCTAGTTATATGTTTAGCCAAGAAAAACTACCAATTATAAAACATGTAGGGAACTATTAGGCTTAAATATCCACCATTATTTTGGCTTCATCCATCCCCCAAGTTCTTGCAAAACTCTAATATCTATTGCTCTGCATTGGGCTAGGGCTTGCTAGAAAATATAGAAGCCTTGACTTCCATCTCCCATCCTTTTGGCATATTATAATACAAATTCATAACTTTCATTTTCCAAAGTGGTTTGGAAATCCTATGATGGGAATGCAAGTTAGGGCTTCATTATTGAAACTAGCCACCAAAAGGAGGGTTTTGGTGCACTTGAGAAAGATCTAATAATAACTTGATTTGTAGAGTACTTCAGACCTTAAAATAAATTGCATTGATCAACTATAATATCTAGGATTCTAGAACAATAGGTTATTCACATATTCCAATCTGTATCTATCCATACATTCATAAATTGTTACATTTTACAAGGAAAAACGGGATCTTTATTTGATTTGAAAGGAAAAATTACATTTTTTTATACTTCCACCCACCTAAAAAGACTATTTCAAGTCCTTCCCCAAATATCCCAGCCTAAATTCAAAGGTTTTGACTGTTAGGGGATGTTTTAACAAAAGTTGACAACTTTTTGCTAAAGTTGTCAAGTAACTTTTTCTTACACTTAGCAACTTTTTTCAATTTTAACAAATTGTGCAATTTGACCCTTGTAGGACCATTTCCTTGAGCCCTAGGCACCTAGAATATGTTTTGAAACATAAATTCTTTTCTATCCTATGCTAGATCTAATAAATTCCTCTTGACCATAGTCAAAACCCATGGTTTATAAAGTACCAAATGGGGACTAAGTCTTACAATTAGGCTCAAATTATTTAATAAGTATGAATACCTTATTACGAATGTCTCTTAGGATTATATGTATTTGAGTAGAACTCAGAAAGAGTTAAAAATGAAGATGCCATGGTAAATGGAGGGTTAGGTGCTCCTAGACCATATCCTCTTATCTAAAAAACTCAAGTCCCACTTGAGGATAGTTTTTCAACAAATGTGGCATGCTTGGGAATGCATTCTCCATTCATCTATGTAGCATCAATGTGTGGTAGAACCTTCCATTTGAAAAAATAGTTAGTATAGGTCTTCTCCCTTGTCTTCTTGGTTACTTTTGAATCCAAAATCTTTTCCAACTGAATTGGTTGGCTAGGTTGTAGATCCTTGATCCACTCTATCTAAATCTCATCAATATCTTGCATGTCATCATTAGTACCTACATCACCTTTGAAAATGGTGAGATTAGAAATATTAAAGATAGGGAAAATTTCTATGTTAGGAGGAAATGAAACTTAATTGGCATTTTCTCCATACTTGTTTATTATCTGACATGGTCCAATATTCCTCATCTATAGTTTAGTGTGCCCTCTAGGAAGTCATGCCTTGTTTAGATATACCCATACATGATCTCCTACTTTGAATGATACAAGTCTTCTTTTCTTGTTTGCTTCTTGCTTGTACTTTTTAGTGTTTTAATTTAGAATATCTACTTTGCCAAAGAAAGGGATCAAAATCCTATGGGAATGGACTACCTAACCCAAGATTGGACATCTCAAGTGGTTCATACCCAACTCATTTGGACTCATTTAATATATCAACCAAGGACATAAACTTGAAATGGTGTTTGCAAAATATATGCTTCAAAATTATCTCAAATTAAGAACTATTCTAAGGAAATTCAAATGCTTAAGCTACACGAAATCTAAGCTAAAGCTAAGAATCAAATCTATTTTAACAAAGCATGAAAATATAGCTAGGAATTACTTTAACTACCTATGTTGTAGGAACAGTCCACTAATTCTATTACTAATGGCTACAGGAACAACAAAGACTACCTTAGTTCTATTAACTGAATCTAAATCCTATGCTAACTAATTAATTCACTTGCTATGTGGGCACCATAGAGAAATGAAGTAGAAAACTCAAAGGTAAAAACTTAAAATGTTCATTTTATTCATAACAATGATAAAATGTACATACTGATAACAACAAGATTGTATTCAATATTTAGCAAACTTCTTCTATTGAAAAGTGACTAAAAAGTTAACCCTCTGGAACACAGACTTCTAGTTATTTTAAAATATGCATTAGGAATAGAATTCCTAGATTTTAGACTCATCAACTATCAAAGAAAAATAATGATATTGATTATTAAAATCGATTCATTAATTTTGGCACCAAAAAGAATAGTAATCTAGGAGTTCATGACCACTGAATTTCCTCTACTTGGTGTTGGTCTAATAACACAAGCAATCGCTTTGGCTCCTACTTGGTTGAGTTGACCATGCTTTTATATCTACAAAATATTAGCACCTCCAAGACAATAATATACATCAAGAATTATCCAAAACATGTTATCTAAATTAGTTTACTCTATGTCACATTATTACAGGAGAACTACCCAAACTAGCTAAGGAAGAGAAAGCATCATTCTCACACTATTTTATAATTAAATGACATATCTTTTCATAGCATATTCATTTTGACCCTGAAAGGTAATTACACACACATTTGTCTAAAATCATCATAAACATAATGTTCTTGAACATTAAAGTCTTTAGAAAGTGTGAAAATTAATTTGAAAATGAAATGACAAAATAGACCATATTTTGGTCTCATCATTCCCCCCAAATGAAAATTTGACTTGTCCTAAAATCTAAAGCAATACTCTACCCTTTACCCCTTTTAGAAATGTTCTAATAAAAACCCTTATTCTCCTTGTACCTTTCCCACCTACAAAGCTCTTCTATCATATCAACTCTCTCTAAATCTTGCTAATTAGCAAGCAACGACAATAATATTAGTGGAGGCTAAAGGGTTAAAGGGATCTAGTCATTTTTCCTTTCTTCCCCCAACTTGATATACCAGGGTGCTCATCGAGTAGCCATGATAAAATTCAATGGAGAATGAGGTTCTTTCTTCTATAGGTCTTTATTCAATCATATCCAATGTCATTGATTCCCCTACTTTTCTAGAGGAAGATCTATTTCTGCCATGGCTTTATATTCCTGAATGGTTACATCCCTTAAAGGAGGGAAAATCTGACTTCTAGGTTTTGAGTAAGCAATTTTCATCCATTCAAACTATATAGTTTTGGCATCCTTGTCTCCAGGCTTGAGAAGAAGTGGAGCCTCATATTCTAATTCTCTAAACTGATGGGCCTGATGTTCTCTGCTAATTTAATTTTGGATCCAAGACATTAATGCCCTGAGTTGAATATCACCCACATAAGGCAAAGGGTTCCAATCTATGTTGTTAGGGACTGCTAAATTATGTAAAAAGAGTTCATTAAGAAAATTTTTGATAGCTATAGGGGTAGTATGGAAGGATTGAAAGAATTCATGAGTATTCAATGTTAAACTCTTACCCTGTATTACATAGGTCATCTGACAACTAAAAAATTGTTCTTTCAAAAAGAGAGCATAAAGAGGGGAAGGAGAGAATTCAAGAATCATTACAGTGATCTTTGTAAGTTTACCACTTAGTTTCTCAATCTCCTCATCCTTTTCAGTCAGATCCTAAGTTTGATTGAAGATAGTTCTCTCTAAGCTCTCTCTCTCTCTCTCTCTCTCTCTATATATATATATATATATATATATATATATATATATATATATATATATATATATATATATATATATATATTCCATTCTTCCCTCTCCTAAATTAACTGATTAGATAACTATAAAATGATGCTTAATAATGAAACAATGGAACCAAGACTAAAAGTAACATGTGTCTCAAGTGAAGGATCATTAGGAATAGTTTGCGAGGCTACGGATGCTAAAGCATCAAGCCCTTGAGAGAGAATCTATTTGGAAATAGTATTAACTATATCAAAGTTTATTCCCATATCTTCTTCATGAAATTTTTCCTTTTGAGGTGGAGGAGAATCTGAAACTCCAATAGATGCATTTTCATCATTACCTAAATCAATGGAAATGATGGATGGCTAGTCAAAGGATGTTCCTGCTACTATAGGTACATGTTCTACACTTTCACCTTTTTCAATGATATTCTTATTTTCATTAGAAGAACAAGAACATTTCTCTTTTTCAATAATGACACTTTTAGGCAAAGGGATTTGAAAAGAGACATCCTTATCAGGTTTTACAGATGATTGGCCTCTTTGAGTTCTATGCCTGAGGGGTACTTATGCTACCTCCAGAGTTACAGGAATTTTTGAAGATGTATCATGTACATTCCCTTTCTTCTTTTTCTTATGAACCCTAGGAGTTGTAGGAGAGTCAAAATTTAGTGAAATTTTAAGTTTCCTTTTTCCCTTATTAGATTTTAGACCCGACCCAGAGGTAGAAGCTACAAGAGTAGAAATTGAGGTTCTTTATGACCTTTTGGTTCTCTTTCCTCTTCAACTTGATCCACAAGTTACCTAATAGGGTTTTGCACTTTTTTAAAAATGAAATCATCTCAAGATATCCCCAATTATTCCCTAAGGGCTTTTTCTATGATGAGCTTAGTAAAATAGTGTTGTGAAATCCTTTGGGGTTCCTTTCTGTACTAGTGTGGCTCTTTTTAATAGAATGTGATACATAAAATGAGGAACATTCAAATGGTTGTGGTAAAGATGTGCAGACTATACATTATTTCCAGTCTATATGAAGCCATGGGTTTGTATGCACTATAAATTGGGCTCTATCCAACACTGTATCTAATGTATCTAAAAACTATTCTCCTTCCAATGGCAATTCTATTATATTTGCTACAATTTCAAGTGAAAATGGAACCCTTACTCCTTTAACTATAGCAAAACCATCCTTCAATGCTCACAAGAATTCTAAGGCAAGCTCCTCATTCCATGCAGACAATTTGAACATGTAATTCATCCACCTCTTAGCTTGAAATATAGGTAGGCAAACTAGGTCTCCCAACAATGGTGTATGGTTAGCTAGTTCTCTTCTCAACAAGCCACCCCCCATTATTCCTCTAAAGTGATTACAAGAGTGATTTCAAAAAAATGGAAGAACTTGTAACAAGACAAGAAAAAAATTGACAGTACTTTTTTAAGCGACTGACATTTTTAGCATTAAAGATCACTTAATTTTGCAATAAATACATACTTAACAATTTGCAAAAATGTTTGACATAAAGATAGCGGTCACATCACATTACTCTCTTTATCATGTGGGGACATATAAATAATTATGAACATTTAATGATCACAAAAAAAAATGAATGAGATAATAATACCCCTCCCCCCAACTAAATAAGACAATAGCTCCTACAATTTCTAGTGACAAGGGTAACTAAAAATAGAACAACACATTAAAAAAAATTTAAACTTCAGTACACGTACATACCTATTGAGTTGTGCTATCATTTGATACTATCATATAAGTTGATGAAGGATGAGGTGAGGTGGAAGGAAAGAAAAGGTGGAGTGAGGTAGAATTATTATAGAGAAAATAATTTCACAAAGAAAGTAGTTTATTTTGGTGAGTGATATGATTTTAGAGAGAGGAGGAAAAATGAGCAAGAAACTCATCTGTAGTTGCTATAGGAATTAGAGGATTAGAAGGTGATAGGAATTATTGCAGGAACTCTTCACAACTAGATAGATTATGGTAGAGTTTTAAGCGTTGTCCATTAGCAAGTAATTTGAATCAAACATGATCAATGGTAGAGAGCTGTACTGCACCATTATTGAACACATAAATGATTTCATATGGTCCTAGTCAACAAGTTTGGAATTTTCCTAGAGTTTGCTGATAATGAGAATCATATAGAAGGGCCTAGTCTCTAACATAAATTTTTGTGTCATGGATGAACTTATCATGCAATTTCCTTCACTTATGTTGGATTATCTCTGTGTTGTGCAAGTTAGACTTATGATATTCATCAAGGGAATTTAGTTGTAGTAACCTATCTTCTTAATCTTTTCAAAGATCAACATCTAGCTCTAAAGTAGTTTTTAGAGTCTTCTGTTCAAATTAGATAGGCATGGAAGTAGATTTACCATAAAGTAATTCAAATGGGGTAAATATAGTGGTACTCTTTCATGTAGTCCTATAAGCCCAAATTGCCTCAAGAAACCTAGTGACCTAGTCCCTTTTGTGAATAGCAACTGTTTTAGTGAGGATGGCTTCAATTTCTCTATTTGCAATTTTTTCCTAACCATTAGCTTGAGGATGGTACAGGAAAGATGAATCATGATGAATCATGTACTTCTTCATGAATTTTGTAATTAGGTTTGATGCAAATTTAGATCCTTGATCCATGAAAATTTCTCTAGGTACTCCAAATCTAGTGAATATGCTTTCATATATAAAATCTTCTACTTTGTGATCTCTTGCATGTGCCATAGCTTGTGCTTCAACCCATTTATTTTCATAATTAGTATATACTAAGATGTATGATTTATCATGAGAAGAGGGCTCTATTGGACCAAAAAAATTGATTTGTCAATAGGTTTAACTACCACTTGTGGCTGTAGGGGCATTTCATCAATTTTAGTTGGCCTTCCCATGCATTGACATTGATCACATCATCTTCTATAGTTTGCTACATCTTTGTGAAGAGTAGGCCAGTAGTATCTAGTTGTTAAAATCTTATAGGTTGTTCTTTTTGCTGCAAAATGACCCCCACAAGGTTCATCATGGAATGCTCATAGGATGTCATAAGTTTCATCTTCCCTTACACACAAGTGGGTTACTTGATTTGGTCTAGTGTAGAACATTAGTCCAACTATCTATGAGAAATTGAAACTCTTTTCCACTAGGAGACTACATTGCTTGGGTGAAATGTGTGGTGGTGTTCTTCCTGTAGCAAGATAATTTACTATATCTACAAACCATGTGTTATATCTTTCTATTCAAAATAAATGTTCATCAGGAAAGCTATCATCTATGGCTAGAGGATCATTAGGTACTTGAAGTCATGACAGAAAAATTGTTACTACATTGGTCTAGCTTGGTTTATCTATTATCTTCACATTGAACTATTGCATGAGGAGTAGCCATTGTGCTAATCTACTAGAAATAGTAGGTTCATTCATCAAGTATTTTATAGTAGAGTGGTCAGTGTAGACAAAAGACTCATATCTTGTGATATAATGCCAAAATTTATTAAGTTCATACACAATAATAAGCAATTATTTTTTAGTGATAGTATAGTTTAGCTCAATACCTTGCAAATTCTTACTAATATAGTAAATGGCATGATCAATAGTACCTTCTTTTTGTTTGAGAACTACAACTAAAGTAGTGTCAGATGCATCAGTGTGAATGTAGAAGGGTAACTTCCAATAAAGTCCTCTAAGAATAGGTGTTATTGTCAAAACATCCTTCAATTGTTGGAATGTTGCTTCATAGTCTTGTGTCCACTCAAACTCAGCTTGCTTCTTGTGTCCACTTGAATGTCAAAAGAGGAAAGATAGTGTCCAAGAACAACTCCTTCCATCATGAAATAACACTTCTCACTATTAAGAGAAAGGTTGTATTATTACAACCTTTTTAATACCTTCTCCAAGTTGGCATGGACTTTCTCAAATGTGTCACCATAAGTGATGAAGTCATCCATATAGATTTCAATACAATCTATAGCTATATCAGAAAATATGCTAAGTACCGCTCATTCAAAAGTTGTAGGTGCATTGCATAATCCAAATGGTAAGATAGGGTAAGAAAATTTTCCCCATGGAAAAGTGAATGTTTTCTTATCCTAATCTTCTAGAGAGATTTGGATTTGATTATAGCCACTAAAACCATCTAGAAATGAGAAATACCTTTTTTCTACTAAGTTATCCAGTACTTGATCAATGAATGGTAGAGGGAAGTGATCCTTTTTAGTGACTTTATTAAGCTCTCTATAGTTCACACATACTCTCGATTTCCCCCCTTTTTTGGAACAATAACTAGAAGTGACACCCACTGGCTATTAGAAATAGGATAAATAAATCCAACATTAAGAAGTTTTGTAACTCTTCTTTGACTATATCTTTTAATGTTGGGTTTACCCTCCTCTGAGTTGTCTTATTGGCTTACACTTTGATTTGATGAATATCCAATGTGTATAAAGACTAGGATCTAAACCCTTCATATTAGTATAGTCCCATGCAAAGGCTTGTTGACTATTTTGCAACAGTTTAATTATACTTGTCATCTGAGATACAATAAGTTCATTATTAATATGCAGCTCTTTTCCTCCAGCAATTTTTGCTTTCTTTACCTTGTCCATTATTAAGACCTCTGTTGTTGATGGCAATTTAGATGGAGATTCAATTTCATGGGGTAGTAATGTGTGAAGGTAATCAAGTGTTGTATTAGATTGAGGTGCATCACATTTAGGAAATATAGTTTGCAAGGAGTTGGAAAGATTTTTAGAAGTAGACTCCTTAGTATCATACTAATTATTAAGGATTACTGCCAGTATATCATCTTCTTCCTAGGACACAAAAAATGGGTTTCTTTCTAGCATCATGAGCTGTTGAATAGAATGAATTTATGGAGGATCATCACCAAGGTCTATCCAAGAAACTTGGTCAAGATCTAGTTGAGGTTGTGTAGGAGAGTACAAGGTTACCTTTTTAGTGTTGGTACCTTTTGATATTGTCATTTTTCTTGACTAACATACAATCTATGCATCTATAGTGGGCAACCAAGGTCTTCCTAAGATTAATGGATATCCTCCAAGGGTGCCTCTTGGTGACAAAACAATAAAGTCTAAAGGAAAATCTATGGAATCAAAGGTTACAATGATATCTTCTACCATACCATTAGGTTTGATAGTTGAATTGCCTGCTAATTGGAGTATTGTAGGAGTATCCCTTAATCCAATAATGCTAAGTCTTAACAAGACTTCTTTGGTCATGGCATTAATTGATGCTCCTAAATCAATTAAAATATTCTAAACTTGGATGCCATTTAAATGTATGGTAACAACAAGACTTCCTAGATTACAATACTTATGTGTTAGGGATTTGCTCAACATTAAATTAGAAAGTTGTCCCAACACTCAAACAGTAGGAGGATCCTTTTTTTATTCCTAGTAGACTTCCTAATACACGCTTCCTTTAAAGTTTTATTGTAAAGGAAAATATCCTTAAGTGCATCCAATAAGGGAATCTATATAGTCATTTGATTTAGTTGGTCTAGGAGATCAATTGCTATAGGGTTTGGTTTGGATGGAACTTCAAGAACTAACCTTTATGGAAATGGAGGGTTAGGTGCTTAAATAGATAGAGAAATTGGGACATCAGTTGGTTGAATTTCTAGACTATTTTTAGTATCAATGACCTCGGTTATAATAGGTCCTTCAAATGCAGACAACTTGGTTCTAGATCCGAGATGAATATCATTGACCTAAAGATAATAAACTTGCTAATTATTTTTGGGATTTAATGTTGGCTAAGTAGGAAGTTGTGGTTACTCTTGTGAACTAGCATTAGCTACAGGAGGTAGAGTTACAAGGGATTGCTACTAAGGCGATTGGCTTGGCCCCCATAGAGGTGGTTGTTACCAATTCCCTTAATACAAAGGTTGTTGATTCAAGCCCCACTGAGGATACTAATTGTTTTTTGAGGCCATTGAGTATTTTTTGGGGGATAATGAGGTGGTTGATGGTAGGCTTGATTATACTAAGGTTGTAGGTTGGGCCAATTATTATTCCAATTGTGTCCTTAAGGGACAAAATTTGGGGGAATATTACCTTGCCGCTAATTATTATTGTAACCAAAATTATTCAAAGGGTCTGGAGGCATACCTTGTCTTTGAGCCCATGGTTGCCTTTGAGAAACATAAATCACTTCTTCTATATCCCCATCAATTGCTTTAAACTCAGTGGGCATTGGTTGTGCATTTACTGCTACAATGGTCTTGCATGTCTAGTTCTTCTTTCTTTCTCTACAGTGAGAGAAAAATTCAGTTAGCATGGCATCAATTTCATCCTTGTTCCTTTGGGCTTCCATGGTATCCAATTAAGCAGCAACATCATTAATGATATCTTACTTGAAGTCAGAAAATAGATTAGATAACTCCATCTTTGGCACTCTTGACCCACCATTGGTCTTATGTGGTAGGCTCCTCAATCCTCTACCCTTCTTCATAGTAGCTCTTGAATAGTTTTGACATATCTCCTTGATGTCATTCTAAGTGTTTTGTGTAACATCTCCTCTAGTCATTAGGTCCAGGGCTTCCATGTTTTCTTCTTGCACACCTCTTAGAAAAAGATTCTTTTTAAATTCTTCATTTAGGTTATGTTATGTATTTCATTGTACATTAAACAAGAATGTAGAAACATAGTCTTCCAAAGTTTCACCCTCCTTTTGTAACATTTTAAAAATGTCATCCTATTTCATATCTTGACCTCTGCAATATTCTTTATATTTTTGAAGAAACAAGTTACTCATTTAAGTCCAGTTTTCTATAGCATTTGCACCCAACCCCATGAACCATCAAAGAGTAGCATCCTTCAGAGTGGAGGGAAATAATTTCAACTTATATGCATTAATTGTGTAGTCATAAATTCTATAGAGGATTTCAAACTCAAAGAGAAAGGTTTCAAGATCTTTTGTAATAAGGCCATAAAATTTTGAGAGTGCAGGAGCAGGTATGTTCTTCAAATTTTGGTTCCCTTGTTGCAGTAGAATAGGAAAGGGAAAGATAGGCACAACCATTCTTGGAAGGAGAGGTGATTCTTGATAGATAACAATGGTTAGTGGATTATCTTGATATTCAGGCTCATCAAAATGTTCATTTAAGTGGAGTGATTCTTTCGATTTAGTGTCAATGTCGGCAAATGGATTTTCTAAGAGTTTGTCTTCATCGTGCTCTCCTTGGGGCTCATCTATCTTAGGTTGAGGATCATTTAATGGCTCTTCTTGATTCTCACAATGAATTAATCTCCCTAAGTGTTCTCTATTTCTATGCATAACATGCTTCTTTACTATTAAACTCTATTCTATAAGGAATAGAACTGCAACTAGAAAGACTAGTTTGAATTAACACCATCCCCGACAATGATGCCAAAAATGCTTGGCCAAAGAAAGGGGTCAAAATCATATAGCAATGGAATACCTAACCCAAGATTGGACATCTCAAGTGGTTCATGCCCAACTTATTTGGACTCATTTAATTTATCAACCAGGGATGTAAACTTGAAATGGTGTTTGCAAAATATATGCTTCAAACTCATCTCAACTTAAGAACTATTCAATGGAAATTCAAATTCTTAATCTACAAGTAATCTAAGCTAAAGCCAAGAATCAAATCTATTTTATCAAAGCATGAAAAAAGAGCTAGGAATTACTTCAACTACCTATGCTATAGGAATATTCTACTAGTTATGTTATTAATGGTTGCAGGAACAACAAAGTCTATCTTAGTTATATTAACTAAATGTAAATCTTATGCTAACTAATTAATTCACTTCCTATGTGGGGCCCCACAGAGAAGTGAAGTAGAATAACTTAGAGGTGAAAACTTAAAATGTTCCTTTTATTCATAACAATGATAAAACATGCATATTGATAACAAGAAGATTGTATTTAGTACTCAACGGACTTCTTCTATTGAAAAGTGACTAAAAACTTAACCCTCTGTAACACAAACTTTCAAATATTTAAAAACACAGACTAGGAACAAAATTCCTAGATTTTAGACTCATCAACTATCAAATCAAATAATGGTATTGATTATTATAACTAGTTCATTAATTCTGGTGCCAAAAAGAACAATAATCTAGGAGCTCATGACCCTTGAATTTCCCCCCCTTGGTGTCGGTCCAATAATGCAAGCAACCACTTTGACTCTCACTTGGTTGAGTTGACCTTTCTTTTATATCTGCAAAATATTAGTGCCTCCAAGAAAATAGCATACATCAAGACTTATCCAAAATATGTTATCTAAATTAGTTTACCCTATGTCACATTGTTGTAAGAGAACTACTCAACCTAGCTAAGGAAGAGAAAGCATCATTCTCACACTATTTTCTAATTAAATGACATATCTTTTCATAGCATATTCATTTTTATCCTAAAAGGTAATTATGCACACATTTTCCTATAATCATCATAAACATCATGTTCTTGAACATCAAAGTATTTATAAAGTGTACAAATTAAACTAAAAATGAAATGACAAAATAGACCATATTTTGGTCTCATCAATATCTCTGACTTGATCATGGATTTGTTTTATCCATGTTGAGAATTCCTCACATTATGCATTTTTTCTTGCATCACTAGGTAAGTCTCTTTGTTCCATGACTCCTCTAGGATGGAATCCATAATTTATTTGAAATAGAGTTTTCCATGTGGATCTTTTGACTGAGTCATTGAATGAAAACTCTACTTGAGGGAGAATTACATCCCATGTCTATTCATGCCATTTAGTAAGGCACCTCAAAAGGTTTCCCAATGATCTGTTCACTACTTCAGTCTACCCATCTATTTATGGATCATAGACATAAATAAATGATAAGTTAGTGCCTATCTTTTTCCATATAATCCTCCAAAAATGACCCTAGAATTTAACATCTCTCTCTAATATTATGGATGTTGGCAATCCATGTATCCTAAAAAATTCCTTAAAAAGAAACTTAGCAATATGAGAAGCATCATTAGAGATATTACAAGAACAAAGTGAGCCATATTTATAAATCTATTACCAATGGCAAAAATGCTATCAAATCCATGGCTTTTCCTTAGAATTCCTAAGAAAAAGTCTATACTCACACTATCCCATGGATTTATCGGAATAGTTAGGGGTTGGTAAAGTCCCTAATTTGTCCTTACTCCTTTTATTCTTTGGAATATTATGCATCATTCAAAAAATTTCTTGGCATCAACAGGTAGCTTGGGCTAGATATAGTTTTTTCTTACCAATTCCAAAATTTTATCAATCCCAAAGTGTCCTCCTAAAGTGCCACAATGTTTATCTCTGATCAAGTTTTCCCTCATGGAGCACTTAGGAATGCAAAGTTTTCCTCCTCTTAATAAAAATCCATTCTACAAAAAGTAGTCTAAATATGTGGTGTTATAGGCATCTGATAGTAGAGAATAGACCTTGCGGATCTCTCCAAAATTTGGATCATATTTATAAATTTTTTTAAGGGTATTGATCCCCATACTTTGAATTTGAATTTATTCTACCAAGGTGATTCTCTAGCTTAGGCCATCTACTACTTTTTTTGTAGTTCCTTTCTTATGTTTGATGGAGAATGTGAGAGCTTGAAGTTGCTCTACCCATTTCATATGTCTGCAACTAAACTTGTATTAGCTATTGAGAAAGCTTAATGCTTGATTTTCCATATAGAAAATGAACTCCTTAGGAAGCAAGTAGTGCCTCCATTTCTTTAGGGCCTAAACCATATCATTTAGTTATAGTTCATAGTTATTGTACTTTTTCTTGGCATCATTAAATTTTTTCAAAGAAGAAAGAAATTGGTCTCCCCTCTTGACTAAGAACTACTCCTATGAAATGGTTGCTAGCCTTGGTCTCTACTATTAATGGCTTATTGAAGGTAGGTAGTGCCAAGATAAGATATTGTGTTACTTTACCTTTCTAAAACACAAATGATATATTTTCCTTAAATGGCCCATTGAAACTTTGTTTTCTTACCTCCTTTGATTGTATCCAAGAAAGGTGCACAAATGTGACTAAAGATTTTCATGATTTTTTGTAAAATGTGGCCAATCCATGAAAGCTCTAGACTTCTCTAGATACATTAGGTGTTGGCTAGTTGAGGATGGTCTCTACCTTTTCAAGATCCATCTTCAATGTACCCTTTGAGATGACAAAACCCAAGAATGTCATCTCTATCTATAGGAATGAGCATTTCTCAATATTAATTTCCAATTTGTTGTCATGCAACCTCTTGAGGTCTTTTTCATCATGTTTCAAGTGTTCCCCCTTACTGCTACTAAAAATGAATAAGTCATCAAGATAGATAACTACAATTTTCCTATGAAGTCATGTAATACTTCAGTCATCAAGCAATTGAATGTGTTAGGGGAATTGCTTAAACTAAATGGCATGAGAAGGAATTCATACAACCCTACAATGGTTTTAAATGCAAATTTCCACTCATCTCTAGGCCTGATCCTTATTTGATGGTAGCTCAATTTAAGGTTTGTTTTAGTGAAATAGCATGCTCCTCCTAGTTTATCAAGTAGATATTAAATTATAGGTATAAGGAACCTATACCTAATACTTATTTTGTTTAATGTCATAGAGTTAGTGCATAGCCTCCATTTTCCATCTTTCTTAGTGGCTAAGACACTAGAGAATGCACAAGGGCTAAGACTCTTTTGAATAAGTCCTTTGGGCAATAGATCACTAATTTATCTTAACACATCTACATTCTGATCAAGGGTCAATTTATATGCAGCCTTATTAGGAAGAGAGGCATTAGCTATGAAGGTAATCTAATGAGAAATGTCCCTTAGAGGTGGGAGTTCATCTAGTATGTTACCTAAAAGAATTCCTTTGTATTTTTGTAGTAGGCTATTGATTTATTTTGGTACTTCTTGTTGGTTTGGTTTTGTCTTTGGCTTGAGGACTAAAGAATACCTAATCTAAGAGTTCTAAATGGTTTATAATATTTCTTGTTCACCTTCCATAAAAACTAGTTGTACCTTGGGCTTCTTGTAGTGAGGGTCAAGGTTTGGAAGAAGATTGAGTTTTTGACCATCTTTCACAATTTGGTATTTATTTTTTATCCCATCATTTTCATCTTTGAGGGCACACTTCCATGGAAAAACTAAAAGAAGGTGACATTTGTCCATGTCCACAATATTATAGAGAACACTATCCTTATAGTCTTTGATTAAGAAATCTACCCAAGCTTGTTCCTTGATCAAGGTTTTTTGGCCTTTTGTTAACCAGGATTCATGGGAGGGGTTTGGGTGGGGTATCCATTCAAGATTAAACTTCTCTACCATTTCTTGCAAACAATATTTTTAGTAGAACCAAAATCAATGAAAACTTTACATAGCTTTCCATGGCTTTTGTAGTTGGTCCTTAAGAGTGTTTTTCTTTGTGGAGGTTCCACTAGCATAGGTTCTTGAATCAATGTCCTATTCATCATGAGAGTATCCCCCTCTTAACTAGTAAAATCTCTAACTCCATCATCATCATCTTCTTGAACAATGTTTTCCTTCTTTCTCCTTGGTTATTCTTCTTCTTAGGGCACTTTTTTGTGTAGTGGCCCATCTGATTGTAGTTTGATCTTCACATTATTCCTTCCACCATTTCTACCCCTACCATTACTTGTCCTACCTTTGACTTTTCCCCTTGAACTGTATTCTCCTTGAGATCTATTAGTTTGTGATCCTCTTCATCCAAAATTTTTACCTTTTTTATTCTTCTGTTTGTTTCTACCACTTTATTCATTTCTTCTTTTGAACTTTTCCTCAACATTAAGTGCCAATTTGATACCACTAATTTACAATGGTAGGGCTTGTCAAGCTTAGTTCATCTTGGGTGGAAATCCTTAATCCTTGCATATACCTTACACACTTTACACTTTCAAGTTCAACCAATTTGGATTTCATCACCAACTTCTAAAATTCTTCAGTATAAGTAGGGGTACCCATCTCTTTTTATTTCAAACTCATCCTTTTCTTATGAAGTTGAATATCATAATCCTTAGGGACATATGTCTATTGGAATTATAGATGGAGTAACTGAGAGTGGGGGCGGGGGGGGGGGGGGGGGGGGGGGGGTGAATTAATTACTACAAAAATAAATCCATAGATCCCTTAGATGTCTTAAATAACTAGTTACTATTGATACTCGGTAAACACTAAAAAAATGTTGTAACTCAGTAAATTAACTTGTTACTAATCTTCAAGAATTCATGCATGAAAAAGTAAATAAAATGAACATGAGAGACACCAGATTTAATGTGGAAACCCAATATGGGAAAAACCTATTAGCTCAAAGAATAAATTTGGCAACTGAGTGTCAATACACTTAACCAAGATCAAGAGTAAGTGTCAAGTAAGATAAAGTGCCGAGCTACAACAAGTGCCGAGCTACAACAAGTGTCAAGTAATAACAAGTGCCGAGTGATAACAAGTGCTGAGTGATAACAAGTGTTGAGTGATAACAAGTGCCAAGTGATAACAGGTTCCAAGTGATAACAAGTGCCGAGTACAACATGTCCTAAGTGTTACAATTTTGTTCAAGTGTCGAGCTATCCAGGAAATAGCATGTGTCAAGTATTAGAAATACTTCAAGAGCTGAGTAACTTAGTAAATCAGCATAAAAGTTTGGAATTGCACAAACTATGATGCAAACAGTTTTTGCAGCCGACAGAAGGTAAACTTTGAGGGATTTAATGATAAAATTGAATCTTTTATTTCTCCCATGCAACCCACATGCAACCAATAAGAAAAATGATAAAGGCATGCAACCAATCAGTAAAAACAAATATTGAGCGAGAAATTGAGATTCAATATGGATCATAGATCCAAATCAAACCCTAAGTCTTTGATGTCTTTATAAGGAAGATGAAACTTCATTGTAAAGTGTAAGGAACAAGAGGTGTGAAAAGACATACAAGGGTTTGTAAGGAATTTTATTTTTAGAAGCGAGGATTATCAGATCAAAAAAGGATCCAAATTAGAGAAAGTACAACAAGTGCCTGCAATCAGTAATCAAGGATTGTAATCAATCAGGTTTATTGTACCTTATACTTTCTAGCAATTGTATTAGAATGAAAATCCTATGGTGATAGGTTAGCTTAATAGCTATTTTGATAAATCCTTTAACTACGTGATAAAATCCTTTAACAGGGTGACACTTCATGTTAAGTGTTTGCAAATCCTCTAAACAGGTTACTATTAACACAGTGTAAAGCCTTTAACAGGGAAAACCATCAGAAGTGGTTGAACAATATTGCTGCAGTAAATTTTGTGGGTATCATCCCCACCCCAGTTTTACCTTCTTATTCCTGGAGGGCATCTGGGTTACCAATTTCCAATTTTATGAGTTATTGATGCATGAGTTTTGTTACATGTTTATTTGATGTATTTACATGCATGCAATTTAATTTAAGTTAGAAGTTTTATTGACTAAAGTGTGATACTTATGATTTGCCCCCACCTCTCATAAGTACTCTTTCCATATTTGAATATTCCAACAATTGGTATCAGAGCTATCCAGGTTCTCATAAGGAAAAGCCTAATAGCTTGGAGGAAAAGATCTAAAGATGGAAGCCTTCAAACTTGGAAAGATCATTGAAAATCAGGTGATAGATGTGCAACTTGCTCTACACAGCTTGGAGGAATTTAGAAAAAAATTGAGAAACTCATTAAAAAGAGGAAGGATCTAGCCATAGCTGGAAATGATATACACTACAAGGAGATTGATACCACCAACATATTTTTCAGTGGAGACACTAAAGAGTTTGATGCAGCAATAGCAGAACTAATGGAGAAAAATAAAATTCAAGTAGATGAGATAAGATCTCTCAAGATGGAACATGAATCATAGGCTATAATGATATGTGAAATTATTGAACAAAAGAAAAGAGCAGTTGATGATAAGGTCATGATGGAAAATGACAAAAGAAATCTTGCAAACAGACTTGAAGAAAAATGTACTGAATTGAAAAGGATCTCAAACATGCAGATGGATACACTTGCTCAAATGATGAATCTTCATCATGAACTCAATATGAAAGATATTGAGATCTCTACTTTGAAGATGCAGAAGGAACAAATGTAGAATGAATTGAACAGAGAAAGAGAGGTGGCAGAAAATCTCAACAAATCAAGTGAAGCCATCAAATATTTTGAGCAAATACTGAAATCTCCAAGATCAACCCATGATACAATAGGTCTTGGATATAACATCACTGAAGTAGGAGAATCATCAAAGAGTACAGAACAAAGAAGTGAAAAAGGTAAAGATTCTAAACCTACATGTCATTTCTATGGAAAGAAAGGACATACATCTAATGTCTGTAGAAGCAAGAATGCCCATCAGCATGACAAACCTAAAAGCATAAATCATTGTCATAAATGCAAGAAGAAAGGTCATCAAGCATATGAATGCAGAACCCAAACTATAAAGACATCAAGATTTGATAGACATTGTTATAATTGCAAGAAGTATGGACATAGAGCTTTTGAATGTAGATCAAAGTCTACGTGGACAGTAAATCAACCAACAAAGACATCAAACCATGAATTTTGGGATTACAACACTAGGTACAACTATCACTATTGTCAAGAATATGAACATATCCCACAAAATTGCATAAGAACACATTTTAGAGGAAACTAAAAAAGATGGTTGAGTCAAACCACATGTTTCAGTTGCTTAAAAAATGGCCATGTCAATAGGAATTTCCCAACAAGGTCAAAGGCATCAAGTTCTGAGTTCAACAATGGAAAGGCAAAGATAGATGTTGGATATATCAGAAGTGAAATGAATAAGACATGGAGGAAGAAAGATGATTCTAGCACATAAAGTATAGAGATCACTTCACCTAATAGGTCAAGTGATCACACTTCATCAAATTAAGCAAAGAATGAGTGTGTGGGATTGATAAACCAAGTTACATCATAAATCAATCCCAAGACATATAAGAACTACAAAAATGAAATCAGTATAAGCAAAGATGCTAAGTCAAAATTGAGAACTTTTTGAAGATATGTCAAAATTGCCTTCCGGAGCCAAGTTGCTAACAATGACCAAGTTGATAGTTGATGCCGAGCTATGAAATATCAATAGGAGCCAAGTAAAGTAAAACACAATGGGAGTTGAGTCATGACAAAACTTTTCAAGTGCTGAGCAGATAGTTGGCAGTGTACTAAGCATTTATTACTCTATCTTGAAGGGTACATAAATCAAATTTTTGATCATTTTCCCACCATTCAAATGAGAAGGAAAGTCAAAAAAAGCAGAGAAGATCAAGATCAGCTCAGAAGCCATTTGTGAAAATTTCAACAGTGATTCAAGAGAAGTTTCATCGATTTAAGGTATTTTACTTAAGTGTTGAGCTGTGTAGGACTTATAAACTTGTTTAAATCATAAACCCTAGTTTGGAAAACAATGGCATTTGGGCTAGGAACCACTAAGGGTATAGAGAGTCATGAAGTTCAATTGGTCAGCAACGAAGTTAAACAACCTAAATTTAAGCCCATTCTAGAAGTAGCATACAAGAATGATCTTGTAGGTGCATTATCATTTATTCTGGATAAAGTTGTTATGGTCCAAGATGTTCGCAGATGTTATAATTGCGAAATTGGTGCCATAGGAGACTTAGAAATCTATAATGCATATGATAAACTATGTGAAAACAAAGTACTAAAAAATGAGTTTTCAATAATTGAAAGAAAAGGATTAACCAAAACCCTAGCATTTTTGTCTGTTTTCAAAACTGAATGGGTACGGATAGTTTTGAGCTGAATACATGATGGAGCTTTTTGGTTAGAGTCAAGGCTAGTAAAATTTACCAAGAAAACTGTTCATAGGGTTACTGGTATTCCAACCCTAGATTGGCCAAAGACCTTGCGAAGTGACAAAAGGGAAGTAATAGAGAAAAATATAGGTGCCAAATGGAACAATAGAGGAATGACTATTGACATAGTCACAGATCCCCTACTAGATTTTGCTGTGAGAGTCATTTCACATAAATTCTATCAATCAAGCAGGTTAAACAGTATACCTTGTATAGTAGTTGATGTTGCATACAAGATAATCAAAAGGGATTACACTTATTATTTGGTAGAGCTCATGTTTGAACAGATTATTGAAAATCTGGGAGCTATAAGGAAGAGCAAGGGAGCTCAATGCAAATTTGGATCGGTTTTGATGTGCATGTTTTTCTATCTGATGAAAGAATTTCCTTCTATGGGTAAGGTAAAATGGAATCTAGATAAAACAATTGTTGAACAAATTAATGGATACATTGAATAGATGGGTGAAAATTTTGATGCCCAAATGACTGGTTATTTTGAGGACTTCAAAAAGTCCATGAAACAAAGAATGAGAATTCTAGTCTCATTGGCTGAGAAATATGAAAAAGACATTTCTTTTCTTGTAGATATAGATTATACTTACATACAAGCTGTTATACCTAGAGTGAGATGGCTTAGGCCACTAGGTTATGAACTTGATGTTGATCAAGCATCTACAACAATAATAGCTCTACTTGCAGAAGAAGCAAATAAAAATGCAAAAAAAATTGGAACCTATGATGGTGTCAAATCAAAGGTAATAATAGATTTGAAGACTGCTTCAGCAGTAAAGAAGAAAGAGAAAATGGTGAGACAAATCAAGAGAAAATTTGGCATGGAAGAAGAGGGAGAAGACATTGAAGAAGAAGGAGATAAACTTCAAGGTCATACCCAAGGGTTAGGAGAAGACAAAGAGGAAAGTGTTGAGGTAGAAGAAGCCAAGGAAGCACTAGTTAAGAGAAAGATCAAAACTCCTATTCCTAAATCCAAGGGAAGGAAAGTAGCTGCCCCTGCATCAAAGAGACCTACCACAAGGGCTGCAACACAAAAAGCCCAAGAGGAGGCAAAAGGAAAGAAGAAAGATTCAAGGAAGACTACTGATGAGTCCAAGAAAAGGAAATTTATTCCCCAGCCTGAAACAGATGAGGAGTATACAGAGTCAGAGGACAATAGTCAATTTCAAGTGGTAAGACACAAACCCCAGACTGTTGTTGATAAATTATGTTCAAAAATTAGAAATAATTATTTAAAAGGTTTAAAGAACCTGAATTTTTCTAAGCTCACCAAAGAAGAGAAAAATAAATTAGAGGAATCTGTGTATGCTATGATGGCTGAATATAAGCACACGCCTCTAGAATTAGATGAATCTATGCCAAGAGAATTGTATAAAATTGTAGAGGATAAATGGCATTTTTGTTTACAAATGGAAAAAGAAATAAGGGAGTCAACATTAGCCAGATTGTTGCCTAATTTGACTAAAGATCAAATAATAAATGTAGTAAAAAGGCATAATAACAGATTCGCTCCCAAGTATAGAGCATTCAATATAAAATTGAAGAGGTAGTTACCAAATTCACAAGATTGTGGAAAATTGTTTATAAGAAAATAGAAGATGTATATAATGAAGAATATAAGGTAGAAGTAAGTGCCAAGACAAAGGAAAAGAAAGTATCAGAAACCAAAGAAAAGGAGAGGGAACTAGTGGAGAAAAAGAGAAAAGAAGAAAAGGAAGAAGAGGCACACAATGAGGAGAAAGAGGAAGAGAAAGATACAGTTGAGCCACAAGATCAAAGTATGCAAAACATACAGGTATCTCCTCCTAGTCCTCCTCATGCCACCATCACACCTGCAGTTAACATAAAAATAAAAGATGTTACAGACACTTCAAATCCAAACATCAATCCATTAACTATAGAGGATTTGGAAATCCTTGACCAATCATCACTAGTAGAAAAATTAAGCTCAAATCCTGTATTGGTCAGTGTTGATGAGTTACAGAATCCACAAGTCAAGGTAAAAGCACTAGTGCCATCCTTAACCATACAAATTTTTGGTATTCTATTTCTTCCACCACCACCTCCACCAAGTATAGTCACTTATACACTCCAAGTGCCGAGTATAGCAGCAGGGGAAATAAAAGAAACATCTGAACAACCAACAAGTTCAACCCCACCTAGCAATCATAAAAGGGATATTCAAGCTAAATAAAAGGATGAGAAAAAGAAGAAGGAGGAGACTGCAATAAAAACACTATTTGCATTACCAAAATGTGGTACTTCAACACAAACTCTTCAGCAGCCGAGCACAGATGGATTATAGTTGCAAATCAGGATACCAAGCTTGAGCTCATCAAAGGCAGTCAGGAAACTTCACTATGGAGTTCCTAAGCTTGATGAAGAAATAAAGATCCCATGTTATGAATCTAGCACTCTTACTAAAGAAAAGATTAATGAAATTTAGAGTGCATTGGACAAAAGAAGGAGACAAGAAGCACTAAGAAAGGAATACAAGCATAAGCTTACATTGAATGAAATTAAAGATATATTCATAGAAGCTTTTTGCTTACAATCTCCAGATGAGTCAAGACCAATTATAGAACAACTATCTGATATAGCTGACCAGGTGACTAATGAAGACCAGGAAACAAATGCCAGATTGCTTGAATGGTTAGAAAAGAAGTTCCAAGGTAAGGTAAATAGTAAAATATCTGGTGATATAGCACTATCTAAAGAAGAACTGGCAAATAAAATTAAAACCGTTAAAATTGTACTAGGAAACATCTTTTTCCTGTACAAAAAATTGTGTGATTTTTCCACATTCACACAGGACACTAGCCAAAAAATATTGAGCTTGGAAAACAATTTGAAAATTTCTAGCATGCAACTCCCCACAAATCCAGCTCAGAGTGAGAAACATTTTGTCCAATCACTTCACACACAAAGAGAGTTAGTTGTCTTAGCAGCAGAGGAGGAAACCACAAAAGCAAAATTGATACAAATTCAATCATCAATTACTCCTCATTTGGAATTACTTCACAAGGAACAGATAAATGCAGAGACAGCCCTCAGGAAAGACCCCAATCTTTCTTCATCTGATGGACTTGTACACCTAGCAACAAAGATTGCCATCTAGCATAAGACATTGGATGTCGCATTAGCAAATTGGGATGCAGCTCTGAAGGTACTCCTTGAAGTAAATAGCACATTTTTGGCTGAGTATGGCATTTCATTGTAAGACCCTTGACATAAGTGTCAAAAAAGAGGGAGAATAAGTCATAAGAGATAAGTACAGGAATGAAATGATAAGTATAATAAAAGGGGGAGATAGCAAATTTTGGGAGCAAATTTTGAAATAGCAGAGATAGCAAAAATGGGGAGATAGCAAATTTTGAGAAAATTTTGAAATAGAAAATATTGGGAGCAAATTTTGAGATAGCAAATTTTGAATGTAGGATAAATTCATGAGTCACATGGATCTTAATTAAGTGTTTTTGTCACTCATGTCAAATGGGGGAGATTGTTAGCTCAAAGAATAAATTTGACAACTGAGTGTCAATACACTTAACCAAGATCAAGAGTAAGTACTGAGTAAGATAAAGTGTCGAGCTACAACAAGTGCTGAGTAATAACAAGTGTCGAGTAATAAAAATTGCTGAGTGATAACAAGTGTCGAGTGATAACAAGTGCTGAGTGATAACAAGTGCCGAGTGATAACAAGTGCTGAGTGATAATAGGTGTTGAGTGATAACAAGTGTCGAGTACAACATGTACCGAGTGATACATTTTTGTTCAAGTGCCGAGCTATCCAGGAAACAACATGTGCTGAGTATCAAAAATACTTCAGGAAAATACTTCAGGAGCCGAAAAACTCAATAAATTAGCATAAAAGTTTGGAATTGCACAAACTATGATGCAAATAGTTTTTGCAGCTGACAGAAGGTAAACTTCGAGAGATTTAATGATAAAATTGAATCTTTTATTTCTCCCATGCAACTCACATGCAACCAATAAGAAAAATGATAAAGGCATGCAACCAATCAGTAAAAACAAATATTCAGCAGGAAATTGAGATTCAATATGGATCATAGATACAAATCAAACCCTAAGTCTTTGATGTCTTTATAAGGAAGAAGAAACTTCATTGTAAAGTGTAAGGAACAAGAGGTGTGAAAAGACATACAAGGGTTCGTAAGGAATTTTATTTTCAGAAGCGAGGATTATTAGATCAAAAAGGGATCCAGATCAGAGAAAGCAGAACAAGTGCTTGCAATCAAAAATCAAGGATTGTAATCAGTTAGGTTTATTGTACCTAATACTTTCTAGCAATTGTATTAGAATGAAAATCCTATGGTGATAGGTTAGCTTAACAGTTATTTTGATAAATCCTTTAACTAGGTGATAAAATCCTTTAACAGGGTGACACTTCATGTTAAGTGTTTGCAAATCCTCTAACCAGGTCACTATTGACATAGTGTAAAGCCTTTAATAGGGCAAGCCTTTAATAGGGAAAACCATCAGAAGTGGTTGAACAATATTGCTGCAGTAAATTTTGTGGGTTTCATCCCCACCCCAGTTTTACCTTCTTATTCCTGGAGGGTTTCTGGGTTACCATATTCCAGTGTTATGAGTTATTGATGCATGAGATTTGTTACATGTTTATTTGATGTATTTACATGCATGCAATTTACTTTAATTTAGAAGTTTTATTGACTAAAGTGTGATACTTATGATTCCCCCCCCCCCCTCTCATAAGTACTCTTTCCATATTTGAATATTCCAACAAAACCACCAAGTAACTAGCTACCAATTTTCACTCTTCTAAAGTGATCCCTATTAGGAGCCAACCCTGTTAAAGGTTACAATACACACTATTAGGTGTGACATTGTTAGAGGATTTAATCACCTTGTTAGGAGTGGCCTTGCTAGAGGTCTTTAAAAAAATTCAACTGAACTGTCACCTTGTTAGAGGATTTACAAAAATGGCTATTAAACCAACTCTATTAAGAGATTTTGAAATCATTGCTACAATGGTTAGAAAGTAACAACAGATTGATCTGAATAAGATGCAACTAATTTTTTTGGCTAAAGATCTCTATTCTATACTATTAGATCCTTTTCGATCAAATATAGCTTTATTGCTCCTCAATGATCTTTGATCATCCTTCAAAATTTTCTTTCACAATAATCAGTCTTCCTTCTCATTCACATTACATCTAATCCATCACTTACACTTAGAATTTACAACTTGACTTCTTATATATACCATTTAGACTATCAAGTCAGCTTATTCATAAGTTACATTTACCAATAAACCATACATTAGTCAGCTACAAATATTACCTAAAGCACAAAATTATGAAATCCTTCAATGGTCAACCTTGCTTGCTAAATGCTACTTCTAGAAGTAATTTCCTGAGTTAACCATCTTAACTCGATTAACATTGCAAAATCTGCAAAATCCTTTGGCTATTGAGTTAACTCAGTAAGAACTAAATTTCCTTCATTGTACATGAAAGCTCCGTTAGAACTATTTCATGCATTATTTTCTCTTGATGACCAAGTTTGCTCAGTAGCAACTAAATTTCCTTTACTAACCTTGAAAGCTTGGTAGTGACTAAATACACAAGGTAAAGCCTGACAATGCTTGGTAGACACTATAAACCTTCTTTGCTAACCTTTTGAGCTTAGTAGACTCTATCTTTTGCCTTGCTGACCAAATGAGCTCAGTAGACTTTGTCTGATGACTAATATAACATTTGTGTAACATCAAAGACAACACACAATTGAACAATTGTATCCAATAATCTCCCTCTTTGGCATTGGCGGAAACAAAACATGTCATAGTAGAATGCAATTTGAAAATAGGTCTTTACTGACAAAATACTTCAGCCTCTTCCTCAAATATAGTAATCTCCCTCTTTCATAATAATCTCTCCCTCTTACACAAACTCTCATTTTCTTGCAAATTTTAGAAAGATATGACAGTATACTCTCCCTCTTTGACAACACAAGCCAAAGACAACACAAATCAAATGAATGGCATTTTACCTAATAGTACAGATTCATATGCAATGTCTTTATTACTTTGATACATCAATTGATAGATCTTCAATTCTATTCCTATTGATGCATCACTAAAACTATATTTTAGTGAGCTTCAGATAGGGGAATGACCCCTTACTTACCTCTTAGATACAGGTAAAGGCTTTCTAAATATGTCAAAAAAAATTTCCTTTATATGGACATATTCCAATCTAATTTCCTTTTCTTGCACCAATTCTTTAACAAAGTGATACTTTATAGCAATATTCTTGGTTTTTGAATGCATCACTAGATTCTTGGATATGTTAATTACACTTGTTTTGTCAAAAAACATAACAATAAGTTCTTTGATTTCTTGCTTCATAACTTCTAATAATTGTTTGAACCACACAATGTTTGAGCAATTTACTGCTGCTACAACATATTCAGCCTCTGTTGTGGACTGGGATGTATAGTTATACTTTTTACTTGTCCAAGAAACCAACCTCTTCAATAAAGAAAGCTCCTCCACATGTACTCTTTCTATCATCAACATTCCCTGCCCAATTTGCATCAGTGAACACTTTTAAATTTAGATTTCCTCTAAGTTTATACCATAATCCATAATCTTCAATTCCTTTTAAATATCTCATGATCCTTTTGATTGCCATCATGTGATTTTCTTTTGGTTTTTTTGAGAATCTTGCTACAATTTTTACTACAAGGGAAATGTCTGGTCTTGTGTGCATTACATACTTCAACTTTCCAATCATAGATCTATACAATGTTTGATCCACTTCCTTTGATTCATCATCCTTGGTAAGTTTCAATCTAGTACACATAGGAGTTCCAATTGGTTTGCAGTCTTCCATACCAAAAAATTTTAGTATCTCCTTGATGTATTTATATTGAGTGATGTAGATACCATTCTTTCTCTGATGAATTTGAAGACCAAAAAAGAGTTTGATTTCTCCAAACATTGACATTTCAAATTCCTTGTTCATTTGTTCTAAAAATTCTTTGCAAAGATCATCATTTCCTGTGAACAAGTATCATCTACAAATATCTCTACCAAAACAATCTTATTATCTGGTTCTTCCTTTATGTACAAACTTTGAAAACCAATCTGAATAAGATAGTTATGCAATCTTTCATTCCATGCTCTAGGTGCTTGTTTCAAACCATATAATGCTTTATGCAATTTGTAGACCATGTCCTTCTTGTCTGGATCAACAAAACCTTTAGGTTGTTCAATGTAAACCTCTTCATCTAATATGCCATTGAGAAATGTTGACTTGACATCTATCTAATAAAATTTGAATCCTTTATATGTAGCATATGCAAGTAAGGTTCTGACACCTTCCAATCTTGCAATAGGAGCAAAAGTCTCTCCATAGTCTACACCTTCTTCTTGAGAGTATCCTTTGCATACCAGTCTAGCTTTGTTCCTTGACACCTTACCATCTTCATTTAACTCGTTTCTAGATACCCACTTAGTTCCAATCACATTTTTTTTTTTTAGGTCTAGGTACAAGAGTCCATGTTTTATTTTTCTCTATCTTTTCTATTTCTTCATTCATAGATTCAATCCAACTTTCATTTTTTAATGCATCTTTGACATTTCTAGGTTCAAAATCAGCAAATAAACAAGTTCCTTTCAACTTACTTCTTATCATTGTTCCTTCTAATTTATCTCCAATGATCTAATTTGGTGCATGATGCTTCCTAACATACTTGGCTAACACATGCTCCTTGCCTTTTAAAGTACTTGCATTGTTATCCTTTTGTGCTTCAACTTCTGGTTCTAGTTCTAGTTGCTTGGGCTTAGTAGGTGTTGATTCAGTAGGTTCTATTTGTAACTCAGTAGGTATTAGCTCAGTTTAAACTTCCTGTGACTCAATTATTGAAGACTCAGGAATTGAAGATTCATGATTGATGGGTGTATTTGGCATTGTATCAGGTTCAATATAAACAAATCTCCTATAGTCTTTAGGTTCCCTTTTTCTTTCTTCTTCAATTCTTTCTACAAACTCATCAACTTTCACATGTGCTCTTTCTATGACTTTGTAAGTAGAAAAATTCAAACATCTATATGCTTTACTTTTGCAAGCATATCCCAAAAATATTCCTTCATCACCCTTTACATCAAATTTACCTTTTCTAGATTCTTTCAAAATGTAACATTTGCTTCCAAATACTTTTAGGTAACTTACATTAGGTTTTTAGCCATACCATAACTCATAGGGAGTTTTGAATAAGTCATTTTTCAGCTATACTCAGTTCAAGGTATGAACTATAGTGCTAATAGCTTCCTTCCAGTATTTGATAGCAATGTTCTTCTCAATCATTAAGGTTCTTGCATAGTCCATGATAGATCAGTTCCTTCTTTCTACTATTCCATTTTGTTTAGGAGTTCCAGGTGCTAAAATCTATCTTTTGATTCCATTTTCAATGAAAAAGTTATTGAACTCATGTGAAATGAATTCACCACTTCAATCAAACCTCAAGCATTTCAGTCCTTTGCCTTCTTCCTTTTCTACTCTGGCCAAATACCATTTGAACTTTTCAAATGCTTCTAATTTCTCTCTTAGGTACATGAGAGTCATCATTCTTGAATAATAATCAACAAAAAGAATGAAATTTTTTTTACCAGTATAAGTTTTGATTCCAATAGGTCCACACAAATCAGTATGCACAATTTCTAGAATTTCTTCAGACTGATAGTTCTTGCTTTTAAAGCTAGTCTTTCCCATTTTGCCAATTTGTCAATTCTTGCATGGACCAACCTCAAGTTTCTTTATGTTAGGAATGCCTCTTACTTTGTTGAATTTACTTATTTTTACCAAGTTGTCAAAGTTTACATGACATAACCTCCTATGCCATAACTAACTTTCTTCAACTTGAGCAATAAAAAATGGACATTCACCAAGTTCAAGATAAAACAAGTTATCTTTTGTTTGAGTGCCTGATCCAATCAGCTTACCTTTGCCATCCAACAGTCTTACTTTTCCATGCATGAATTCTACTTTAAATCCATTATTGAGTAGTTGTACCACACTCAACAGATTGTGCTTTAGTCCTTCTACCCAATATGCATTATCACATACAAGTTCCCTAGTTAGTGAGATTCTTCCTTTTCCTTTTATACAACAAGGTTCATTATTACCAAATTTTACACTGCTACCATCATAGTCTTCAAAATGTTCAAACTTAGTTTTATCAGTAGTCATGTGATGAGAACAACCACTATCTATAATCCATGTATCATTTCTGCTCATATGAGAAATGAGTGCCATTTCTTCATCATTATCAAACTCATCTTTTACAGCAATGTAAACAATTTCATCTTCTTCTTCATTATTAGAATCATTAGAATCTTTAGCCATGAAACATGATTTCTTACCTTTATCCTTGAATTATTTGAAGTCTTTCTTGCCATTGCACTTGTGACCTTTCTTCTCATTCGTGTTCTTCTTATTTGGGCACCTAGCAGCAATGTGTCTAATTTTTTCACAACAAAAACAAATTAGAGGAACCTTACCTTTGTATTTCCCTTTGCCTCTTGAATATTTCCTTGCTAGTACAGCTTCAACCACCTCAAGATCACTATCTAAACTCTATAATGATTCTTCATCATTGAGGATCCTTTATCTTCTTGTCTTTTTCTTTGAGTGAAAGCTTGGCTTCAAATGCTAATTCAATGTTCTTGGCAGTAGGAAGATAATTATCATAGTTGTCTAGCTCGAATGTAGTCAACCTTCCAACTATGGCTTCTAAATTTATCTTATGATTTGCTTCACATCTTCTTTCTTGAATTGCAAAGACTCTAATTGCATAAATAGGAAGCAGAGTTCTAAGAACTTTACTTATAACTATCTCTTCCTTGATATCTCCTCTAGATGTTTTGATTGCAATAACACATGCTTTAACTCTTTCAATATATTTTGCAATGTTTTCATCCTCTCTCATCCTCATTTGATCAAATTGTGCTCTCAAACTTTTTTCTTTGGCTCTTCTCACATTATCATCTCCTCCATAGATCTCTTTTAGCTTGTTCCACATTTCAAGGGCAATTTTGAAATCTTTGATGTTATAGCTAGATGAATTCTTTTCAGCAATATCATTGATAGATAATGTACCAATAGGTTCTGCATATTTTTCATCAAGGTGCTTTAGTCCTGAATCACCAATAGAAGCTAGATGAATTCTCATCAATCCCTACCATGCTGAGAAGTTGTCCCTATTAAATCTTGGAATTTCCCTCTTTTAAGACATCTTGATCTTTAGCTTAGATCCTTGAAATCTTTTCCTAAAAGAACCAAGAGATCTAATACCAATTGTTGGGATTATAGATGGAGTAACTAAGAAGGGTGGTGAATTAGTTACTATAAAAACAAATCCACATATCCCTTAGATGTCTTAAATAACTAGTTATTTCTGATACTTGGTAAACACTAAAAAAAAATTGTAACTCAGTAAATTAACTTGTTACTGATCTTCAAGCATTCATGCATGCAAAAGTAAATAAAATGAACACAAGAGACACCATATTTAATGTGGAAACCCAATATGGGATAAACCACTAAGTAACTAGCTACCAATTTTCACTCTTCTGAAGTGAACCCTGTTAGGAGCGTACCCTATTAAAGTTTACAATACACACTATTAGGTGTGACTCTATTAGAAAATTTAATCACCCTGTTAGGAGTGGCCTTGCTAGAGGTCTTTAGAACAAGTCAACTAAACTATCACCTTGTTAGATGATTTACAAAAATGGCTGTTGAACCAACTCTATTAAGATATTTTGAAATCACTACTACAATGGTTAGAAAGTAACAATGAATTGATTTGAATAAGATGCAACTAAAATTTTTGATTATAGATCTCTATTCTACACTATTTGATCCTTTTTGATCAAATATAGCTTTGTTGCTCCTCATTGATCTCTAATCATCCTTCAAAAAATACTTTCACAATAATCAGTCTTCCTTCTCATTCACATTACATCTAATCCATCACTTACACTTAGAATTTGCATCTTGACTTCTTATATATACCATTCAAACTATCAAGTCATCTCATTCATAAGTTACATTTACCAATAAACATACATCAATCAGCTACAAATACTACTTAAAAAAAATAAACTTTATTTCACAAAAAAATGAAATCCTTCACTGGCCAACCCTGCTCAGTAAATACTGGTTCCAAAAGTAATTTCCTAACTTAACCATCTTAACTTAGTTAACATTGCAAAATTTGCAAAATCCTTTGGCTACCAAGTTAACTCAGTAAGAATGAAATTTCCTTTATTGTCCATGAAAGCTTGGTTAGAACTATATCCTACACTATTTTCTCTTGATGACTGAGTTTTCTCGGTAGCAACTAAATTTCCTTTGCTAACCTTGAAAGCTTGGTAGTGACTGAATACACAAGGTAAAGCCTTAGAATGCTTGGTAGACATTGTAAACCTTCTTTGCTAACCTTCTAAGCTCAGTAGACTCTGTCTTTTGCCTTGTTGACCAATTGAGCTCGGTAGAATCTATCTAATGACTAATATGACATTTATATAACATCAAAGACAATACACAATTGAACAATTGTATCCAACAATGTCTCTCTAAGAAGAGCCGCCATATTCCTCCATGTGGTGACTAGATTCTTCTCATTCTTCACCCTAATCTTGGATGAAGTTCCACCATGTGAGTGCAAAGCCTTTTAGTCTAGACTTGGCAATCTTCACCCTTTGGTTCTTAGGGATATCTTCACATTCAAAGAAACTAGTTAGGGTATCCACCCAATCCATTATAGTATTTGGGTCCATCTTCCCATTGTGGGTAGGCAAGTCAAGCTTGGCATCCATGGTTCTCCTCTCCACATATTTGAGTGTCCTCATCAATAGCCTCTATTCTATAGGGTATTCTTCTTCCTCCTTCTCAAGGGGTTCTTCATCACTCCCTTGTCCAATATCTTCAAAGTTTCCACTATCTTTATTCTGGAGCTCTTCTCTAAGCTTCTCTACTTCATGCCTTATCAATTGCATCCTATTGTCTCTTTGTTCATCTTGCCTCAATTTCTGATCATGAAGGTATTTGAATATCTCTTCATTGGTCATCCTTGAGGACAACCCTTAATCATCTTCTTCAATTTATTGGCCTAAGGGATCTTTGGTAAGCTTTAATACCACTTGATGTAGAGCTCTCCCTTAAATAGAAAAATACTTGTGGTTTAGCCTTGGGATACTTCCAAGTACTCCAAAATAGAGTCAAGAGAGGGCTTGATACCTTTCAAAAAATTATACTCCAAAATATATCCTAGGTGCCAAAGTTGCATGACTAGGCTTCAAAGCCCAAAAATCTACTAAAGAGAGGTTTTTTCGTAGATATGGAACCTATGAGGTTATGGGGAAGTAGAAATGTTCCTTAATGATCAACCATTTGAAACTAGTTAGTTCGATAAGCTTATTTTTTTCCCAAATTTCTTAAATAGTCATATTGCCCACTAGGCCAAGGAGCCCCCTATTAGCCTTATAAATAAGGTAATTAGGACTTGGTTTGAAAATCCTTGAAATGAACCTAAAAAAACTACATATATGGATACCCTTTTGGAAGAAGTATGAGATTTCAAACTTGTAGACTCCAAGCTAGTCAGATGATGTCCTAACCAAAAATGCAACAAATTCATTGTTTAAGCCTACTTGCTAGGGTTTGTGAAGGAAATGCTAATTAGATGTTTTCCTTAGAAAACAATACCAATTAGAAAACATGTATGGAACTGTCAAGCTTCAATATCCACCATTAGTTTGGCTTCATCCATCCCCAAAGTGCTTGCAACACTCTAATATATGTTGTTTTGCACATAACACATAGAGATGTTTTGGTGAACTCAAGAAAGATCTAATAATAACTTGAGTTGTAGAGCACTTCACACCTACAAATTAATTACATTAATCAACTATAATGTCCAAGATGCCAAAAAGATAGGTTATTCACATGTTACAATCCATACCTATCCATACACTAAAAAATTGTTGCATTTCACAAGGAAAAATGGGATTTTTATTTGATTTGAAGGAAAAAAATTCATTTTTTCTAACTTCCACCCACCTAAAAGGGCTATTTCAAGTCCTTCCCTAACCATGTTTTAACAAAATTTGTCAAGCAACCTTTTGCAATTTTAACAAATTGCACAATTTGACTCTTGTAGGACCTTTGCCTTGTGCTCTAGAGGCCTAGAATATTTTTAGCAACCTAAATACATTCCTATCCTATGCTAGATCTAAGAAATTCCTCTTGACTATGGTAAAAACCCATGGTTTATAAAGTATGGGGACTAGGTCTTACAATTAGGCACAAATTATTGAATAACTATGCCTACCTTTTAAAAAAAATCTTTTAGGATTAAATGCTTTTGAGTATAACTAGTAAAGAGTTAAAAATAAAGATTCCATTATGAATGAATGGTTAGGTGCTCCTGCACTAGTGTGCCTTGTTAGAGGACTTAAAATTACAATAAAGAAAGCACTCGGTTAAAAGATTTTTACAAGTCTTTTAAGACTTGTACTCTTTTAGGAGATTTACTCTGTATCACCTATTAAAATGATTCAACACTATGATCCTTCAATTAGCACTCTATTGCCAGATATTAGGTATAATCCTTGATCCTTTTGATCAAATATGTCTCCTCAACCCTCTCTCTACTTTCCTCTATTCTCTCTAACATATTCTATAATTTAGATCATTATCAGAACCTCCATAGCCCCCATGAATTCTCTTCCTGCACTTAGCATTCATATCCTTCCACATATCAAAAATTCTTTAGGTTTTTCCTCCTTAAGTAAACATAGGTGGACTAGGGTTAGCTAAGAATCAATGGGTGAGGTTGATCCATATTACCACTTAAAGAATCCCTTGATTTGATTGGTTGCATGTACTACATAGGGATTTCTAATATACCTCCATACATATATTCTAGAATCATAAAAAAATTGTTATGTCAATGCAATTAAGGTTTACATAGAAGTTTGTGCCATTACAAATAACGATGTCCAAAACTATCACTCAACATCTTAAGATTCGAATGCTCATCCATCACTATATTCTCAATGTTGTAACTTGGCTTCTGAATGGCTCAGCATACACTATTTACTCGGTTCCTAAAACACTTCAAATATTTAGTCTTCTCAGGTCATGAATGACTTGGTACATACCAGGTATATTTCTTTGCATGTATTGTCTGGCAACTAATGCTCAACATGCATTGATCACTTGTCTCACACTAATTATTCTTCTAAGTTGGATCACTTAGCTTGCACTGTAATACTAATAGATAATGGCTAAGTGTTTTTTTACTACCCTGTCAAAAATAATCTAAGATTAGAAATCTCCCCTTTTGACATGAGTAGAAAAACACATTGTCATGAATATACAATTCTTATTATGAGCATAACTTTGACAATATATATCTATAACTCAGTTCCCATACAAATTTAAAAACTTCAAAATTTTGCAAAATGGATGACTAACTGTCATACATTATTTCTCCATTACTCCCCCTAAGTAAATGTTTCCTTTATGAATCTTAATCTGATACTCCTGGTAAGAAAATTTGTCATTCCCTATTTTTGCATTAATACCTATTTCTTCATTATTAGCCCCCTTACTAAAAATTGTAATGGATGGTACACTGATAGTGTATTTATCCAAAAATGATTTATGGGTCTCCATTATAATCTTTAATGTTGCATCCCAATTTTTTGCATGTTACCTCTAGAGATTGATATTGAATATATAGCTAGGTAGCAAGGTCAACTAAGACATCATGAGTTGAAAGTTGGTTATCTTTCTTCATCAATGTCTTAGCATAGGCTAGTTTCTTATGTAGAAATTCCATGTGTGGGATCAACATTGATTGAATACTTATCAAGGTTGCTCAAATTTTTACATCTTGTGCTTTCATCTTGGCAAGTATACCTTGTGTGGATAGTAATCTCTAAAAATGAGCTTAGCTTTGACTAAAAAATAAATTAAGACTAGTACATGTAGCTTCTAAATCTCCTTATAGTTAGTCAATATCCCTCTGAACTTCCTATGTGAAAATACTTGTATCATATAGCTTGGTATAGAGAGACAAAATATTCTCTAGCACCTTCTTTGTACTCTCCATTTTGGCTGCTAAATCAACCTATCATAGTACAATAGAACTAGATAACTTCTCCAATACCTTTATGTGAAATTTCTCTTTAAACCATTCTAAAAGTTTAACATTTGAGTCTAGGTCTCATCCTTTATTTTATCAACAATAGTGACAATTTTCTCAATTATGGGTCTGTCTTCATTCATCTTTGAGAGACTAAAAGCATCATAAAATATGTCTTTTATCTCATGCAAAAAAAAATAAAAATCTTATACTCCCTTCTCATCATTTTCTGTGTCTTCTTTCTCTATAGATCTTCTTGTAGAATGCTCATCTCTTCAATTATAATTGTTTCCAGATTAAACTTAGGCAACTTGATCACCTCATATAAACTTACATCTCCAAGATATGTATCATCTATACTCCTTGATGTGCTTGCACTTGGAAATAATATTTGCAGAGGTGTAACATGTGTCCTTGGTCTTTGAAGAGCTTGACTACTAGGAGGAGTAATAGAAACTAATAGGGTAACTAGAGTTTGTATGGAAATTTGTTCTTCTACTATAATAGTCACCTTCAACTCTTTAGGCATATCATCTTTATCCTCTACCTATTGTGCTTCACCTTGTGTTTGTGGAGTAGGTATAAGACTTTCTTCCTAACATGTGTGAACTTTAGTTCCATCTTTCTCAAAAGTAAGTATAGTTAGCATACCTAAACTATGTAGGCTAGGAAATGATGTATCTATCTATTGTACTTATACTTCTTTTATCTAAAATGTAATTATAGGCATTAAAGATTGTGTCTAAGTTATAACAATAGTCTATTCTACATTTTCACTTTGATCTATTTGTAGATTCTATTTTTCCTTCCCCTTTTCTTTTGTGGATTGAGGGGGCACATTGAATGTGTCTTTTGGTTGCTCCCCTACTTATGCAACTTCTACATTCTAAATCTCATCAACACCAATATGAGTTTTGAGCATAGTTGTGCTATTGTGGTCGAGTCCTTCAATATCTTTTTCAAATCTTCTTTATTCAAGGGATTGATGTTCTAATCTAAATTATTAGGAACATCCTTATTTGTACTAAGTCTTGTTGACTCACTTGGTCTATATGGGGAGGATTGGTACTTGACACTTGTTCATCTTGAACATTTTGTTGTTGTCCCCTTGGTGCCTTCTACATTACCATCCTTGAATAGAACCTCTTTTGTAGTCCCTGTTACCTCTTATTCACCTTTCTTGGGTTCTTGTATTCCTTGTTCACCATTTTCTTTGATTGTTGGAGTTGATAACCCGTATATTGATTTCCCAATTGTTGTGCTTTTGGTAACCACATCTTCAATATTCTTTGTCAAGATATGAAAAAATCTATATTTGGGAGAAAATTTAGTCTTCCACTTTTCCATAGCTTTAGGAATCTTTCTTTTTCCTAATTCTGGTATAACTTGGGTTAAGGTTGATTTCTTGATTTCTCTTTCAATTTTCAAGATATGTTGCCATTTCTACTCAACTCAATCATATAGACTCTTGGGTAGTGAGCTAGAAATTTCTAGAGGAGTTAACTTAAATGTACCCATCATGACATATATGGCTTCCTTAACTTTATTTTGATAAATTTTCCCTAGCTTATCTCAATATGAGTAAAACTAGATAAATCTACATTTGACTTGATATTATCACACAAATTGTCTAAGTTAGAGGAGGGATTATGGCTTACCACTTTAAAGTAGCTCATGTCATCTGACTTTGATTTCTCCTCATCTAAATCTAGTTGAGGCACTAACTTCTTCTTTAAACTTGTGTAAGTCTTCTTAAAAGGATCAATCAACTCTACTGTGTTAGGTGTCCTCTTTCCTTTAGGATTTGCAATTTCTCTTGCTTGAACAATGGCTGCTCTTGTGCTTGACCTAGTAGTAGGTAAAGCTAGCTTCTATTATGGCTTCTTCATAGGCTTCTTAGGTTTCTCCACTATTTGATCTTTTTCCTTCCTCTTCTTAGCCTTTATATCCTTCGGTGCTTCCATGGCTTCTTCTCCCTTGACACCATTTGCATCTTCTTCTTGATCCTCTCCTTTATCTTGAGTTAATGCCAATGGTTCTTGGCCTTGTTCTTCCTATTCATCTTCTTCTTCTCTTTCACCAAATTTATCCTTGAGATTTTTCACCAATTTTTTCTTCTTCCTAATAATAGTAGCTATCTTTAGGTCTATTGTTATCCTTGATTTGGCTTCCTAATAATTACCAACTAAGGTGACACTCTTGTCAATATCTTCTACAAATAGAGTTGTAATAGTTGCAAAGGCCTCATCTACACATATCTAATATAGAAAGGGCTTCATCCATCTAACCCTAGGTATAGCTGCTTACACATATGTAAAGTCTGCATCCACTAGGAAAAAAAAATCATCATAATGTTTTTCCACAAGTGATACAAGGATTAGATCCTCAACCTATTTTTTATGGATTTCTTAAAAATTCTCAAAGTATCTAGTCATTGTTGGCAATATGGTTGGATAGATGTCTTGATGATTGTCATTTATGGAAACCTGCATTCAACATTTTATTTATGCATCTAGAGTTAGAAAATTGTCTATGTGTTAGATAGTTTACAATGGCATAGAGAACATATGTTAAGAGTATGGATGACACATTGAGAGTTAGCTTATGCACAATTAAGGGAAGCTTCATGACAATATCATGATGACGTGTAAAAATGTACAGATGTGTATGGACAATATGACATGAATTATGATTAAAATACCAGTGTGGGTATTTAATAGTGTAGAACAAAGAATAGTTGAGAATTGGATTATATAGCCTTAGAAATTATTTTGGTTATTAAATAATCACTATTTTATCATGATCCAACTATGTGAATATTATTCCATAAGTTATTTTATATTATGTCAAGTGTGTGAAGAAATGAAAGCCAACTAAGTATAGAATTATGAAGATGTGAGGTATAAGTAAAGATCTTATCTTGCAAAGATAAGTGTGGTGGCACAATAGCAATATGGGACATGTGTTTTGTGTGACATATGTGTTATATGTGATATTTGTGAAGCTGATGTTTGATCCAAACAAATGTGAAGTATGACATACATAAAGTATTGTATGTATATCTATTCTTCTGAAGAACTAAACTAGATAATTGCATGTTAGGATATTGAGCTCTTATTCAATTAATTGTATTTGTTCTACCAACTACTAACAGGGTTGAAGTAACTTCTAACAAGGTTGAGGCTTCTAACAAGGCCTAGTCTCCTAACAGGGACTTGAGACACTATATGTACTTCATAGACTCCTAACAAGGTCAATATACTTAAAAAGATCTTATTGTTTAGTGAATCATCTAGTGGGTATCATCCCCACTGGGGTTTTCCATTGGGTAGGGTTTCCCTAGTTAAAAAATAATGGTATTATGAATTATCTTTGTGCATGGTTATATTTACTATTCAACATTATTTGTTTACTTTTATATGTAAGTTATAAAGTAATTAACAATATTTAGCTATGGGTAAAAGTTTGTAGAATATTGATTCACCACCGCCCCCCCCGCTCCCCCTACCCCCCCCCCCCCCCCCCCCCCCAACTCACTTAGTATTATCTATTTCAAACAATTGGCATTAGACTAAAGTTTATTTGAAGAAGTTTAATAGCTTGAGTAAGATCCCTAAAGGTATGGAACAATTTAAGAAAAACCTTGAATAAGCACTTGAGTAGATTGACCATCTTACTTAAGAAAGAGATAACTTGAAAGATACATATGAAGATCAGATCTATAAGATTTCCACAATGCATGAATATGAGTTTTAGTTTATGGATTCCATTGTGTGTAGTTTTTTATCATCAATGTTTTGGATCATACTACACGATCCATCATCAGGATGCCAGAGAACATGAAGAACAAAAAATGATGGATCATGTAGTATGATCTAAAATGTTGATGATAAAAAAACTACACACAATCAAATCCATAAGCTAAAACTCATAGGTATGAAGATGCAAAAAAAATCATTAATAAGTTAAAAGACAAGATTGATGATTTAGAATTTGGTAAGGAATCAATTGCATAGACTAGTTACACTGATGAAGTAGGAAATATTCAAAAAGAAAATGAGATTTTGAAACATGAAATGAAAATTGTTGAACTTAAGTTAAGTCTTAGGAAAAATGGTGGCAAGAATGAACAAGAACTAAAAATTGAGAATGTAGACCTTAGATCCTAGTTAAGTCAAGTTACATCTAAACTAGATACCAAGATTGAACATGTAGAATTAGAAAAGTACAACATCATTGTGAAAGGAGAATTGACACAAGATAATAAATAGTTAGAAAAACTTTATTCTAGTAGTGCAAAGATAGATCAATAGATATTTCATAGAGACATTCTTATGACAAGATAGGACTTGGCTATCTAATTGGAGAGAAATTAGCCAAGAAAGTTAAAATCAAAAGAGAACCAAATCTAGCTATTGAATACCCTAAGGAATTTGATCTGAGTAAGGTAGAATCAAGAACATCTATTGAAATATCAAAGGAAGTAGAATTAATTGATTTGATAGAAAAACATGTTGAACCTAAGAAAAAGAGAGCAAGTTGATAAACCTAAGAAAGTTGAACCACTCAAAGAATTAAGACATAAGTTCAGAGGTAGATGCTTCATATGTAATGAGGTTGGACACATGCAAAGAGATTTCATAGGTACATCTTTTAAACCCATTACTAATTTCTATTGTTATAATTGGCATGGTTATGGATATAAGGCATTAGAATGTAAGAAACCAAAGTTTGATGGTAATAATGAAAATAGTAGAATGTTTAGGAACACTAACCCTATAGGTAATGAAAGAGGAAGATCACTAAAAATATCCAATGATGCATAGAAGAACTAGTATGTGTGTTACAATTGTAACAATCCTAGACACATTGCAAGGAATTGCATAGCACTTGAGAATCAAAATGGAACTAATCATAGAAGAAATGCACCTATATGTCAATTATGTAATAACTTCAGATACACAACAAGATATTATAGAATTGACCAAAGGAACTTTAAGAGGAATCCTAATAACAATAGAAACTACAATAGAAATGATAGAAGGAATGATAGTGGCAGTGACATCAGTCAAAAGGAAGAAATTAAGGAGCATGTTGATGAATTCAAAGAAGCATTTGTGATAGCTAAAGATCCAAAAAACTCTTATATAAGTTTGGAAGAATATTATTTTGATGCACATGATAAGATATTGAAGTCATAGATTGTTTTGTGACTCATCCTACTTGAATTAAGTAGTTTTAGTAGAGGCAATGCATTATTTGGTCAAAACTAATGTTAGTCAAAGAGTTGGAACTTGCATAGTTAATAGAAGGTTAAGGAGATAGAGAGAAGACTATGTTCAAGTGTGCAAGTCTTGATATGATCATAGTGACCAGGAATTGAGAAATCAAGCTTGATGGTAAATATATATAGTATTTGAGTCTATGGTAGATACAAATTTAATGTACAATACAATTTGAAATGATTTAAGGAACGCAAGCAAGATTATGTGTACCATTTGTTCATGCAAAGTGTCTTGAGTGAATTGAAGAGAAATTTGATAGCAAATTGGAGTGTGAAGTGACCTTTGTGAAGTGAAAATTTTTGGAAGTCTTATATGAAGCTTTTAAGGTATTTTGCAAACTTTGAATCTAGTTATTCAGTATTTGTAGTTATAATTCAAGGGCTAGTCAAAATTTATATGATGGTAATCTTAGATTGGTTTTGACATATGAGTGAAAATATACTTATGCAATTTACTTAGTTCATGCCAATCAAGTAATACATGCTAAGTATAAGTTTCTAGATAGTATATGGTTAGTGAGAAATATATATTAAGTGTAGAGGAACTAACAAATGCCAAGTCACTCAAGTGTCGATAAGATAGTAAGTGCCAAGTCATTAAGATGTCAATTAATCAATGGATGCCAAGTCATTCAAAGGCTAAGTTACAAAATTGAAGTTGCAGTTGATGCCAATCATTAAGGACTTTGAGTGCTGAGTAATATAGCTTCGACATAGTTGTTCATAATGGCACACACTACTATGTAAGCCATTTGGAGTTGACTTAATGATTTATTTGTGATCTTAGATGATAAAGAAAAATCTTCATTAAGAATCCCTGTGTAGTACATGTAGCTAATTAGAAAAAGGGAAGAAATAAGTATCAATATGGGTGAATCATAATTGTTTATTCATACCCAACCCTAAGTCAACTAGGTCTTCTCAAGAAGAACTAACCCTAAACTTTTTATGAATTTAGAAGGAGAAAAGAGATAATTTTGCATGCACAAATAGAGCATTGGTATCCTCTTGTATTTCCAACAATTAGTATCAGAGGTTTTTTCTCTAGAAAGTAAAGCTTTGCAACTTTTAGGAAAGATCTTGGAGATGGAAGTCTACAAGTTGGGGAAGATTTGTTGAGAACCAAAATATTGAAATATAGCTTTCCCTAAATTAGTTGAATGAAGCAAGACATAATATAAAGCATTCACTCAAGATAAGGAAATATATATCCATTGAGGAGAATGCCACACAATACCAAGAGATAGAGACTACTAGACTATTTACTAAAGGAAACACAAGTGAATTTGATGCAATAGTTGTAGATCTAATGGAAAAGAATGGATCCCTAATTGAAGAGGTCAAGAATATCAAAAGAGAACAAGAATTCCAATCATTATTGCTATGTGAGGTGACCAAGTAGAAGAAGAAAGCTAAAGAAGACAAAGTCATGATTGAAGATGAAAAAAGGATATTAACCAATAGACTAGAAGAAAAGACATCAGGGTTGAATAGGATTGCTCACGTGAAATTGAAAAAATTGAATCTCATGATTGCAAATAATGAATTGAGTGGAAAAGATATTGAGGTTGCAACATTGAAGTTGCAGAATGAACAACTAAGAAATTATCTAAAAAGAGAAAAATAATTTTTTGAAAGTTTCAACAAACCTAGTGAAGCCATCAAGTATTTTAAGCAATTGATGAGATCTCTTAGATCCAACAGTGATACTATTGGATTGGATTATACTAGTACTAAATAAGGAGAATCATCTAAAAGTGGTGAAAAAAGGAATTCCAATGGTAAGAAATCAAAACCTACTTGTCATAATTGTGGTATGATAGGTCATACTTCCAATGTTTGCAGGAGCAAGATAGCAAATCAAAATCCTACGCATAAGTTCATAGGTCATTGCCACAAATACAACAAAAAAGGACATAGGGCACATGAATGAAGAACTAAGACCATAAGCACACAAATATTTGAAGGATACTTCTATAGCTATCAAAATTATGGACATAGAGAATATGAATACAAATCAAAGCCCAAATGGTCATCAAGCAAGAAGACAGAGGTAAAGCACAATGGAAACTCTTATAATTGGTATTATATTACTAGGTATAGTTTTCACTATTGTCAAGAGTATGGACATGTTTTTGAAAATTGCATTAAAAAACATTTCAAAAGTGACAAAAAATGATGGTTGAGTCAAAATACATGTTTTAGTTTCTCAAAGACTAGTCACATAAGCAGTAATTGTCCAACATGGTCAAGAGCACCAAGTAGTGAGTTGTACAAATGAAAAGGAAAGGTAGATGTTGAGAATGTCAAAGATGAGATGAACAAGATATGTAAGAGAAAGGAAGATTACAACACATCAAGTTTAGATGGGATCACTTCACCCAATGGGTTAAGTAATCACACCACCTCCAATCAAGCAATCAAGAGGTATGTGTGGAACTGATTTTTAAAAGACATAATATATATTAGTTCCAAGGGTTTAGTTCTAAAAATATTATGTTTGCATGAAGAAAAGTGTAAAGTTTTGTTTAGAATCTAGAAGAAATCTTTATGTTTTATCAATTTTCATGTTACTTCCAAGCATGAAAAGTTTCACTTAAGCTACCGAGTGAAATCTAGTTAATGCCAAGCCATCATAAGTGATAGTGTTGAACAAGATTTTAGTGGTTTCTAAGATTAAATAAAACTACATGGAAGCCAAGTGAGTTGAAATATCTATTTAGGCCAAGCTTATAACTGTGTAATCACATAGCATTAATTATGAAGTTTTAAGGTCTATATGATGGATTTTTGAATCATTTGACATCATTGAAATCTAGAGAGAGCATGAAGAGATAAATGAGAATTGAAGAGATCATTACAAGAATTTTCATAGTGAATTCAACAACTTCTCAACACCATTTATCATATTTGTGAAGGTATTTATTGTGTGTTGAGCTACATTGTTTAAATTTTTTTAAACCTTACATATTAAATATGGTGTCTAGTTCTCTACTACTAAGTCAAAGAGAGAAAGGAAGTTTTAAATGTTTAGCTAATCAAAAATGAGATTAGACAACCAAATTTCAAGTCAATTCCTAACATTACTTATAAACAAGACTCTTCTAGTGTGTTATCCATGATACCACCACAAGTCTTAATGATTCAAGATGTGAGATGTTGTTACACATGAAAGGTGGATAGCATAGGTGACATGGAAACCAAATACCTATATGGAAAACTATGTGAAAATGAAATACTAAAGGAGGAATACAATATTGTAGAAAGAAAAAGGTTAACTGGTGCCCTAGATTTTCCCAACATTTTTAAGATAGAGTGGATAAAGATTGTTTTGAGCAGAATTCATGACAATTCTATATGGTTAGAAGATGCACCTATCAAGATTAATAAGAAGATATTGTAGAGGGTAATAGGGTACCTAACCCTAGATAGACCCAAAACTGTGAGAAGTGAAGAAAAAGAGGTTATTAAGAAAATCATAGGTGCAATGTGGAACAAGAAAGGAATGACAATTGATACCATCATAGATCCATTAATTGCTTTTTTAGTAAGGATTATTTCACACAAACTCTTTCAATCAAGCATGTTGAATAGTGTACCTTATATTGTTGTTGACATAGGATACAAGATCATTCTTATGACCTTGCTAAGCTACAGTTGTAACAATTATCTAAAAACTTGGGAGCCATAAGGAAAACCAAAAATGTACAATGCAAGTTTGGATCAATACTTGTATGTATATTTTCTATGTGTAGAACACATTTCCTTCCTTTGGTAAAGTTGGATGAAAGAAAAACATATATATTGTAGTAAAAATACATGAATTCATTAAGCAAATGGGAGATAATTTTGAGTCTATTATGATTAGTTAGTTTGAGTTTAAGAAGTCAATGAAGTAGAGACATAAGATTCCAGTGTCACTAGTTGAGAAACATTTTAATGATGTTTTCTATCTAGTTGATACTAATTTCACATATGTACAAGATGCACTTCCAAGAGTAAGATGGTTAAGACCCCTAGGATATGAGATCAATGTGGATGATGCATCTGCAACAATTACAACTTTTCTTAAAGAAGAAGTAGATATTAAGGCTACAACTTTGGTAATTTTTATGTTGCAAAATCAAAGATAACTATGGAGTTGAAGACAACATCAGTATTAAGAAAGAAGATGAAAATAGTCAAGAAGCTTAAAGAAAAATTTGGTAAAGGAGCATAGGAAGATGAAGAAGAGGAAGATAATGATGATGATGATGAAGATGTCCTTGCTCAAGAACCACTAGCCCTAACCTAAGGTCAAGGAGAAGATCAAGGTGAAGAGGAAGCTGCGATTGAAGAAGTTTCTAAGGGAGAAGAACCCAATGAAGCACCTATAGCCATAGAGAAGAAGAAGAGGAAATTTAAAGCACAAGCATTCAAAAAACCAAAGAAGGTTGTAAAACCTAAGCCTATAATTCTAGCTACAAGAACTAGCACAAGGGCTACTACAAAGAAATCTTAAGAAGTGGAAAATCTAAAAGAAAATAAGGTTGGAAAGCTATACAAGATGATGAGTCTGAGAAGAGACAAAGGATAAAGTAGATTACTCTAGCTGAATCAAATGAGGAGAGGATGGAATCTGATGATAGTAGCCAATTAAAAGTGGTAATTCAAAATCCTTCTTCTAATTTGTATAATCTATATGAAAATACATAAGACTAATGAAGATTTAAGTTGATTTTCACATATTGAATTTGATAAGCTTGGAAAGATAGAAATTGATAAGGTAGAAGAGTTAATATATGCCATGATGGCAACATTTAAGAAGACTCTAATTGAGATTTCCAACTAACTACGAAAGAACTTATATGATAGAGTTGAGAAAAGATGGAATTATTGTCTCAGATAGAGAGATATATAAGAGAAACTACACTTGTAAGAGTGATGTTAGATTTAGATAAATCTAAGATGACAAAGGCCATTAAGAAGTTTACAAGAAAATTTTCTGAAAGGTACCGAGCATTCAATATTTTGTAGGATGAGATTGAAGATGTTGTTCAACAAAGTACCCAAACATGGAAGGTAATTTATGGGCTAACAATATTCATGATAGTTGAGCAAACACCTATTGAGCTAGGTGTTGAAAAAGGTGAACAAGAAGTAACTGAGGTTACTAAAGTTAATATTAGGAATAATGCACATGTAGAAGGCACTAAGACAAACGCAGATATATAGGAAATAAGTAAAGATGTGCAAAAAATAGAATAGAGTATACGAGATATATAAATCTTGAGTGCCAATCCACAACATGTGACAAAAGAAGACACTAAAACTATACATATCAAGAATGTTTCTAGCAACATGCCTTAGAACATCAATCTCCTAACAGAGGAGGAAATGAAAAAGATATTTCTAGATACCACCACCAAGGAACAACTAGTGATCATATATTGGTGAGTGTAGATGAACTTAAGAAGGCAAAGAAGACATTTGTAGAGGTGGAAGAACAACACATATAAAAAACCCCTCAATCTACTATGATACAACCTACATTACCCCTTGTAGTGTATGGAATGAAAGAGACATCCTTGACAAACATCACCAAAGTGGTGCACAGTGTGTCAGTGCAAAAAGCTTCTAGAGATGCATAGGTTGGAACACAAGTTCAAGGTAAAATTGAAATTAAATGGCAAGAGTAAGAGAGGACTGAAGAGTAATACTTGACTACAAAGTTTGAGGAGAATTTAGCAATACAAACACTAGTTACTTTTCTAGCAATTTTGACTCCTCCAAGTCAAGCACTTCACAGGTTGAGTGTAGAAGCTACACCAATGCAGTCATCAAGACTTGGTCCTAGTACATCTAAGGTAGATGAGGTTACATAATTTGGTGATGTCAACTTGGATGAAGTGATTTTTTTACCAAAGTTTGACATGGAAATAATCACTATTGAACAAATTAGCATACTAAATGATGCACTTGCAAGGAAAAAGCATCAAGAACTACTCAAAAGGGAGCATAGGCAGAAGCAAGAATTACAAGACATCAAGGATGTATTTCTTGATACATTTATATTGCCAACACCTAAAGAAGATAAGGCTATCATGGAGCAATTGGTAAACATTGTAGAAAAGATCAATAAAGTAGACCTAAATTCCAATGTAAAATTACTTGAATGGTCTAAAAGAAAATTTCAAGGAAAAATCAATGAAAAGATTGTGAGATGGATGTGTGGTGAATGATTTTAAACTTGAAGTTTTAAGTTTTGATTTACCCCCAATACCCCCCTCCCCTATTTGTGTCTCTTTAGGAGGAAATGTTGGACATATTTTCAAAAGTTCCAAAAAATGTGTTGCATGTTGAGGATATCAGAAGTTATATCCACTACAAGATAGAAATTATTGGTGATGATGATATTCATCAAGATTTAGGTAAAATGTGTAAGAATCATTTGACCTTTAAATCTGAGTACGTGCACCTAGATGGATTAAATATAGTGAAGTGTATGCTTTATATAGAGTTTAACAATCACGATTGGACCCAAATCATTTTGAATAGGGTAAAAGATGATATGTTTTAGTTAGGTGATGGGAAGATTGTTATTGATAATGACCTAATTTACAAGGTCACATGATTGAGTAATTAATGTTATAATCATTTTTATGAAAAGAATGTCAAGGAGATGGTTGAGATGAAATAGAACACTAGGTTTGACAGAAGGATGATGAAGGTGGACTACATTCAAGACAAAGGAGTAAAATTGTTAAGTAAGATATTAGGGTACAAGTTCAACCATGGATCAAGGGTTGATCCATACCAACCAAATTTTTGCATACAAGTTATGTAATGTCAGTACAAGGTTGAAAACTTAATCTATGTGAGATTATCATATTTCAATTGTTGGATAACATTGAAGAGTTGAAGAAAACTAAGAGTGCAATGTTTAGATTTGAGTCCTTACTGACTCATTTATTCTTCTATGCTACAAGGAAGTTTCTTGGATTGATATATTGGGATAGAAACAAGTCTACCATGAAATTGGTGACACAATGCTACAAATCAAAGCCATAAAATCTCAAAGATAATGACATTGATAGGATGATGAAGAACATTCAAATTGAGAAGAAACAAAGGAGGCAATTGTAAAGTATATGATTATAGTGCCAAAGGTGAGTGCATAGTAAAAGCTTGACAACCTAGTATATGTGAAAGTACATACACCTTCTAGGGAAGAGGGAGAAGTAGAGGAGACATAGTAGGCACTTTTACCCCCTCACATTGTTACAAGTATTGAATCCAGTATGCACATAACTACAGACACAAAGGAAAATCCTATTGTAACATTTGGCAAAACAATTGTTGGAAATATCATTGCATACACTAGCTTTGATCATGATGAGGATGAAGAAAAGAAGAAGAAAGAATAAGACAAAAATAAAAAGGAAGAATGAGAAAGGAAGAATAAAGAAGAGAAAATATAGAAAAAGAAAGAAGAGGACACAAAGAAAAAGAAAGTTGAAGAAGATGCAAGAAAAGAAGTTGAAGATAAGAAAAAAGATGAGGAAGAGAAGAAAAAGGTAGTTCTACTCATGGCTATGGTAACTTTAGTAGTAAATAGTGTAGGAGTACTTCCAATACCTACCATTACAAACACATCAAGAGGATCAAACACAAAGGGTTATGATAGGATTTGGAACTAGAATCCAATGTTAGAAATAATGTCCAAATTGTAAGGCAAGGAGACAATAGGTGTTTTAGGGTCTAGGACTAAATTTTAGTAAAATTTATTGATAAAAACTTCTTTGAATCCTATTTAGGGTATAGGCTTAAATTTTAGTAAAGTTTGGAGACATTTGGCAACTTTTGCAAAAAGTTGTCAAAGTTGTAAAGTTTGTATAATGAAACTTTTGTGCAAAAATGCAAGTTTTAAATCCCAACATTCACAACCACATTTATTGGTTGGAACTATTTTGGAATGGCATAAATAAGGTTGAGAAACCTTTCTCAAAAAAGAAGAGAAAAAACTATTGTAACCATTGCTTAAAATCAATAAAATTATGTTGTTTTCCTATCAAAATTTCCTTTGAAACTACTTGTATGAAATTGTATAGATTCATATGCAACTCTGAAGGATTCGAAAAGTTGAAAAATGTTCATTGAGAAATATTTTCAAGTGGTTTGACATTTTGAAGTCATACTAGTAAAGCAAAATCAAATTTTGACCACTTGTTGGTCGCAAGGAGGCCCTAACTATGGTTTTGAGAGAAACATTGTCTTCCCTAGAGATTCCACCATGGAAAAAAAGATAAGCCTCGATGGAAAGAAGAGGGAGAGGATGTATAGTAAGATTATTTGGGTCTCATAATAGGAAGAAGAAGATGTTTGTAGAAAACACTAAACCCTCTGGGTAGGCATCTAAATGTGACTGTCCAATTTTGGGTTTTTGAGGCACAACTTGGCCCAAGTGTGGAATAGAATCATAAAAACTTGGACTTAGATGTTTTTACATGTCCCTAAAGTATTCCAATAGGATTGGTTGGGAGATGCTTTTAATTTCTTTTACTTTCTTTGGAAAAGAGACCTAATTAGCCCTATTAGACATAGGAGAGTTTTGCAAACAACTTGAGTTGGGAGATTGGTCAAGAGTCCCAACTTGGTAGGGGTTGTTTATTTAAGGATTTGAATTTTTGAAGGTGTTTAATATTTTCTATGGTGGAATTCCAAGAATCTTTCCTTAACAAATCCTTAGTTTCCCCTTGTACCTCTATTTGGAGTTTTAGGTGAGTAAGTTGATTTTCGAAGTACAAATTGGGGGGACCTTTGTAAGAAAACATTTAGAAACTACATATAAGGTTGGAAGAAGCCCTATTTCATTCATAAAATCTTTGGCTTAAAGTTTTTGTCTTGTTAGGGGTCAAGGAGGTGTCTTAGAAATTTAATTGGATCTAGTCTAAGGAGAGTGGGTATTAGGAATCATCTGGTAGAGTCCTAAATAGTATGGTTGTGAAACATTTGTGCACCTATAAGGGATGTAATACCTTGGTTATATAGAAGGGGATTCTACTCCAAGTGGTATCAGTACAAATTAGTAGATATTTAGAGAAAGACAAGTTGCAACCATGTTAGATCATGGAGAAGAAAATGAAAATTAACTTCATAATAGAGTGATAAATGGTAAACTACTAACGGTGGTGAAAGAGCATGATACTGAGAGGAAGAAAGTGAATAGAGAGGTGGAAAAAATAAAAGAACAAGTCAAGAAAGGATTAAGTGATAACTCTATGAATGAGAAGGAGGGGAGTGATGAAGAAACCCCTTGAAAACAAGAAAAATAAGAGATCCCTATCAAAAAAAAGGTTGTTCCTTAAGGCTTTAAATTTATGGAGAGAAGGACCATGGACACTAAACTTGATCTTCTTGTCTATAGTTGGAAGATGGATCCAAAAGAAGTGATAGATTGGATTGATGTAATCACTATTTTCTTTGACTATGAGGAGATACCAGAGCATCAAAAGATGAAAATAGAAAAATCCAAGTTGAAGGGGTCTTCTTAACTTGGTGGAATTTCACTCAAGCAGAGAGGGTGAAGATGGAAAAAAACTAGATCAATACATGGAAGATGGTGACTTTGATAAAGGAATCCTATGTACCTAAGGACTATGAGATTTTACTTCACAAAAATAAGAAGAGTCTAAGATAAAGGTAGATAGATGTCTCTAGTTGCACTAAAGAGTTCCACAAACTCATTATGAATTCCAAATTGGTGGAACCAGAGTGTGTCAAATTTTCTAGGTATGTGCAAGAGTTGAGGATGAATATCCAAGATGAAGTGAGTCTATGTTCTCCTAACACGATCCAAAAATGCTTTCAAACTACATTGAAGGTGGAAGAAAAGCTTAGGAGGAAACAAGACCAAGGAATAACTAATACCATAATGAAAGTAGAATGAGAAATAAACTAAGAATGCAAGAATGCTCCAAGTGCTCCAAAATCTATAAAAAAAACATGCAACATAATGTTAGCATAAACTAGAATTATTCTTAGAGAGTTAGGAGAGAGTGTTAGCATGAAGACTGATGCTATGGGGGAGTATTTTAGAACATTAATATGATGTATTTATAACTATGTTTTTCATTGATGAAAACATAGTAATAAGTTTGTAAAATATTGACAAAGCAACAAATTGTCATTTTGTATTGAGAATATTATATTACTTATCTAATGATGTGCAATTACCAATGCATACTACATTGAGTATTTGTTACATAGGCAAGTGTGCAGAACCTAAATCAATAATGTAGAAAAGATATTATTGATTTACAAAGAATCATTTGGAAATAAAGTATTAGGAAAGCAATTCTTATTACATGATTAATATAGTTCATTATAATTGTAGTGAAGGGTTGCACAGTGAATTGGAGATAGTTTACTAATCATTGATGGCATTAGAGAGTGTGCATGTATGGAATTCACATGTGTGAAATTTTTTGTGTAACTATGAGTCAAAAAAATTGTATAATTGTGTATTTCATTTAAATAATGTATGATAATGAAGTTTAAAGCCAACTCAAGGTTTTATTATTGAGCATGGTATAGAGAAAAGATGTTTCCTATGTTTTACATAACAAGTGAAGACATAAGACTTACAAATTACTAAGAAGTAGAGAAAAGTGATTTACTAATGCGTGTAAGTGACCTTAAGGGTTATTGTTATTGATCACAGAGTTCTAGATCTATTTGCATGATCTAAAGGTGAAGGAGTTCGACATAATTGATAGAGGAGGAAGTAAAGGCCTATTACGTATCTATTATTCTAAAAGGAATATTACTAAGGTCAATTAGATAGTGGGGTTTTTAATTTGATCCTAAAGCTACTTGGATAGTGGGTTCAACTGTCTTCCATAACTCCTAATAGGGTTTGCACAACTCATAACATGGTTGGAATCTCCTAACAAGGATTCAAAGTCTCCTAATAGGGACTCTTGTACTAAATGTTGTAATAGACTCCTAACAAGGTCCATCCTCTAAAAATGAATATTCATATTAGTACATCATTTTTGGGCATCATTTTGACCAGAGTTTTCCCTTTGATCAAGGGTTTCCCTAGTCAACATATCTGGTGTAACTATTTATGTTATATTGGTGTACTATTGTATCTAACAATTGGTATCAAAGAATCAGGTCCTTGAAGAAAAAGTTTAACAACTTTGGGAGATCCATGGAAATTTTTTTCAAAAAGGAATGCCTAAGATTTGATGGCACAAATTACAACAATTGGAAGGACAAAATGGAGACTCATATTTTGTGCATGGGTCCAAGATATTGGCTTGTAACCAAGGAACCTAAAAACATTGCAAAAGAAGACAATCTTGAAAGATATACTAAGGAATAAAGATAAGTATTTATGTGCAACATAAGGGCAAGAGAAGTGGTATTGTTTGCTCTTCCTGAAAGTGAGTATAGCCAAGTAAAACAACTCAAAACATCTCATGAAATTTGGAATAGCTTAGAAGCTAATTATGAGGGTGATAAACATGCAAAAATACTTAGATTACAAAATTTGTATTTTGTATTCCAAGATGCTAAGATGATGAAAGATGAACTTGTGACAACCTATATTAGTAGAATATCTAAGATTATTGTAGGAATCACATCTCTTGGTGGAAAGAAGGCTGATGATGAAGTAATATGGAAGATCTTGAAAAGTTTGACACCACCTTTCAAGACAATAACATAGATGATTTGGGTAATGCAACCTTGTACCATTAATTTCACCAAAGAAACATTACTTGGTATATTGGAAGTTGAAGAATTCGATCTAAAACAATCTAGAGAATTAGCAATAGTTGAAATAGAATTTAGTGCATTTAATACTAAACTTGGTCTAGCAAGGAACACAAAAGTCCAAGGAGACATTGCTAGCAGCAACAAGTCTATTGAGGAAAAGATCCATGAAGGAGTGGCTCTTCTTGTGGAAAGAGAAACAGATGGTAAGAATATCTTTAAATATTGGACATGTAATGAATATGGCCATTATGCACCTAAGTGTCCTAAGAGAGAAAGAATGTATAAGAGAACATTCACATCTAGAAGACCTAGAAATTTTTTATATGCTAATGAAGAAGAAGAGGAAGAAGAATCCGATGAAAACAAAAGTGAAGATGAATTAGGATTCATAGCTATAAAGGAGGATGATCTTGTTAGAGAAATTAGAGAAGAAAATACACTGATCTCACAAGTTGAAAGGAAATAATGGATCATTGGTAGTGGTTATTCACATTACATGATTGGTGATATGAGAAAATCTATCAAATTTAGAAGCCATGATGGAGGAATTGTTAGAGTAGGGAACAATGCAACCTACCACATTATAGGAATTGGATCTATCATAGTTGATGGTAAAATAAATAATGATGATGTTTATTTTGTTGATGGACTCAAACATAACTTGTTAAGTGTTGGACAACTTATTGACAAAAGTTACCAATTATAGTTTGCTAATGACAGATGCATCATCAAGAACAAGAAAGAAAAACTATTTTCTACTAGCATAAGAACCAGAGTTAATTTATTTTAGTTAAGCATCACTAAAATAAAAAATTTAGTAGATAAAGTTGACAATAGTTGTTTATGGCATAGAAGATTTTATCACATAAGCTTTGATAACATTGTGAAAGCCAGTAATACACTTGTTGTGAGAGATTTACCTAAGATTACTAAGCCCACTAACATTATTTGTAAGGAATGTACCTTGGCTAAGTAGAAGAAAGTTTCATTTTCTAGTAAGTAGTTTGGTACTACACAAAAAGTAGAATTGGTTCATATAGATTTGAGTGGTCCTACAAGAACAAGCATTGCTTAAAACTATTCAAAAAACACCCATCTCATAGTCTATGCATGTAAACTGAAATACCAAATTAAACATATACATTCATAGCATGACAGTAACTATTTAACACATGTATGACATAATATATTTGGTTACCCAAAAACTCTCCAAGGAGAAGGTAAAACTAGGCTAGAGATGAAACCCACAAATCTTCACTACTGAATAAAGTGTATCCAACGAAGGTTACAATGTTTGACCATGAAATATGATCTACCTTGTGAAAGTTATACCCTATTAAAGGCTTACAAGATTGTTAGATCTTACCCTATTAAAGGATTTGTAACAACCTATTAAGACTAGTGTATTAAGAGATTTAAATGATTCACCTATTAAAATGTCTCAATAATGATGCTTCACTTAACACTTTGTTTCTTGATGTGTACTTGATCCTTTATGATCATATGTACTTTTTTTGTCCTTTGATTCATTTCCTTTGTTCTCCTTTAACTAATTTTGCAACGTAACTTAGTTCATAACACCTTAATCACCATGAATACTCTATTTGTGCATGCAAACTCTCTTTAATTCTCCTTAGCATTCCTTTTTCTCTTACATGGAGTTTAGGGTTTACCTTCCTTAAGAAGACCTAGATGATTTAAGGTTAGGTATGAATCAATGGTAGTGATTCATCCATATTTCTTCTTTAACGTTCCCTTTTTCTAATTAGATGCATGTAATGCATAGGGATTCTTAATTAAGATTCGTCCTTATGGTTTACATAGTAGTTTGTGCCAATATAAAAAAAACTATGTGAAAATTGTATTATTTGGCATCTGAAGTCCTTGGTGCTCGATACTAACTATAACTTTAATGCTATCACTTGACATCTAAATGACTTGGCATGCACTACTTTCTTGGCACTTGAATCACTTGAATTTACATATAGTCCATGTAAATTACTTAAGTGTATAGACACTCATCTATCAAAACCAATGTGAGATCAACAAGGTTTGGCATGCACCAATGTCTTCTTGATGCTACATGAATGAAATGAGGTCACTACTAGCATTTAGTTAGCTAATTGGTGCTAGTATCAATAATAGATTAGTCCCAAGATGAACATGATGAAAATGGTGTATACCAAAAAGAGGGTACATTTCTATAAACCATTTCACTTGACGAAACCCATGGGAAAGAGAGGTTCAAGAATAACCTTATAGCTTCCTATATGTAATGTGAAAGATCTATGAGATAGTAGCTCTCAAATGAGCCTAACTAAAGAAACCCTTTCCAAGTACACAATAGAATGAAAGATTTAAAGAGTAGAGGCAAAATGTCAATTTCTAACAATCAAGGAACTACAATGCAAATGCAAGAGTAGTCTAACAAGTATTAAGAGTTAAGCTATGTGATCCAAGCTAGAGAATAAATGAAACTAAGCTAAAGAGTATGTCATAATAAAAGTAGAATGAGAACTAAACTAAGAATGCAAGAATTCTCTAAGTGCTCCAAAAGCTATAAGAAAACCTACAACATAATGTTAGCATAAACTAGAATTATTCTTAGAGAGTGAGGAGAGAGTGTTAGCATGAATGCTGATGCTATGGGGAGCATTGTAGAATATTAATATGATGTATTTATAACTATGTTTTTCATTGATGACAACATTGTAATAAGTTTTTAAAAGACTGACGGAGCAGCAGATTATGGTTTTTTTATTCAAAACATTATATTACTTATCTGATGATGCACAATTACCAATACATACAACATTATGTATTTGTTACATAGGCAAGTGTGCTATACCTAAATTGATTGTGTATTAGAAGATATTATTGATTTACCAAGAATCATATAGAAACGTAGTATCAAGAAAGTAGTTCCCATTGCATGATTGCTACAATCCATTACCATTGTAGTGAAGGGTTGCATAGTGAACTGGATATAGTTTACTAATTGTTGATGAAATCAAAGAGTGTGCATGTATGGAATTCACACATGTGAAAGTTTGTGTATAATTATGACTTGACAACATTGATTAAATGTGTACTTAATTTAATTAATGTATGAAAATGAGGTGTAACGCTGATTCAAGTTTTTATTATTGAGCATGGTATAAAGGAAAGATGTTTCCCATGTTTTACATAACAAGTGAAGAAAGAAGACTTGAAAATTACTAAGCAACAGAGAAAAGTGATTTACTAATGTGTATAAGTGACCTTAAGGGTTACTTTTATTGATCATAGAGTTCAAGATCTAGCTGTATGATCTAAAGGTGAAGGATTCCAACATACTAGATAGAGGAAGAAGTAAAATCCTGTTACACATCTATTATTCTAAAAGGAATAGTATCAAGGTCAATTAGATAGTGGGTTCATTGATTTGATCCTAAAGCTATTTGGATAGTGGCTACAACTATCTTACACAACTCCTAATAGGGTTTTTACAACTTGTAACATGTTTGGAATCTCTTAACAAGGATTCAAATTCTCCTAACAAAGACTATTGTACTAAATATTGTAAGACTCCTAACAAGGTCCATCCTTTAACAAGGAATATTCATATTAGAACATCATTTTATGGGTATCATTCCCACTGGAGTTTTCACTCATATCAAAGGTTTCCCTAGTCAACATATCTGGTGTAACCATTTATGTTATATTGGTGGACTATTGTTTCAAACAATTTGTATCAACGCATAAAGTCCTTGAACAAAAAGTTTAACTTTGGGAGATCCATGGAAAAAAATTTCAAAAAGGAATGTCTAAGATTTGATGGCACAAATTATGATAGCTAGAAGGATAAAATAAAGACTCGTCTTTTATGTATGGGTCCAAGATATTGGCTTATAACCAAGGAACCTAAAAACATTGCGAAAGAAGAAAATCTTGAAAGCTATACTAAGGAACAAAGATAAGTATCTATGTGCAACATAAGCGCAAGAGAAGCAATATTGTCATGTTTACCAAAAAGTGAGTATAGCTAGGTAAAAAAACTCAAAACATCTCATGAAATTTGGAAAACTTTAGAAGCTAACTATGAGGGTGATAAACATGCAAAGAGAGTTAGATTACAAAATTTGTATATCACATTCCAAGATGCTAACATGAATCTATGAGAACCTATATTAGTAGAATATCTGGTATTGTTGTAGGAATCACATCTCTTGGTGTAAAGAAGGATAATGATGAAGTAATATGGAAGATCTTGAAAAGTATGACACCAGCTTTCAAGACGATAACATAGATTATTTGGGTAATGCTACCTTGTACCACTAATTTCACCAAAGAAATATTACTTGGTAGATTAGAAGTTGAAGAATTTGATCTAAAACAATTTAGAGAATTAGAAAAAGTTGAGACAACATTTAGTGCATTTAATACTAAATCTAGTGTAGCAAGGAACACAAAAGTGCAAGGAGACATTGCTACTAGCAACAAGTGTATTGAGGAAAAGATCTAGGAAGGAGTGCCTCTTCTTATGGAAAGAGAAAATTATGGTAAGGATATCTTTAAATGTTGGACATGTAATGAATATGGTCATTATGTATCTAAGTGTCCTAAAAGAGAAAGAAAGTATAAGGGAATATTCAAATCTAGAAGACCCATAAATTATTTATATGCCAATGAAGAAGAAGAGGAATAGCTAATAATAAAACCTTGAGTCAGCTTTACACTTCATTATGATACATTATTTAAATGCAATACACATTTAATCAATGTTTTTGACTCATAGTTATACACAAACTTTCACACATGTGAGTTCCATACATGCACACTCTCTAATGTCATCAATGATTAGTAAACTATCTCCAGTTCACTACACAACCTTTCACTACAATTATAATGAACTATGGCAATCATGCAATAGGAATTGCTTTCCTGATACTCTATTTTTAAATGATTCTTTGTAAATCAATAATATCTTGTGTACACTATCAACTTAGGTTCTGCACACTTGCCTATGTAACAAATACACAATGTAGTATGCATTGGTAATTGCACATCATTAGATAAGTAATATAATATTCTCAATACAAAAATCACAATCTGCTACTCTATCAGTCTTTTACAAACTTATTACTATGTTGTCATCAATGACAAACATAGTTATAAATACATCATATTAATGTTCTAAAATGCTCCCCCATAGCATTAGCTTTCATGCTAACACTCTCTCCTAACTCTCTAAGAATAATTCTAGCTTATGCTAACATTATGTTGCATATTTTTTTATAGCTTTTGGAGCACTTGGAGCATTCTTGCATTCTTAGTTTAGTTCTCATTCTCCTTTCATTATGGTATTCGTTCTCATTCTACTTTCCTTAAAGAACCAAGAACAACAAGAGAGAGGAAGAGGTACACACACCTATAAAGGTACGTGTCACTAACACATCATGGGGCTAATACTATGGAAGGGACACTCACTTGACAAAGAAAGAGGGAAAAAAAAAGCTAACAAGTAACCCCCCCATGGTGCTTTACAAAATAGTGCAAGTACAACTATCTCAAAATAATGTTCATGAACCCGAAATGCAAGAGTGCACTTTATCTCAGTATGTTTGCATAAAGATGCTTACAAATGATATCAACAATGATCAAAAAGAGAAAAAAGCTGATACAAAAGATAGTACAACCCAAAAAAAAGATCACATGCCATGAAAATGATCCTTGGACCTAGAACACCCAAGATATCCACCATAGAGAAAAATGCAAAAAACATGATAGAAAGAGCATGGAGCAAAATCTGAAGGAAATGATAGCATTTCTGAAAATATGAGAAAACCACCTTTCCAAAAATATAATGTTTTCAAAAAATGGAGTGAAAAATAGCACTTCAAATTTTAATGCAAAGACAAGGCACAAAACTACATCAAAATAGAAAAATACCTATAGCAATGTCTTTTTCTCAAAGCTAGCTTTCTAGTACTTCTTTTAGATTAGAAAAATACCTCTGTATGCTCAAGTTATGGCCAAAAAACTATGAGTAGGTCAAAAAGGGACTTGTAGGAGAGGTAAGAAGATGCTAATGTAGTGTTGATCTCATGCTAATATCAAAAAGTCATTGGCTTAAAATTGATGGTCAAGGGACCATCATAGCAAAAAAGAATACCACATGGTAGTACAATTTAGAGTCAGCTAACATGGCAGGGGCCACATGGTAGATGCCAACATGGCACTTGTGCCACATGGAAGCTAAAAAATCTACCAACTATCTATTGTTGGTGAGTGGTGAAGGGGCTATAGGTGGTAAATAGTAGAGGAATAACCATTGGAAGTAGTGGCCACAAGGGTGGCAAAAGTTGGTGGGAAGCCCGCCGGTGGTGGCCAGGCTATAGTGTCACTGTGGCAGCTTTGTTGGTTGTGGTAGTGTGTGAGCTATGCATTGGCAGTCCAATGGTGGTGCCATGGTAGCTATTGGGCAGTGTTGTAGTGCTAGGCTAAAAATGATTTTTTTATAAAAGCTCGTATGTATAGTCCTCGAGGGGCTAAAAAAATTGCCAAATGCTACAAAAGCCAAAAAAGGAAAATTTTATATGAATCCTAACTATAACAAGCCTTCTAAACTCAATGGTGGCATCTATTTAGGCCCAAAGTGCTCTAAAAAAATGTTCTTCCCTCGGATTGAAGAAAGAAAATCACAAACAAACTAGTGTTTATGTCTCTAAATCACGACTTCAAAAAACCTTCAACTTGGAAGTAGGAGGGAGGCTCTAAAGCCAAATTCATAGCTAGATAAGATCATCTACATGAAAATAACCTATTTAAGAGAAACCAAAGAAGGAAGAGGTGGAGCTGGGAAAAACTATATGGAATGAGAGAGAAGATATTGCAAAGAAAAATGTATTGCTATACAATATGCCTTGAAAATCAGTTTTGAAATTACAATGGGAGAGCCCAAATATAAAGGCCTCAAGGAGACTTCTAGAACAAGCTAGAAGATTCTAGGAGATAAGAATGACAACTAAATATACATTCACTAAAGGTGGAATGTCCTCATTCAAGGTGAGGAGATAAGTATGACTTAGATAGGAACAAACTCCCATATTGTCAACAACTCCTAGACTACAACTAATAAATAAATGAATTAACCTAAGTAAACTTAAGCAAAATAATAAATAATAATTATTTACTCTAACAATTGCAACATAATAGCTAAGTTAGTTTAATAAAAATTGATAATGCAAAGAACAATAAGTTAATAGTTAGGAATAAAGTGATTGAAAGATTTAAATGATTAGTTGAATGAGTACACTAAGTGATTTTTGTTAAATTTTATGAAGTTTTATTGGTACTAAAAATTTATTTTAAGGGACTATATGATAATTCAACATAAATAATTCACTCCCATCTTAGTTATCTAATAATGTCAACTATATTAGCTCCACTTGGTCGAGTAAACACTAGTGGAAAGATTGTTTTATTTTTGAGCATCACAAATGCTTTGGTACATGCTAGGTGCAAGTGTTCCCAAGGTGTTAAATGGTGCATATTTCAAATTGTTCACCCTAGGACCAATCTATCATCTTTGTTAACTTTGGTTGTGTTGGTCTAATTTTTTTTACATAATAACTTTCCTTAAAATCATGGTATAAAAATTAGATGTGAGTCCTTTTATTTGATCCTAGGGTTTCAGGTTTTGGTCTTATATTTTGATACCTTTTAAAATTTGTGTAAAACCCTAGGTCTTGCCCTTTTAAAAAAATTCATGGCATGAAATCTTTTAAAAGGATGGAATATTCTTTTCCCACCTGCAAAGTCATTGTTGAGTCCTTTTGAAAAGATCTTGTCCCATCGTTGGACCTTGTTTGGATCAACGGATGTCGCATGCTCATTATATAAAGTTGTGAGGCTATTTACTATAGTGATATAGTGACCATCAAAAAACTTTTTCACGGTACTAGAAAATCTAGTTTTACACCAAAGAAGTGTATCAATTTGAAAAAATTATGGTCACATGCTCTGTCCTAGGGTTGTCAGTATCAGAAAGGATGCATGCGGAGCAATTCACAAGTGGTGTCACCAAAACCCAAGTTTTTTCGGTGAGTCACTATATCACGATTGGAAAATCTATGCACCCTACTAGTAGTGACATAGCAAGTGCTCGAAATATAAGGAAAGAAACAACTTTTTAAAGTTGATGTGACTATGGAATTCCTATGAAGTTTCATAAATGCACACAACCACCTTTTCTGATAGCATTATTAATTGGTGAATTTTCAATCAATGTGTTACATGTTCTTTATCACTAGAATTCTAAATCTGCCAAAAATTGCTATATCACGACCAAGAAAGTGATCAACTTTCTGGTAGCAACATAGTGAATGCCCAAATATTGCAAAAAATGATTTTCTTTTAAAAAAGGTGATGATTTTGAGGATCCCAAGGAAGATATCTCGCAAACTATTCCTTTATTTATGTGATAGTCATGTCATTCATGGTTATTCTATTTTAATTTTCCCCACACTAATTTTTGATGGTCACCAAAAGTCACTATGTTGCTACCAAAAAGTTAATGACTCTCACTAGTAGCGAGGTAGTGACTAGTCAGAAAGTTATGATATAATGACAAATTTTGAAAGATGGGCCCAAAATGAGTGACTTGTCAAAAATGAGCTATGCAGATCAAATGACATGGTGGCATCCTACTAAGAAATTATATGCCAAAAATTCTGAGTCTAGTAGAGCTCATTATGTCACTACTAAAAAGTTAATGACTTTTTCCAGTAGCGATGTAGCCACCCGCCTAAAAAATGACAAGCATAGCAAAGCCAAGGAGGTGTGATGTCACTCAAGATTAAAATAATAATATGTATATGATAGTAGGTTAAGCTAACTTAGCATCAATAGAAACCTAGACCCATGCCTCATGCATAAAACATAGAAGGGATTCTGATTGTCAAATCAAGCATGGATCAACAATACTCGCTATATCGCTATGGAAAGATGTGCAGTCTTTATGTATAGCGAGGTAGAGAGTAAGGGTCCCACCATAGTTTAAAAGATTCATGCAATTTCCATGCCCTCTGATCAACTTCTAATCTATGGCTATCACTATCTCACTATGAAGAGTTGTATAAAGTTTATGTATAGCGAGGTAGCGAATGAGGGACCCACCATATTTTTCATAAGATTTGTATAAAATATCTACCATATGATCAAAGAAAAATCAATGGTTATCACTATCTTGCTATAGCAAGATGCTTGAAAGTTATGTATAGCGAGGTAGCAACTTGATGACATGTGTCCCCAATCATTAGTGGGCCCAAATTGAAATGTCAGCATTGAAGGAAAGGTATAGATGGAAGCATTTTATTGGCTTGACTACCAACGTGTTAAGAAGAAAAGTGAGTCAGCCCAATTTTCTTTCTTGGATCATAGGATTTTTTAAGGATAACCAATGCAAATTCAAAAGGAAATGTGATGCCACTCTATTTTCTTATTTTGTGCATTTATGATGAATGAAAGCTTCATGTTTGAGAAAAATGAAGTATAATACAGGAGATTTTTCCATTTCCAGTCTTACACAAACAAAGATTTCATGTTTTCTTAGCACTAGAGCCTACTAATGATATTGTGCTAAGCTTGGCAAAGATGTGAAGCAATCCTCCATCTGTTCATGAGCTATTATAGAGGTTCAGAGAAGAACAAGTTTGGAAAATCAAGTAAGTACTAATATTATAACCTCTATAGCATTCCAATTCCTATGAATTATAGTCAAGATGCCTCCCAAGAAAGCTTTTTTTGGGCAAGTAAATTATATGGATAGGAATGTTCATGACGATTTGCTAGAATTACTCATAGAGTCCACCACCGAACCTACACAAGTTAAGAAATTAATTTCCTTAAACCCTAGGCTTAAGATTGTTGATGGCCTGTATGACAAAGGAAACTAGGTTAGCAATGCAACAACTACACAAACTGGTCTTGTTTTGTTCAAAAAATGGTTAAAAAATGGTTTTCTAGGAGGAATTTGTTTGCCCCACATGCTAACGTCTAGAATTTTGATTTTCTTGAAGCCATTGCCAAGAATTATGACCTAGCTATTAGGGTGGTGAGAAGAACTGATGGTGTGCCTCTAATCTTAATTAGTCTTGAGGAAATTAGAGAGGTTTTTCATCCAGAGCCATTATCAGATTATCATGTGCCAATTAAATCTACCAAAATTAGAAAATGAATACAAGGCAAAGAAGGATTTGATTAGGGATGGTGCACTAAGGGCACACAATGGCACAATAGGAACTTTTCTAGTAATCATTGCAACCTCTTGGGAACCTTTTAAGAAGAGTCTTTCACTTCTCAGGCTGTAGAGATATATAGGACCCTATGTCATGTTTTTGGTGAAGATGAGCAGGATTTCATGCCCATTGGCCTTATGTATATGATGGTTCAAATTGCCTCTTTTGATGTGGATGTTATTTTTTATTTTTCTTCCTTTTTAGTTAAAGAAATCCATGTTGGTTTGGTTGGAATTGCCAAAGTGAAAGTGGAGAAGACCTTTGGGCACTATTCTCTATTGATGCACATGTTCTTGTTTAAAGGAGTGGCATATTTTGGTATAGAGATGGAATTGAATAGAGAGGAGGATGGGGAAGCATGGCCAATCCAATTCTAGAGTGCAGATATGACCTGGGATGTAGCTAAGGCTTGTTTAGTTAGATTTGATAGGTATTTTGCCTCCAAATTGAGATGCCTCATATTGAGTAACAATCCCAGAATCTCCAAGGCACTAATGAATCTTATTAGGCCTATGGGTAACCCCCATGATTTGAAATTTTCACACAATTGGGGAGATATTATTCCTTACTCTATTTCTACTATTTTTAGAATTTATGCTTTTAGGGGGAGCCCCCTCATGTATTGCCCTACCAAGTACCTTTAAAGGAAGGAATGCCTGAAGTTTTGTGGCAATTAGGAGGAGTACATGAAATGTTTCTGTTGAAAAGGTCACTGGGATCAATTTTTCCTACTTGCACTATGGCACACTAGTTTGTGATTACCAAAGTGGGTTGGCTCTTTTTGCATAAAATTTTGGATCAGTATAAAATGGTTGTCTCCCATTCCCATTTTTGTGATACTGAGGGGTTCTTTAATCGGACCTTGAGACATAGGATTAAATTGGGATAGATCAAAGATGACTTATATTATCTAGAGGACATTATAAGGAATGAGTTCTCATTGCAAGAATAGGAAACCAAAAAAGAAAAGTGGAGAGTCTATTCCTACATTCTAGAATTCATTCATTGTTTTGATAAGAAATATGGTCCTCTAGATAATGCTAATACAAAGGCTGATAAAGTAAATAAACTCGTGAATACCTTCCCTAAAATAATGGAAGGCATGAATGAGAAGAAACAATTTTTTATTGATTCATACCCAAATAAGGCCTGAGAGGTCATGAGGAGTTTGGCTTTCACTCCTAATGTAGGAGCTGGTCAAATAATTGTTCAAAAGAGGCCAAGCTACAATATAATTTAGAATAGAAAAACCATTGAAGATAAGGGAAAGTAGATAGTAGAATCTACTAGTGTAGTCCTAGAAGAAAGGCCTACTAAGCCATCCCTAAAGAGGAGAAAAACAATAACTGAAAAGAGTCCTCAAGTTGAGGAATATTCACCCACTCAATCCCCTTTGAGGATTGGAGAGTAATAGCTCATTGGCAAGAAAATTGAGCAAATGGGATCACAAGGAGGTATTTTTATCACTTAGGTAGACTTAGATGAGGGTGACCCTCAAGAACCTCCCACACCAAGTTTGGATCTAACAATTGCTGACTATAGAGGCAAGGAATTGGACCCTATGTTAGAACAAGTGAGTCATCAATTTTTGGCTAATGACAACTTTGTAAAATCTAGAGCTTTCTAGCAATTTGCATGGAGGGTGAACATGAATAAGTTTGAAGAAATGTGTAAGAGATTGAAAAAGAAGTATCCAAAACTAGATAAAGCCTATACTGAGAACCAAACAAAAGAAGAAATGATAAAATAATTTTAAAATATAAGCCCTGAGGAGGGAAGGAAAATGGTGAGGGCATCAAATATTCTATTGTTACCAAATTGGGACATTGCTGAAGCCTTAATTTTTAATTTTGTTTCAAATAAATTGAATTTGCAAGATCAAAATAAAAAGAACTTCCAAGGTACTACATTTATTGAAGATCAAGTTGCATTGGTTAGTTGGTTACTAGGAAGAGGATCGAGAGCTACATTATCACAACCAGATGAGTTTGGATTTATGGGAAACATAATTGTAAGGAGAGTTGCTGATACCTCTCATGTATAGGTAGCAAATTGGAATGTGGATTCATCCAAATTTCTTTTGGCTACTGCTAAGAAGGAAGAACAAGCCATGCTTGAGCTACAAAGTAAATATGAAACAATTCTGGATGCCTATAATAAGGAGGTAAAACAGTGAATTGAGCTTGAGAACAAGCTAATGGGAAGGTCTACAAGGCCTAAAATAACATACCCTCATCCTCCAATGGGACCTTTCAAATCCACCTCCCTCATAGAAATACCAAATACACCCCAAAGGATAGAATACTACATAGCAGAAGATTTTGAAGAAAAAAAATCAAGTTGTGGGCATTACATGTTGAGTTGGATGCAAAATATGAAGATAAATTAAGAAAGGCTCTCACATATTTGGGGGAAAAAATTGAATGGCCACTAGTTTATGATTAGTTGGCTAGGTTGATCAGTATTTGGGAGGAACTAAAAGAAAAAGATGAGGCTTTAAAGCCTATTATGAATAAGTGAGGGAAGAAAAGGAGAAGAAAAGAGGTGACATTTTTGTGTTATTCAATCATAAGGTCATCCCATGACCAAATTGAAAAGATTTATGACATTGTCACTGATATACCAGGTTTTGATAACAGGAGGGTTTGTTTGCAAAGAATAATAGTAGGCTACTTGAGTAAGTATAAGAGCCAAAAATTTGATTTGTTCCCACATGCTATAGACAGAAAGAATAAATTAAAAAGCAAAGATGAGTGAACCAAAAAATTAGATGATTTGTTCTTTATAAGAATGAATAAAATCATAAATGAAAAAGGATATGCTTGGTGGGCCACTTCAACTGAAGAGTTGGTAAAAGTTCAGTTATTCTTTGATTCTTTAAAACAAGATTTTGTTACTATTGATAATGAGGCTGAGTATATGCTCAAAAGATAGAATGATATTTTGCAATTCAAATCGCCAAATGATATAGTGTTTGACACATGGATGGTAGATATTTCTTCTTATGAGAAATTTGAGGAAGTTAGAATAGATGAAGATGAGATATAGGATGATGAGGTGTAGATTATTGACACATCAACACCAAATCTGAAAAATGAAGAAGGTGAAGGTCACCAGTTAGCTCTAGTTATAGGTACAAAGGCCCAAGATGTAGACGTGATAGAGAAAAAATCAAGGGTAAAAGTTATGGTGTCTATCCAAGGTGAAAATAGTTAAAATTTAAGGGTAAAAATTGATTTGCAAGCACCACAGGATGAGTCATCATTAGCTAGTTTAATCGCTACATATTCTAAAGATCTAAAATAGTGGTGACAAAGCAAGGAGTTGATAATTTGTAACAATGTGACATAAGTGAGCCTATCAATGAGTATTTTGATGCTGTTGGCATTCTATTACACTTTGTTTTGTCTTTTGCTAGCTGTATTTGTTTCTAGTTTGGAAGGATACTTATCAATCACATTTTCTCTTTTGCTTGTTGCAACTCATGCCTATATAAATGAGATTTCAAGGCAATGTGATGATATAAATTATGATGTATTTTTTGGGAATGTCAAGAAATAGTACAATTGGTCTAGTCATGTGTAGCTATGTTTGAATTTACTTCTAGTCATGTACTTTTTTGATGACAAATAGAAATGACAGTGTCGACATGAATTCATGGGTTCTTCATTGAGTCTCTATTGGTTCTTGTATTAATCAACAAAAGGATAATACAAAAGGGTATTTACACTAGATCTGTGTCACTATTTTTTTTCTCTGTTTCATGAGTTTATTAATTTTGAGATCATTTGAATAAGGTTCATCTGGTTGAATGTAGTCTAGATGGATTGCATATTTGTTTATTGTTGCTTTTAGTTGAAAGGATCATGTAACTACTTCAGTAGATTAGTAGAATTCATGAGTTTATGGAAGGGATATCTCATAAGAATGGAAATAGGTGATTACAGTAGATAAATTCAATTACAAGTTAATTGAACAAGATCTCTTGCTAATAGTTAACTCTTTGCCCCTATGGATAAAGCACTAGTCATATAAATCAGAGGTCTTAGAGAGTAAATTCTACAACTACATGTCCAAACATTTCAAAGTTAAAATCATTCTTGTTCCATTTTAGAGTTATAATGTTGGTCAGCACTTGTTTATGGTTTACTTTCTGGATATTAGGTAGTTTCTATTCCCAAAAGTAATTGTAAGCTGAAGGAGAATTAGGACAGAATCTACTTAAGATGGATGTATATAAATTAGAGAATATCAAAAAAATGGATAAATTGCATATGTGATAGGAATAGAGGACAAAAATTAGAATGAAACTAATATAATTCTCATGTGTCAATGGTTATCTAAAGCATCCCCTTGGTAAACCCACCTTGGTCTTGCAGAGCCTAAAGAGTAGGAAGCCATTTTGGTTTTGATGAAGTTGGTCCAAATGGTTTACACATAGAGTTGTTGATAAGAAGTGGCTATTCCTTAGATTGTATGGGTGTTATCATTTTGGTGTTGAGCATTTTGTGGTTTAGTAGTTTTACACACCAACAAAATGGAAACTCTATTGGGGACAAGTGTTCGTATTACAATTGTTAGATCCTATGAAATTATTTGTGGTTTTAGTGGACTTTTCTAGTGACAAACCTTGAGAATTTAAAAAGAAGAGAAGCAAAACCCCACTCCATAGGTGTACACTAACATGTAAAGTCCTTTTAAAGGTGTCTTATCCACTAAGAAAGAGTTATAGTCCCAAAAAAAATTCTGATTGGGTTAATTCTAGCTGTCCATTTCTTTTGTGATAATCCCATGATATTTTGTTAAGTCAATAGGACTATTATATTACTTTTCCCTAGATGGGTGGTGACTCATAAAGGTTTTAACCAGTGTCAAGTTAAAGAAAATTTTATATCATGGGAAGTGTGAAAAACACATAGGCAAATGTGAAGAAGAACCTAGCTATTAAGTTACAGACTGATCTTCCTCCTAGAGGAAAAAAAAACTAGGCTATGAAAGGAGTCCAGACGTAGAAGGGAAATTATTCCCAGGAGAAAATGGCAAAGGAAAATAATGCCTACATTTATGTTGAAAAGGAACCCTTTTGCAAGGGGCGTAGATCTCATCATGTTCTGTTTGATGATGATTTCTATAATACTCCTAAAATGATATGTCAAGAAAAGGTTGTCCAACCACATGCACTTATTCTACAAGATAGGACTAGTAATAATCTTTTCCAATGTAGCACACCCTTTCATGTCAGATTACTCTCCTAAAAAGGAAAGAACAAAACATTTAGAGCCTAAAATTTTTAATGATGAGAAGACCTCTAGTTCTAAGTTTACCATTCCTAACCCTAATGAGAATGAAATGTTTAGAATGCAACTTGCTGAGCAAGAAGCCATTGATAGGAAATTTTAGAAGGAAAGGGAGGAAAATATCATGAAGGCCCATGAAGAAAAGCAAGAGTTGTTATTGTCACTTAGGTTTGCACCCTTGTCCAAAGCCTATGCATGAGGACAACCTAGTGAAACATGGAAAAAACCTCCAAGCTATGGGACTTGAACTATGAGGTTAAGTCTCTAGAGAAGGCCGGCTTCTTCTTACTATTAGGATGCACCTAACTACTCTTGGAGAGGAAAAGGGAGAAGGAGAGCATGAAAGAAAATCTACCTAATCTAATCTAAAGAGGTGATGCACCAAAATAGAGTTTTTAGACCAATCTCTACCCATATATGCACTATTGAACTAGAATGAAACTAAGGATATACACATTCAAAATTTCTTTAATCTAGTAATCACATGCAGATCAGAAGACCAAGATGAATGACACAAGGAAAGAGAGATCTACTTATATTATCAATCATAGGCCAATGAGATACAGTCATGCAGATCATAGATCTCTACAAAACACCAATAAGAGGCAAAGAGTTCTTGTACTTTTGTACCAATGGCTAAAGGAGATAAGACGGAAAATCATGTAGTTTAGAGGCACAGGGGAATTTATACTGAAAATCTGTAGAATAGTAACAAAGAAAAAATAGAGAAAGGTCGACCCTTACAAAATTCACAAAATTTTGCCTTTATAGCCAAGGCATAACTAGGATGTCCTCCAACTATAATTACTTTGCAACAACCTGCCATTAAGTCCTACAGAGAATAATCATGGAGAAAATCTGATCTGGATATGTATCTAGATGCAATGATATCTGATCTTCTGTGTCAAATAATGCCTTGAGATGATAGAAATGGTGCCATAATTATGCTCTAACCAGGTAGATGGATTGGATCAAAGATGGAGTGTTCTTCCTAGTTTTGCATTCATTCTGGGTTGGTTGGGATTGATCATGAAGATCAAATCGCATAAAAAATCTTGACTTTCTTCATTTCTGAGCACTTGAATCAGCGAGGTCAGCAAGTCAACATAACCTTGTCACCAGAATGAGCCACATGGACCAATAACCTCTTTCCTTTCTACCACATCACAAGGTCTTCTTGAGTTGACCACCCCTTTCATTACTAATCACACCATCTTGCAACCCTGACCGTGACAGTCACCTTAACTGGCAGTCGCTAACCATTACTGCCTCCAACTATACCCACTGGGACACATGTCACTTAGGTGTTATGTCACTATGCATATCCTTTGAGCACTTTCCCATAGTGAGATAGTGTCCACTGTCAATTTCCTTAGATTTGACGATCATGAAGACTCGCCTTATTACTGCGCTTTGCCCTTAAAACTTCTAGGCCCACGAACCAACTCAACACACCTGGCATCTAACTCGGCCCAAACTAGTACCATCCCTATGGTTTCTTAACACTTAGCCCCACCTTGCTACATGTTGCTAAGGTTCTATGTTGCTATAGGTAATATTCTCACAACTTTCCATAGTGAGATAGCGCCCACCGTTGATCTCCATGAGATCAACGATCGTGGAAGATCCTCATAATATAGCGCTTGCCTCCATAAAGTTTTTGGTCCATGAATCCACTTGGCAACCACCTGGCACAACCTGGCATTGTCACCTTGGTGAGACCTAGCCCCACTAATCCACATTGTGCAATGGTGCTATGTTGCTATGGATAACATCCTCGCAGCTTTCCATAGCAAGATAGCGCCTACCATCAATTTCCTTAGATCTACAATGATCAACAAATTTGTACAATTGTGCATCGAGTTGGCTAAGTGGACCAATGAAAAACCACCATTGTACTATGACCCACCTAAAAAATGCCACCAAGGATGAGCCGTAATATCACTTGGAGAAGGGCGAGCCCATGATGTCATCTGTGCCACGCATCCCCGAGGTGCTATGTCGCTATGGTATCCTCCGAGCAACTTCCCATAGCGAGATAGCACCCACCCTTGATCTTCCTAGATATGGTAATGAGCAAGATGGGTCTAACCTATCAGTATACCAACCAATAAGAACTGGCCACGTGCCAACCTTTCTAACAAGTCCTCATTTACGGCCCGCCAAGTGAAGCAGGACCCATATTCTACATAGTTATACCTTAGCCAATGAAAAGATTGATCAACTGCCAACATGTGCCAAATTTTATCACTAATATCTAATAGGGCATACCTAGGACCCACCTTCCTTCTAATATCACCACAATATCACTTTTCGTCTAGGTGCTATGTCACTAACGGTGAGGAACAAAGATTTTTCAATAGCGCCATAGCGCCCATCGTGGATCTGTCAAAACTCAGTGCTAGAGAAACATCAAGGAAAGGGAGGACCCACCTGACATGTGGCTAAAAGGTACTATGTCACTATGGCGAATGATCATGCAACTTCCCATAGTGAGATAGCACCAACCATAGATATCTTTCAATCCGACAATGGGGAGCTTGCAGGCTTGCAAAAATATACCTAGGAAATAAGGAATATCATTGGGTTCAATCGTTTAATTTTTTCAATATTCTTGGGGATGTTTAAAATAACATTAAAAAGGGAAGTGACCATTGGGTGGGCAGTATTTAAAATTCAAATATTTTGCAGGGGGCACAATATGTAACAGTTACTAAGGGGAATAGCTAATTTGTAAAAGAAGAATGAGATAATAGCCAGTGCTTGGCAGCCTAAAATTGTGGGGCAAGTGGAATAACTTAAAATACAAGAGAAAAAGTTGCTAAAGGATCAAGATCTAAACCAAGAGGGTCTTTTGATATAACAAATCAAAAGTTATAAGACCCTAGATGTTAAACAAGATGTAGAACACGTTGTTGGTGTTCAAGATAAGGGAAAACAAAAGGAAGTTGGTATTAGGATAAATGAACCAACAAAGCCCATCCAGATCCATGATTCTTTATCACCTTCTAATGTTGAGTTAGGAAAAAGGAGAAAAGAGAAAGATGCTTTAGTTAAGAAATTGGAAATTGTAGAAAATGAGGCAGCCATAGCTAAGATGAATAAAAAAATTAAGTTTCTAGAAAATGCTAAGAAGCAGTCTATATTTTCTTGTGAAGATAATGATAAAACAAATATTGCAAGTTAAAATACTACTAAATTGTCTACTTCATCAAAAAAAATGGATCCCAATAAATCTATTGTAGATCCTAGTACTAGTAATGTTTTTAACAACAATGAAAGAAATGTTGTCAATACTTCTAAGGTTGATTTATAAAGAAGACCTATTCAATTAGAATGCTATAGACAAATATGCTTTGAAGGTATTTCTAGTTTTCCTAACCCAATCCCATAGGAAATGAGGAAAAGATTTCCCAAGTTTTCTAGAAATAATGCTATTACTTATGAGGATCACTTGAGAAATTTTCTTGACATGATGAGTGATTATGACGTTGAGGCTGAAGATATTATCATGAAGTTATTTGTTTAGTCATTAATTGAAGATGCTAGACAATGGTTCAAGAGGCTTCCCGAATCATCCATTTTAGATTGGAAAGACATTGAATATTGTTTTAAGGAACAATATGGTGATAAACAAAACCCAAGTTATATTCTAAGTGAGTTCAATAATATTAAAAAGTTGCATAATGAATCTATTACTAATTTTAACACTAGGTTCCAAAAGAGGATGTATAAGCTAATGTAAGCCATGCAAGTTTATGATAAGGTATGTATGATTACTTATTTGAACACCTTTGATGGTAAAATGGCATATCAGCTTAGGGATAAGGAGGCTAGGACTTTAAGAGATGCTTTTAGAATTTCTATCAACATAGAAAACAATTTGAGAATTTTAGGGAGATTGGAGAACAAAAGAGATTATCCTAGGTTATTTGGGAGTAAGGAAAATAGAAAAGAAGAGCACAAATATATAGGAGGAAAAAGGTAGGAGCCTAGTGAGATGAGTCAAGTCTTGAATGCTATAAAAGGTTTGAATCTTCCCCAAGGAAAGAATGATAGGAATTCCACTAAAAATAAGGTCCCTTACCAGTCCAATTTTGGTATACAAAATAGATTTCAAAATTTCCCTTATAATACTACTTGGAAGGATGGTCACTATAATGTTCCTCCTCTTAAAAATACCAGTAACAAGGTTACCCTAGATCCTTTATCTAAAAGTACCATAAATGTGGTAGATGACCCTAAACCCACTATTGAACGCACATGAAGTTTTGTTTTTCAGTTACCTCATGCTCCTAAGTATTGTGTAGTAGCTTTGTCATTTTCTAGAAATCAAACTAAGGTAGAAGAAAGTCAACAACATGAATAAAGTAGTGATGATGTAGGATGTAATATGTTTCAGTCACATTATGACCATTATGACAGTGATGATCCTGATACAGATGTAGTGGAACAAAGAGAGTTTCAAGGTCATATGCAACAAAAAGTATTTTTTGATGAAGAGAATGATGCTGAGGAAAATGTATGTAACATGGCATCTACTAGAGAGGAGGTGATACTAAGGAAGCCTTCCAGAGAAGAGGTTTATCAAATTACTACTAGTATGGTAGCTAAAGTACAAACTAGACATATGGCTCAGAATGTTGATAATGGTAAGGTGGCTAACATATTTATCAAGAAAATTGACCCTAAGAAAAAGAAAATTGTAAAACCTAAAGAAATTCCTACTGTGAAGGTAAAAATGCTAGATAAAAAGTGGGAACCAAAGAAAGGAGGAAATCTTAAGGAGTTAGAATTATCAAATAATTTTCCTAAGAAATTTGATGAGAAGGTATCGAAAGTGATCACTATAAATGACAAGAATCATCAAGGTATTTTTGATAAACATCATGAGAAAAAGGGGTATGACTATCGATAATCCCTTAGATTCTTCTATAGATGTGCTTAATGTTCTATCATAGATCACTATTAAAGTTCCTTTGTCTAAATTATTAAGGATCCTTGAACATAGAAATAAAGCTATAGCATGGGTAGGAAATACTAATGTAGAGACAAAATAAGATTGTAATGAAATTCATGATCCCAAGCAAGGAAGAAAAGAAAAGGTAAAAAATAAAGAAGTTGAAGTAGTTGTGTCTTAGATTCCTCAGATGTTTTTGGATAGCTCTATTAATGAATGCTTGGGAAGTGTTGAGACATTTTTTTTGAGTATTTTAGTGAATGGTAAAACATTAAAAAATTGCATCATTGATTCTGGTGCTACCAATACTATTATGCCTTTTGAAAAAATGAAGGAATTAGGTTTGAATGTTGATACCAGTTAGGGAAGATGTTGTGCCATGGATAAAAGAGAAGTGATAGTCTTAGGTACTATTAATACCTTACCTTATAGACTGATAGCCTATCCAGACAAGGAAATTAATATGAGTGTGTTGGTTGTTGATATTCCACCTTAGTATGTTATGTTATTATCTAGAAAGTGGAGTGATGCCATGGGAGGAAGTTTGTAATGTGATCTATCATTTGCTACTTTTAACATTGATTAGAATTTGGTAAAAATAAATAGAGAACTAAAAAGCATATATATGGTAGAAGAAGACATTGAGGATGATATGAAAAACTTTATGGATACAAATTTCAATGCATTTAGAGCAGAGGTCTTGAATTTTAAGAAGGAAAAGCATAAATATTAGATTGAAGTAGAATCTAATACAAAAATAGATAAGGGAGATTTATGGACCATGTTCTTTGATGGGCTTGCTACAAAGATGGAGCAGGTGTAGGTAGTTTGTTGATATCTCCAATAGGGGTAACATGCAAATTCTCTTTTACTTTAAGTTTTCCTTGTACCAATAATATAGCAGAATATGAGGCTTTACTATTAGGCCTTAGACTAGCTTATAAGCATGGGATAAAATGTTTAAATGTTAAAGGAGATTCTGAATTAGTTGTATCCCAAGTAATAAATCCTTGTCTCAAAGAATAAGAGATTAAAATAGTATTGAAATGTTGTATGGGATATGATTGAATGTTTTGATGCATTTGGGATAATTTGGAAGGATAGGACTAACAAAAAAATGGAAGACTTGTTAGCTAATATAGCAATAAAACCTGATGATGTTACATTGCCTAGTGTATCCAAAGTTGAGACTCAAATAAGACCCTCTATTCTTGATAATGTCCAAAATTGGCAAGTGTTTGAAGATGATAAGGCTATTTTGAGATTTTTTAATTTTGAGAATAATTGTATAGCCTATGTAGAGAATATAAATGGAAAGGACACTATTTTTGGGCAAGAAATTGTGTAGTTAAAGACAAATAAAATCCCAAAGGGCCAAGTCTCTAGAAACTATTTTTTACAACTAGGACAGGTCACAAATGAACACTAGTGAATATAATGCCAAAGATCTAGAAGAGGTAAACTTGGGAACTCAAGAAACACATAAAAAAGTATATATTGGTAAGAAATTTCCTCCTAAAATTAGGAAACATCTGATAGACCTACTAAGGAAGTATAGACATGTGTTTGCATGGTCATATGATGACCTAAAAGCATATAGGGAAGATCTTTTTCAGCATGAGATCCTTTTGAAACCAGATGGTAAGCCATTTAGAAAAAAGAAAAGGCCAATGAATCTTACCTTGTCTCCCAAAATGCAAGAGGAATTGATCAAGTTAAGAGATACTCGAATTATAAATCCTATCAGGCATTCCCCTTGGGTATCCAATTTAGTCCCTGTTAGGAAGAAAAATGGAGACATAAGGTTATGTGTTGACTTCAAGAATCTTAATATATCTTCATTAAAGGATAATTATGGATTGCCAAATATGGAAGCCATGTTGCAAAGGTTTAGTAGTTTTGAGCTAATGTCTATGATGGATGGATTTTCAAGCTATAATCAAGTGGTTGTTAAATAATTAGAACAGTTCAAGACTATTTTACCACTCCATGGGGTACTTATGTTTATGTCAAGATGCCTTTTGGGCTTACTAATGCTAGGGCTACTTTTCAAAGGGCTATGGGTGTAGCTTTTGCTAATATCATTGATAAGTTTTTGGTTGTATATCAAGATGACCTCATTCCAAGGATTATTACCATTGCATACATTTGGAGAAGGTATTTATTAGAGCCCTCAAGTATGGTATTTCTTTGAATTCAAGGAAATCTAGTTTTGGTGTTACTAAAGGAAAGTTGTTAGGACATTTAGTTGGTAAGAATGGAGTAAGGATTGACCCAAAAAGTGTAGAAGTAATAGACAAAATTTAGAAACCCAAAAGTGTTAAAGGTATTCAGTAATTCTTTGGACAAATCAACTTTCTTAGGATATTTATGAAAAATTTTGTAGAGATTAGTAGGCCTATATCAATGATGCTAAATAAAGGATGTGAGATTAAATGGGATGGTGAACCTAGCATTGCATTCCAGAAGATTAAGCAAGCTATTAAAGATGCCCTTGTTCTCAAAGCACCTAATTATGATAAACCAATGCATATATTTTCCTTTGCCTCATTTCACACTATTGCTATAGTATTATTACAAAAAAATAAGGAAGGTTATGAGAATCCCATTGCATTTTTTAGCAAATCTCTATACGCAGCAGAACTCAAGTATGATATAAATGAAAAATAGGCATATGCACTAGTGAAAGGAGTCAAAGCTTTTAGGTGTTACTTGATGGGAGCTACTATCATTTATTTTTTTCTTACTACTACTGTGAAGGATATTTTTTCACAACAAGAGGTATCTAGCAAGAGATGTAGATGGATCGATAGGATACAAGAGTTTAACATTGACATTCAAATCACTAAATTGGTTAGGGGTCAAGGTTTGGCCAAATTGATGATAGAAGCCAATTGAGAGGCAAACCAAATCAACCAATTTGATGATAGTTGTAGGCATAATCTTTGTGATATGGATACCTCTGACTAGTATAGAGATGTGATTTATTATTTACAAAACATGAAATCTCCATAAGAATTGATAGATAACTAGAAAAGGTCTCTAAAGTTATAGGCCATAAGGTATGTTATAGTGCAAGGATAATTATGTTGGAGAAGTATGGAGGGGGTGCTTTTAAAACGTGTATATGAGATTGAGTCTCAAAGGATTTTGAAAGAAATGCATGAAGGTTTATGTGGTCATCATTATATGGCTATGACCACTACTCATAAAATTCTTATGGCTGGTTTTTGGTGGCCAACACATTTTAGAGATGCCTATGAGTTTGTTAAGGTTTGTGATGCTTGTCAAAGGTTTAGTGGAAAGTTAAAATTCTCTAGGAATTTGTGATTGAGACCAATTGAAGTGTAGGCACCATTTCAACAATGGGGAATTAATTTTATAGGAGAAATCACAAACAAGTCTAGTAGTGGACATTCATGGATTTTGGTAGCTACTAAATATTTCACCAAGTGGGTTGAGGTAGTCCCTACTAAGAATGCAACAAGTAAGGTAGTCATTAATTTCATTTTAAACAACATTGTGACTAGATTTGGATGCCCAACAAAAATTGTGACTGAAAATGCTATGTGTTTCAGATTTGAAGAGTATAAGAATTTTTGTAACAAATATACATTATAGGTTACACATCTTCACCTTATCATCCTTAGAGGAATGGTCACACAGAGTCAAGTAATAAGAGCATTTTGAAAATCATCAAAAGAATTCTAGGAGAAAACAAGAAGGCCTAGGATTCAAAGTTGCCATTAACTCTGTGGGCTGATAAGGTAACTATGAAAAAGGTCATTGGATGTGATCCATTTGATTTGGTTTATGGAATACAAGCTAGGCTTCCCCAGAACAACTTAAAGGAGATGTATAAGTTTTTTCAACTCTATGAAGATGATATTGTTGATGAGATGCAACTCAGAATGGATGAAATCTTGCAATTAGAAGAAATAAGTAGAGAATCTTCTATTCAAAATGCTAAGCTACAGTCATAGATGAAACACTTATATGAAAAAAGGGCTAATGAAAGAAAGTTTTAAATAGGTGACATGACATTAATGTGGAATGCCAGACTAGAAGACAAAGGAAAACATGGTAAATTTGACCCAATTTGGCTTGGCCCATATTGCATCTATGATACAAATGGAGAGTACTCATATTTCCTAAAGGATTTAACTAGAGATATTCTTGAATTACCAGTTATTGGACAATTCTTGAAAAGATACTTTTCTTAAAGTATCTATTTTTCCATGAATAGTAGCTTTAGGGTTTTCTATGTTCTTGTACATTGTGTATATTCTGTAAATCTCTATAAATTTCCCTATATAGTCTGGTTCCTTGTTTCTGAGTTTTGACTTATGATTTTTGAAGATGTTGTCATTGTTGTATCAAGTTGGTGGTTTGCACTCCTAAAGATTCTAAATTCTTGCATAGACTCAAGTAGTCTATCATCCCTAGACAAAGCTACTGTTGGTCTGATTTTTTTTACATAATAACTTTCCTTAAAATCATGTTATAAAAATGAGATGTGAGTCCTTTTATTTTATCCTAGGGTTTCAAGTTTTTGTCTTATATTTTGATACCTTTAAAAATTTGTGTAAAACCCTAGGTCTTGCCATTTTTTAAAATTTTCATGGCATGAACTCTTTTAAAAGGATCGAATATTCTTTTCCCACCTACTTCAAAGTCATTGTTGGGTCCTTTTGAAAAGGTCTTCTCTCACTGTTGGATCTTGTTTGGATCCATGGATGTCACGTGCTCATTATAAAAAGTTGTGAGGCTATTTACTATACCAATGTAGTGACCATCAAAAAACTCCATCATGGTACTAAAAAATGTGGTCTGGCATAAGAGAAGTGTATCAATTTTAAAACATTATGGTCACATGCTCTATCCTAGGGTTTTCAATATCATAAAGGATGCACGAAAAGAAATTCACAAGTGGTGTCACCAGAACCCAAGTTTTTCTGGTGAGTTTCTATATTGCAACAGAAAAATCTATGCACCCTTCTAGTAGTAACATAGTGAGTGCTTAGAATATAAAGAAAGTGGAAACTTTTTAAAGTTGATGTGACCTCAGAGTTCCTATGAAGTTTCATAGATATGCACAACCACCTTTTTAGATAGCATTATTAATAGGTGAATTTTCAATTAATGTGTTACATGTTCTCTGTCACCAAAATTTTGAATCTACTAGAGGTTGCTATATTGCAACTAGGAAAGTCATAAACTTTATGGTAGTGACATAGCAAGTGCCTAGATATTGCAAAAAGTGGTTTTCTTTTAAAATAGGTGATGATTTTGAGGATCCCATGGAAGATATCCTACAAACTATGCATTTATTTCTATGATAGTCATGTCATTCATGGTTATTCTATTTTAATTTTCCCAGCACCAATTTTTGATGGGTCATCGAAAGTCACTATGTCACTACTAGAAAGTTAAGGACTCTCACTGGTAGAGAGGTAGCAACTAGTCATAAAGTTGTGATGTAATGACAAATTTTGAAAGATGGGCTCCAAATGAGTGACTTTTCAAAAATGAGCTATGTGGATCAAATTACATGGTGGCATCCTACTAAGCAATTATACACCAAAAATGTTGAGTCCACCGGAGCTCTCTATGTTGCTACCAAAAAGTTAATGACTTTTGCTAGTAGTGATGTAGCAACCTACCTGAAAATGACAAGCATAGCAAAGCCAAGGAGGTGTGATGTCACTCAGGATTAAAATAATAATATGTATATGATAGCAGGTTAAGCTAGCTCAGCATCAGTAGTAACTTGGACCCATGCCTCATGCATAAAATGTATAACAGATTTTGATCGTCAGATCAAGCATGGATCAATGATACTCACTATATCACTATGGAAAGATGTGCACTCTTTATGTATAGCGAGATAGTGAGTAAGGGTCCCACCATAGCTTAAAAGATTCATGCAGTTTCCATGCCCTCAGATCAACTTCCAATCTACGGCCATCACTATCTTGCTATGAAGAGTTGTACAAAGTTTATGTATAGCAAGGTAGTGAATGAGGGACCCACCATATTTCTCGTAAGATTTGTATCAAATATCTACCATATGATCAAAGCATAATCAATGGTTATCACTATCTCGCTATAGCAAGATGCTCAAAAGTTATGTATAGCAAGGTAGCGACTTGATGACATGTGTCCCTAGTCATCAGTGGGCCTAGATTGAAATGCCAGCATTGAAGGAAAGGTACAAATGGAAGCATTTTATTGGCTTGATTGTTAGTGTGTTAAGAAGAAAGGTGAGTTAGCCCAATTTTCTTTCTTGAATCATAGGATTTTTTGAGGATAAATGGTGCAAATTCAAAAGGAAATGTGATCCCACTCTATTTTCCTATTCTATGCATTATGATGAATGAAAGCTTTGCATGTGAGAAAAGTAGAGTATAATATAGGATATTTCTCCATTTCTAGTCTCATGTAAACAAAGATTTCATGTTTTCTTAGCACCAGAGCCTACTAATGATATTGTGTTAAGCTTGGCAAAGACGTGAAGAAACCCTCCATCTATTTAAGAGCTATTATAGAGGTTTAGAAAAGAACAAGCTAGGAAAATCAAGTAAGTACTAATATTATAACCTCTATAGCATTCTAGTTCCTATGAATTATAGTCAAGATGCCTCCCAAGAAAGCTTTTTATGGATAGGAATATTCATGACGATTTTCTAGAATTACTCATAGAGTCCACCACCATACCTACACAAGTTAAGAAATTAATTTCCTTAAACCCTAGGCTTAAGATTTTTGATGGCCTGTATGAAAAAGAAAATTGGGTTAGTGATGCAAAAACTACACAAAATAGTCTTGTTTTGTTCAAAAAATGGTTTTTAGAGAGGAATTTGTTTGCCCCACATGCTAACATCTAGAATTTTAATTTGGGAAAACTAGTAGTTCCAAGTGTTTTCATGGATTATGATTTGCTTAAAGAAATTGCCAAGAATTATGACCTAGCTATAGGTGTGGTGAGAAGAACTAATAGTGTGCCTCTAATCTCAATCAGTCCTGAGGAATTAGAGAGGTTTTTCACCTAGAGCCATTATCAAATTATCATGTGCCAATTAATCTATTAGAATTAGAAAATCAATACAAGGCAAAGAAGGATGTGAGTAGGGGTGGTGCACTAAGGGCACACGTTGGCACAATAGGAACTTTTCTAGTAATTACTATAGCCTCTAGGTAACCATTTAAGAATAGTATTTTCACTTCCTGGGATGTAGAGATATACAGGACCTTATGTCATTTTTTTGGTGAAGATGGGTAGGATTTCATGTCCATTGGCCTTATATATATGATGGTTCAAATTGCCTCTTTTGGTGTAGATGTTATTTTTTATTTTGCTTCCTTTTTAATTGAAGAAATCCATGTTGGTTTGGTTGGAATTACCAAAGGGAAAGTGGAGAAGACCTTTGGGCACTATTCTCTATTGATGCACATGTTCTTGTTTAAAGGGGTGGCATATTTTGGTAAAGAGATGGAATTGAAAAGAGAGGAGGATGGGGGAGCATTGCCAGTCTAGTTGTGGAGTGTAGATATAACCTAATATGCAAATAAGGCTTGTTTTGTCAGATTTGATAGGCATTTTATCTCCAAATTGAGATGCAACATATTTAGTGACAATCCTAGAATCCCCAAGGCACTAATGAGTCTTATTTGGCCTATGGATAACCCCCATGATTTGAAAGTTTCATACAATTGGGGAGATATTATTCCTTACTCTATTTCTACTATTTTTAGAATTTATGGTTTTAGGGGGATCCCTAATGTATTGCCCTAGCAAGTACCTTTAAAGGTAGGAATGGCTGAAGTTTTGTGGCAATTGGAGGAGTAGAGGAAATATTTCTATTGAAAAGGTCACTGGGGTCAATTTTTCCTACTTGCACTATGGCACACCAGTTTGTGATTAACAAAGGAGGTTGGCTCTTTTTGTAGAAAATTTTGAATTGCTATAAAATGGCTATCTCCCATCCCCATTTTTGTGATACTGAGGGGTAATTTAATCAGACCTTGAGACATAGGATTAAATTGGGATAGGTCAAAGATGACTCATATTATCTAGAGGACATTATAAGGAATGAGTTCTCATTGCAAGAATAGGAAACCAAAAAAGGAAAGTGGAGTGTCTATGCCTAAGTTTTAGAATTCATTCATTGTTTTGATCAGAAATATGGTCCTCTAGATAATGCTAATACAGAGGTTGATAAAGTAAATAAACTCATGAATACCTTCCTTGAAAAAATGGAAGCTATGAATGAGAAGAATTTTTTTATTTATTGATTCATACCTAGATAAGTCTAGAGAGGTCATGAGGAGGTTGGCTTTCAATCCTAATGTAGGAGCTGGTCAAATAATTGTTCAAAAGAGGCCAAACTACAATTTAATTTAGAATAGAAAAAACATTGAAGATAAGGGCACGCAGATAGTAGAATCTACTAGTGCTATCCTAGAAGAAAGGCCTTATGAGCCATCCCCAAAGAGGAGAAAAATAATAAAGGAAAAGAGTCCTCAAGTTGAGGAATATTCACCCACTCAATCCCCTTTGAGGATTGGAGAGGAACAACTCACTGGTGAGAAAATTGAGCAGATGGGATCACAGGGAGGTATTTTTATCACTTAGGCAGAGTTAGATGAGGGTGACCCTTAAGAACCTCTCCCACCAAGTTTGGATCTAACAATAGCTAAGTCTGGAGGTAGGGAATTGGACCTTGTGTTAGAATAAATGAGTCATCAATTTTTTTTTGATGTTAGCTTTGTAAAATCTAGGGCTTTCCAACAATTTGCATGGAGGGAAAACATGAATAAGTTTGAAGAAAGGTGTAAGAGATTGAAAATAGAGCATCTAGAAATGGATGAAACCTACAATGAGAACCAAACAAAAGAAGAAATCATAAAATAATTTTAGAATATAAGCCCTAAGGAGGGAAGGCAAATGGTGAGGGCATCAAATATTCTATTGTTACCAAATTGGGACATTGTTGATGCTTTAATTTTCAATTCTATTTCAAATAAATTGAATTTGCAAGATCAAAATAAAAAGGACTTCCAAGGTAGTGCATTTATTGAAGATCAAGCTACATTAGTTAGTTGATCATTAACAAGAGGATCTAGAGCCACATTATCACAACCAGATGAGTCTGGATTGACGGGAAACATAATTGTAGGGAGAGTTTTTGATACCTCTCATGTACAAGCAACACATTTTAATGTGGAGTCATCCCAATTTCTTTTGGCTACTACTAAGAAGGAAGAATAGGCCATGTTTGAGCTACAAAGTAAATATGAAACAATTCTTGAGGCCTATAATAAGGAGGTAAAATAGATAATTGAGCTTGAGAATAAGCTAATGGGAAGGTCTACAAGGCCTAAAATAACATACCCTCATCCTCCAGTGGAAACTTTCAAATCTACCCCCCTCATAGAAATAACAAATACACCCCAAAGACTAGAATAGTACATAGCAAAATATTTTGAAGAAGAAAAAAGTAAGCTATGGGCATTACATGTGGAGTTGGATGCAAAATATGAAGATAAATTAAGAAAGGCTCTCACATATTTGGGGGACAAAATTGAATGGCCACTAGTTTATGATCAGTTGGCTAGGGTGATCAGTATCTAGGAGGAACTGAAACTAAAAGATGAGGTTTTAAAGCCTATTATGAATAAGTGGGAGAAGAAAAGGAGAAGAAAAGAGGTGACATTTTTGTGTTATTCAATTATAAGGTCATCCCATGACCAAATTGAAAAGATTTATGACATTGTCACTAATATGCCAGATTTTGATAACAGGAGGATTTGTTTGCAAAGAATAATAGTAGGCTACTTGAGTAAGTATAAGAGCCAAAAATTTGATTTGCTCCCGCATGCTATAGATAGAAAGAATAAATTGAAAGGAAAAGATGAGTGGACCAAAAAATTAGATGTTTTTTTTTCTATTTAAGAATGAATAAAATCATAAATGAAAAAGGACATGCTTTGTCGGCCACTTCAACTGAAGAGTTGGTAAAGGTTCAGTTATTCTTTAATTCTTTAAAATAGGATTTTGTTACTATTGATAATGAGGCTGAGTATGTGCTCAAAAGACAGAATGATAGTTTGCAATTCAAATGGCTAGATGATACAGTGTTTGACACATGGATGGTAGATATTGATTTCGATGAGAAATTTGAGGAAGTTGGAATAGATGAAGATGACATACAGGATGGTGAGGTGCAGATTATTGACACATTAGCACCAGATCTAAAAAATGAAGAAGGTAAAGGTCACCAGTTAGCTCTAGTTATAGGTACAAAGACTCAAGTTGTAGACATGATAGAGAAAAAATCAAGGGTAAAAGTAATGTTGTCTATCCAAGGTAAAAATAGTAAAAATCCAAGGGTAAAAATTGATTTGAAAGCACCATTGGCTAGTTTAATCGCTACATGTTCTGAAGATCCAAAATAGTGGTGACAAACCAAGGAGCTGATAATTTGTAACAATGTGACATAAGTGAGCCTACCAATGATTATTTTTATGATGTTGGCATTCTATTACACTTTGTTTTATCTTTTGTTAGTTGTATTTGTTTCTAGTTTGGAAGGACACTTTTCGATCACATTTTCCCTTTGCTTGTTGCATCTCATGCCTATGTAAATGAGTTTTCAATGCAATGTGAGGGTCCAAATTTTGATATATTTTTTGGGAATGTCAAGAAATAGTACAGTCAGTCTAGTCATGTGTAGCTATGTTTGAATTTACTTCCAGTCATGCACTTTTCTAATGGCAAATAGAAATGACAGTATTAGCATGAATTCATGGCTTCTTCATTGAGTCTCTATTGGTTCTTGTATTAATCAACAAAAGGATAATACAAAAGGGTATTTACACTAGATCTGTGTCACTATTTTCTATCTTTGTTTCGTGAGTTTATTAATTTTGAGATCATTTGAATAAGGTTCATCTAGTTGAATGTAGTCTAGATGGATTTTATATAGGTTTATTATTTTTCTTAGTTCAATGGATTATGTAAATGCTTCAATAGATCAGTAGAATTCATGAGTTTATGGAAGGGATATCTCATAAGAATGGAAATAGGTGATTATAGTTGATAAATTCAATTAAAAGTTAATTGAACAAGATCTCCTGCTAATAGTTAACTCTTTGCCCCTATGGATAAAGCACTAGTCATATAAATTAGAGGTGTTAGAGAGTAAATTCTACTGCTACATGTCTAAACATTTCAAATTTAAAATCATTCTTGTTTCAATTTAGAGTTATAATGTTGGTCAACACTCATTTATATTTTACTTTCTAGATATTACATAGCTACTATTCCCAAAAGTAATAGTAAGCTTAATGAGAATTAGGACCAAATCTACTTAAGAGGGATGTATGTAAATCAGAGAATATCAACAAATGGATAAATTACATATGTGATAGGGATTGTGGATGAAAATTAGAATGAAACTAATATAACTCTCATGTATCAATGGTTATCTAAAGCATCCCCTAGGTAAACCTGCCTTTGTCTTGCAAAGCCTAAAGAGTAGGAAGGCATTTTTATTTTGTTGAAGTTGGTCCAAATGGTTTACACATAGAGTTGTTGATAGGAAGTGGCTATTCCTTAGATTGTATGGGTTGTATCATTTTGGTGTTGAGCTTTTTTTGGTTTAGTAGTTTTAAACACCAATAGGTTGGCCAAGTAAATGCTGGTGAAGACCTTATTTCATTTGTTTAGCATTAAGAATGCTCTGTTGCAAGTCGGACCAGAATGTTCCCAAGGTATAATTAATGCATATTTCAAATCATTCATCCTAGGGAAATTTTTCATCTCCACTAGCTCTCATTATCTAGGTAGAAAATATTGGATACCCTATTTTATTCATTTATCCTTGAGATAACTCCAACACATGATAGACCTAAGCATTCACAAGGTGAACTAAATGGAATGGGGAAACAATTTTGGGATGGAAATATCTCAAACCTCATGATGAGTACTAGATATCCTTAAAGTCAACATAGATGATTTCAAGTTGGCCTAATTCCACATGGGTCATTCAACTTGGTTTGGTTTGGGCAAGTATATTTTATTTGGTACACAAAATTGCATTCTTCTGTAGTTTGAAGTTGTTGAATGGTTCATCTTTCAATCCATTCATTCTAAAACCAACCCATTATCTCTATTAGCTCTAAATGGCTAGGTAAATGCTAGTGAAGACCTCATTGCATTCATTTAATCTTAAGAATGGTTTGGCACATGATGGACCTAAGTATTCACAAAGTGGACTAACTGGAATGGGGCAACAATTTTTGGATGGAGATAATTCAGATTTCATGAATGGTACCCGAGATCTCTAAACTCTACAAGGAAAATGTCAAGTAATCCTAAGTTCATTTATTTAAATTTTGGGATACTCAACTTGGTTGAGCTTTTGTGAGAAATTTTTAGTTGGTGTTAAAAAAAGCATTCTTATGTAACTGAAAGTTCCTAAATGGTGCATTTTTAAAATCATTTATCTTCGGAACAATCTATAAACTCTTTTAGATTTTTTTGGCTAGGTGAACACTAGCGAACACCTCATTTATTTTTTTAATCCTTAACAACACTTTTGTGCATAACAAACCTAATTCTTTCTAAGGTGCAATAGGTAGAATGGGGCAGAAATTTTTGTATGGCAATATCTTGAACCTTGTAATGGGTATCAAAGATATATGAACTTTATAAGAATGGTTTCAAGTAGGCCTAAGTGCACATGGATCATCTTTGGGTTTCTTGACATGGTTTGGTTTTGGTGAGAAAATTTCAATTGGTACAAAAAATTACATTATTGCATAGTTGAAAGTAGTTAAATGGCACGGATTTCAAACCATTCATCTTGGGACAAATGTGTGAGTTCCATTAACTATAGTTGGTTGGGTAAACCCTAAATAACACCTTCTCTCATTCATTTAGCACTACTAATTCTTTGATGCATGTCAAACCCAGGGGTTCCTAAGGCATACTATGTCAAATTGGGCTTCTTTTACATTTCTGAATACAAGGTTAGTTAGCTTTTGTTTTGAGGACTCTAATATAGTTAGTTATCTTGTGGTTATGTGAAGTGTTTGTGAAGACATGATTGCCAATGGATAATTTATAGGTTAAGATCAATTCCATCACAACCACTTTAAATGATTTATTATCCAATACCTCCAATTCATGTTACAACTAGGTTATGTAGTGATGGAAAATGCCTTATTAGAATGCAAGAAATACAAAATGAGTTTATCCAATGCATGGTCAAGTTAAATCAGTGTGTGCAACTTAAACTCAATTTAACATTAATGAAGCTTTCTAGACCATAACCTTACAAATTTAATGCAACTATTATCTTGATATTCTTTAAACGTAAGAAATAAGTAGTAATAAAATATCCTAATGCACATAGGCATACATAGGATCATTGAACTAGTCATTACATCATTCTTTGGTTTGCATAACTATTATATATGACATATTGCATATGTGTCATTTAAAAAATAAGATGTGTGAATTTTCTCTATCAAATGCATCAAATATCTCTACTAGAAATACTCATGTATGGAAAACATGCATTTTTTAATAATGATCTACTCTTATGGCTATTATCCCATACATATTAATAATGTTTCCTAACAATAACCAATTACATGCATCTAGTAGATACCATAATATTATACTAAATATAATAAGACAAATGATAAGATTATACCATAAGATACAAGTGAATGACTTCAAATGAAATGCAAATTGTATAAGCATATAGGATTACACTGAATATCTTTATGTGTCGATAATCCAACAATACAAAGAATTTAAGCACATAAGCATACAAGAGATATATTTTGATATCCAATAATTACATGCTTCAGATATATGTCCAATAATCTGATGTACATCTACTATACATCAATTGCATGTTGAATAATGTCATGCATCAACTATATCCAATAGAATATACAAAAAAATTGTCTTCTAAGGTCATATAGGCATAGAATCTATATACCTAATTCACTCATTTCCTACAAGGGGAAGAAAAAAATTCACATTTTTTCTTCAATTTCCATGTCAAGTGAGATGGAGATGATGATGTAGTCTTCCACACATGCTCACTAGTCCTCTTATCAAGACTCTTATGCAAATCAAGATTAAAAAAATTAATAAGTATAATCATCAATAATTATTATACATTGATATTGAAATTTGTGTACACATAAAATAAAACATTGTCTTACAACTACCAAATAGTCACAATTTATATCCATCTCAAGATATCATAGACAATAAAGAGTAATAAGGCCCTACAATAACAACAAAAATAATAGAAAAATTGCATAAATGAATATCATTTAAAATATTACTATTACAGGTATTAAAATTGAGACTTTAGTATAAACTCTTTATACCTTAGTCAATAGTTCTGATCTTGCTAGTGCAATAACAACTCTAAGATCAGAAGGGTCACAAACTATCAAAGGAGTCTATGTGTTGTGCCTACCCCTAGTTTACTTTCCATGTTATATTGTCAAATTCTTTTAGGCTAGCTATATGGTTATATTTTATGATTAGTGGTACTTGGTTACATGATTTGATTTGGATGTTATTTCATACTCAGTTCATATATTTGATGAGCTATTTGATACTCAATTATTTCATGTGTTCATGATTACTCTTTCAATGATGATGCATGTATGTTCATATAGTGATTTTCAATTATCTTATGATGATGGATAGATGGATGATATTATGTAGTTTCTATGTTTACTCACCCTATACTTTCATGTGTATGGTTTACTTGTATCTTTTACTTTATGTTTGATATTTCTAATGTGGTTGAGGGAGATAGTCATAGTCACCTACTAGATGAGATTTACATGATGCACCACTCCTTGTCATTTCTTATTTAGTTTAAGTTTATATGTATATGCACATGCACATGTATCTTTTACTTTATGTTTGATATTTCTAATCTGGTTGAGGGAGATAGTCATAGTCACCTACTAGATGGGATCTACATGATGCACCACTCCTTGTCATTTCCTATTTAGTTTAGATTTATGTAGATTGCAAGTACTGGACATTGACTTCCCTAAATTTTTAGGATGAGTGTGCCCTATCATAGTATCTTGATGGTAAAGAGGGGAGATAGTTCTTGAGTCCAAAACCCAACTCTAAGCTAATTTTCCTAGAAAGTAGGACAAATATCTAAGTTATTTACCCTTCTAAATTCATCAAGTAACATTAATTCAAAATTTTGACCCGTGAGTTTGATTTAATACTCTATCTATAAAATGAGTTTTCTTATTTAGTTTTGTGGGTTTATTGTGATTCTTTAGTTATAATTAAATCAAATAAAAATATTATTAAATGATTTAATTTAACAAAAAAATTATAAAGAAAAATCAATATATAATTGTATTTAATTAATTGCGAAATCAATTAAATAAAGGAACTAAATTTAAAAGATTTAATTAATTTTTGAATTTAATTATAATTTATTTAGGAGTTACATTTTAATAATAAGCTCTAAATATTATTATTAGTTAAATTAATAAATATATAATTAAAGGCATCTTGTAATTTAATTTGAGAGAGAGAGAGAGAGAGAGAGAATAAATTTAGTAAAGTTTATTTTAATTAAAATGTGAAAAGTTTGCACATAAAATTAAAATAAAATAAAATAATAAAGAAAAGGGTTTGCATGATTATAAAACTGAAACCCTAAAGCGAGAAAGCTATTTATTAAGAAGTTAGAGCTCATTTCTCTAGACACATGTTTGGAGGAGCAAATTTTGAGAAAGAGGGTTTTCAAGAAGATAGAAATTTCTTGCAAGCTCTGACATCTATCTAGTTAGCATCAGATCGAGGTAGGATCTTGTTGAGTTTTGCACAGTAATTTCCCTTCAAAATTTCTCTTTCTTCTTAGTGTTTGTATGGATTTGTTTTTAGAATTTATTCAAGTTAAAAACCTTGCTATCAAATTTATTGTTCTTAATTATTAAAAATATCTATGAATTAAATCAATTTGAAACTCTTGTTTGAATATATAAGTTTTGGAAATTGGAATGGATTTAGAAAATTATAATTTGGGTAGGGTTTCAAAAAAATCAAGATTTTATATAATGAATTCGATCTATTTTTTGTAGTTTTCCTATCATATCTATGTTATAATTTTATCATATATATAAATATATATATACCATGGTAAATTAATAATTAATGTGGTAATATATTATAAATTTTTTTTATGCAATATTTTGTAGGGGGCATTGATTTTTCTTAAACCAATTTTATTTAGAAAAAATGAAATAATGGTTTGAAGGGGGGGTGAGGGACACCAAATCCCTACCCCACCCTATGACTACAAAATGTAGGCAACACGACAGCCTGCTGCTACAAGAGCAACACTATCATGGCTTCATAGAGCCAGTGGACAGGCCTAAAACATTTAAATAAACTACATTTTTTAATTAATTTTTTAAAATAAATTTTTAATTAGTTTAATTTATAATTAATATTATAATTAATTTTAAATAATTATTATTATATTATCAATTTTAGTAATTATTGATTATTAATTAATTAATTAATATCATTTTGTCAACGGTTTAAAACTTTTTATTATTATGATTTAATTATCATTATGTAATTTAATAATATTTATTAAGATAACTAATTATATAGTTATAGTTAATCGCAATTTAACTCAATTTTAATTTGGAGAAAATTTTAAGGAAGTTTAGATGTTGTTAAGTGGTAGTTCATTTTTATATAAGAAAATGGGTTTTATGTTTAGATGATTTTTATGAATGGCTGAGTGGACTCAAAAACCTTAGCAAATCTAACACTTAAAAATGAAAACTTGAACAATATTTTTAAATCAAAATCTTATGTTGCAAACCAATTATGAAACTACACTTGTTGTGATCTACATTTAACTTTGTGTTGGGTTTGGGGTTAACCTAGTATGTTGACCGGTTTTGGATGTTTACCAGAGGCCTAAGAGTTATTGCTTTATGATTTTTATGTGATGTCATGGTTTTGTGATTTGATCTTTGAGTTATGGATCAATGGATTATATTATAATTTTTCTTGGAGAATTATATAAGTTTTGATCTTCTATCTTTTGGTGTTTTCTAGTTGCTTGTATAGAACTGATGTGTTTTATTGTGATCTTATGAGACTTTCTGCTATTTTGAGCTTAGGGTAGGTTATCTTTGTGTATGTTGGGAAGTTTCTTGCAATGGAGGTCAGAATCCTAAAGAGGTTGCCTAGGTAACCCATTGTAGGTTGTTTTAATAAGTGATAACATTTTATTAAATGGGTTTAAAATGAATTTAAAAGAGTTAGTATTTTTCCTTTTCCATGCCTCAAGTGCTAGTATAGGCTAGGATGGGAGTAGAGAGGATGCTTGATTGCGACCTTGCCTTGTTAGTATGCCTTTTTTGTACAAAAGGATACTAATGCTACATAGATTCACTAGGGGGTTAGAGTTTAGAGAGGCTACTAGGGTAACCTTAGAGTTTACTCATGCAATGACACTTTCCCACTTACATAGTAAATTTTCTACGTATCTTTGTTTCCTCTAGGTTTAGACATCATTTTTGTCTTGGTACCTTTGAGATAGATTTCTATTAGGTTTTCCTTAACCTAGATGTTGGTTATGACTTTTGGGTTTGATATCCACATGAGAATTGAGATAATCTCCTCAACATGGTGGGAGTGGGCCTTTTAGGTTCCATGAGGTTGGGTGGTAGTTTTTTTATACCATTTAGATTCGACAACTAGATGTCATTGTTGGATGTACTTGTGCAGCTGTTCCTTTCATTTTGATCTTGTATTTTTGATGGATGGTTTTATTTTATTGTATTGCATTTAATTATCAAAGATCTTATGAGATGATGTAATTTACTCATGTTGTATATTCTTTTAACTTTTATACCCTATGAATTGTACACTAGATGATTATGCATTCTAGCTATACCATGTGTCATCTTATGTAATTGTATATTATTTAATTAGATTTGTACTTATAGTTATTCTATGATGTGGAATTGTTATGTTCAAATTTAGTATTAATAAAACTTATGAATGTGATTCAACATCATGGAACCCTTAAGAAATATAATATGTTTATGGATTTTTTATGTATGTGATTTATTGCTTCCACTATATTATCTCTTGCTATTATAATCTTTCAAAAACATGTTTGGCAAACTTAGTGAAATTTTAGGTTAATTTATTTTGGGTTCCCTGGTCAGGCGTTACACTATGATAACACTAATTTAAATTATATAATATGATTATTAAATATAGTTATAAATAATACATATACTATTATAGAACACCATTAATAAATCAATTATATTACCTCTATAAATTATATGCTACCACATCTTTCTATGTGTAATCTCAATGTTGAAGGTGCAATATTGGCCTAATGCAAATGTATATAGGTTTATTAGAAAAAAATTCATATACAAATATAACTACTATTGATGTACCTATTATGATTCATTAGTACATATATGTTAAAAATTAAAGTCCTTCAAGATAACTTGGGGGGAAGGAGGGTGATTCATTAATGCATTTTAAAAAACTCTCAATATCTTTATTAATTTTTACATACGTAAACAATAGATATAACAACCATATAAAGATGATCATGCACAATAACACCATATATGTTAAGTAGGGAAACTATTGATTAGAGGAAAACCATGGTGGGAATGATGCCCACAAGATGATGTACTAATATAAAAGTTTCTTTTGTAAGAATGGACCTTTCTAAGAGCCAATGAAATAGAATTAGTACATATGAGTCCATGTTAGTAGACTTTTAATGCTTTTTTTAATATTCCAACTCAATTAGGAGTTGTACCAACCCTGTTAGGAGTTGAAAGGAGGACAATTGAACCCATCGTTCAAATAGCCTCAGATTGTCTTCACTAAACAATCTTTAGGATAACATATCCAAATTTTGAACTGAATTAAAAATAACTCTTTTTCCCAATATAGTTCCTTTGAAGCTCACAATAAATCTTCAGCAACAATATTAGCTCTGATCTTTTTGAAATTTTCATTTAACCTCTTATATATAATAACCATCTACACTTGATCACATGCACACTTTACCACAAGGAAATGATCATTCCTTTATACCAAGTCCTAAAACACATATTGAGTTATCCTTGAGGCTTTCACAATTTATAATAATTAATCTAAGACCTCACTAAGATGTTATATTACATAATACATCACAATTAATCTATTTCTTCAAAGATATTTGCAATATTTGGCTCACACGAATAAACACACTAAATAGACTTCATAAGTCATCTCAAAATGAATATCTAATTTTTCCATCCAGAACATAGCATCTTGAACATGTATTTTACCTTCCTCTAATTACATTGAACATAATTCTATTTCTTCTACAAGATATAACCAATTTACCAATACCCATTTTCTAGAAACTTTCTCTAAAAGCTACTTCCAAGAAGCATCATATAACACTATTATATCTCCACATCTCTTTCTTCACAATTTACCATAGAATCTTTAGACATACTTCAATATCTCCTTAAGCACAAAAAACCTAACTCATAATCCTCTAAATGTATCTAACAATGGAGCTTTAACAATGCCTCTAACATTCCCACTTATTCATTTGTATTTAGAGTTGAAATTGAATATGTAATGTAAATCTAGAAATTCTTGAAATTACCAAAAATAAGATACATACCTCATGATGGAATTAATCTAGAAATGCCTATTTTTTGATGTCTATGCATAGTTTTGGAGAATTCTGCAACATACTCCTAACTAGAAATGCCAAGATGAAGAAAAACTAGAAAGCTTTTGTCTTTTAAGGGTAGGTCAACCTTGACCTAGATAGTGGGGCACAATCTTACCCCTAGGGACAATCTTACTCCTCATTGAAAGTCATCCTTGACCCCAAAATTTTGACCTTGACCTACACTACTCCAATGAAAATTCTATTCGTAGATCTTGAAAGTTCAACAAAAAGGTTATCTAAATATGCACTGATATTCATTACCATGTACCTGTATCTACAAGAAAAATAGTTTTGTTGCTTGGATAAGGGGTTTTCCTTGGTCACACCCTTGTTTGGAATCAACCTTAATAATGGAATTTAAATAAATAATTCTAGCAAGTAGTAGAAGTAACTCTAATAATAGAGCTATGATATTCAATAGATATGTAATTATATTTAAAATGTAAACAAGTATGTTGATATGAAAGCTTGAACATAACATTACCAAATGTAAATCAAAACCATAAATGTAAATCAAAAACTTCCATGATTGTATACTTGGAATCCACCTTGACAAAAGAATGAATAGATCTTGAAGATGAACAAAGGATCTTGAAGGAAGATCACACCACCATGATGGTTAGATCTAGGGTTTTGAATGATGAGTCTTTAATGTTTGAACCAAATCCCTTCAAAGACTTGGATGCTTGAATCCTTGAATTTCAATAGAAAAATTGAATGGAGATAGTGGCTTGGATGCTTCCTTGAAAATGCTTGATGGAATGCTTCCTTGATTTTGAAAATAATGGATCGTCTAATATCTTCTAATTGAGAAAATGAGAGGAGAAAGCTTCCTTATATAGTGATCTAGGGTAAAAACTTCCAGAGAGGTTGACATTGGAGAATTAAATCAACCCCTAAAAATGGACCTATATTAAAATAAATTTAAGAGTTTACCATATTAGAGACCAAAATAGGTGACCCAAAAGTGACAAAACAATTATTTCTGAAACCCAACATCTAGGAATCATGGAACCTTGAAATTTGGACCTTGGGTTAGGGACCTAGGTCAGGGTCAATATTGAGCTTGACCTTGATGTCACACATCTCTGGATCTTATTCCAAAATGCTACAAAAATGTAGAAAAAAAGTGGAAAAGGGGTTGGATATAGAGGGAGAAAAGCATAATAGGGGGAAAATAGCTAGATCTATGAAAATAACTAATCAAGGCACTTGACATGACCCTAGACCACTTACTCAAAGGGCTAAACATTCTTAACATGGAAGTTCTTTCATTTTAAGATGATATATTAAGTCCCCACTTTAGCAAGAGTGTGAATTTAATGAAAACTCTCAATAAAGGAGAAGAAAGAAGAGATACAAGTGGATTCACAATGAGATAAAATAACACTTAGATAAGGACACAAGAGCCCATGCTAAGGATTCTAACTCAAAATACACACATGAGGGTGTGAAAACAATGAAAAACTTAAAAAAAAAACTAAAAGACACAAAAGATGGGTTAGTACTAAAAAAAAAACCCAAATCAACTAGCAAAGGAAACCTTGCTAAGAAATGATTCCTATGCTAATATCATATTTGGAAAGCTATCATAAAAGTATAAATGATTACATAAGAAAGACAAGAGAAACATTATAAATAACATAGCTTCATTATCTAGCCCTACTAGCATGAAAGAGAAAAGAGAGAAAAGAGGAAGTGGTTACCTCACCCAGTAAGATGCCCACCTTACCATGAATCCCCAAGGGAGGGAGAGCCAAATAGGTGGCCAAACCTAATAGTTCACCCAAAAACTATTCTTACAATTGTAATGTATCTTCTGATAGCTTCTAGAATACCCCTAGATCCACCTTATTGTATCACTATGAATATGAAATGTGTGTCTCCTTAGGATTTAGAAACTTATGTGCATTAGCTTTGGAAGATTTAGCATATTGAAAATGTGTATCTTTTTAAGATTTAGCAACATATGTATATTATTGTCCAAGGCATAGCATGTTGAAAATTAAAAAATGCACATCTTCAGGATTTAGCAACTTATGTGTGTTACCTTCAAAGCATTGAGCATATTGAAAAATTAAAAAGTGTGTGTCTCTTCAGGATTTAGCAACTTATGTGTATTTCCTTCCAAGGAGTTAGTATGTAATTTGAAAAACTGTAGTATAAGAGAGACCCTATGTATGCCCCCCTCCTTATCATGGCTATCTACTAGACATGACTAGGAAGAGAAAGATGATACCTACTTCACAATGCAAGGAGATATCATGTTTAATAACAATATATACCATATTATTAGTGAGGGATATTGACCCCTACATCCAATAGTGTAGATAATTGTGAAAAGGATATATCACTCATGGAAAAAGGATCCTCAATGAAAGAGATCTTATCAGCAAGACCCCCACCACAGAGGAGCATTTTTAGATAAAATATCATCTTTCAATGATAAACCAAGCAAGAACAAAGATTCAATCATCAAGCCCCCTATAAAGAAGAAGAAGAAGAATCTTTGGAATTAGGAAAATAACTATAACACCAAAGCAAGGGTAAGAGTTTATAAAGAACATAATTTACAACATAGAGAAGAGGTGATGAGCTAGGACAACAACCTTTCATACAAAAAGGTTATTCATAATCAAAACATCTATTAGTATGATGAAATAATATTGCAATATTTATAAGTACCACTAAGCTAAGGAAAGTAGTTCCCTAGACAAAGAGAATGAAAGAAAAACCTTGCCCCCCAAGGATGAAGAAAAGGGATACCTGTGCAAAAAAAATATTTTTAGAAAAAGATATATGGAATAATAAAAGAAAACTATGGATGATTAATAAAATAATACATAAGTATAGTTATAAAATACATAAAAGATAACCAACTAAGATTTTAAAAAAAACATAATGGATCTAAGAGAGCTAAAAGAAATACCTCTTGTCCCCCAGTGAAGAAAAAAGAGGAGAAAAGATCCATTTTATAGTAGAATGAGGAGTAAAATTATGAAGAAATCTCAAAGTGAGAGTTTATTTTATCTTCCCTTTAATATCATTATATATTAGATAAAAAGGGGAAGGTAATTTAAAGAATTCTTGTACATATACATCATAAACCATAGTTTGAGCCTCATCATAAGTGTGTAAAGAACTAGGAATATTAGATAAAGAATTGGGAATATGAATATTAGGAATAAGATTAGGATTAGGAGGATTAGGAATTAGCTTAGGAATGATACAATTAGGAAGAGTGTAGGAAGCGATGAGAATGGATGACACAACCAGAGGAGGGTTGGAATAGATTTAAGGAATAATATGGTAAGAAGGCTATGAGGTAGGTAAATAAATTGATGGAATGGTCATGGGAAGAGATGAAAGAGATGTAATCACTATAGGAGGAGTGTAGGAAGAAATTCTATGTAGAGGAATAGAAGAACGTTCCATACTAGTGATAGGAGGGAGTGAATACCAAATCTTAAACATCTTGAATTAAAGGTTTGATACCACACAAGAGATTAACACCTTGATCACTATCAAAAAGGACTTTCTTAGAGGCCCCTATAAATTGAATACAATTTTGAGGATATAACATGCTAGGTGCATTAGTATTGTAAATAGTGGAACACAAAGGTAACCATGCACACACCCTATGGTAAAGATCAATTGAAGAGATTGTGAAGGAAGATGAAATAGGAATAGGATCAATGGATATCTCATTTGAAAAAAATAATCCTCACTTTCATGTACCTCATTAAGGGATCTATCCTCTTGTACAATAAAAGCTTCATCAAAGTATTCAAAACAAGAATCATACATGTTGAACAAAAAGTAACTCTACAAGCATGAAAGATGTAAATATTTTTTTATTTTTGAAACTTAAGCATAAAAGAAATCTATTTTATAAATATGCAAGATATAACCAAAAATGGAAATCTAACACCAAAAAGAAAGAGTTGTCTATTGTGGGTTCACCAAAAACAAAAGTAAAGGTGAAAACACAAGATAATATGAAGAGAAATCAAAGACCAAAAATACAATAGGGGATATGATTCTGCAAAAGAGAGGGGGTAAGCTTGTTAGGTTTGCCAAAATGAATAGTGGAGGTGAAAAAACAAGATAATATGAAAGGAAATCTAACACCAAAACACAATAGGGCATCTAATTCCACAAAAGAGAGGAGGTAAGCTTGACGAATTCACCAAAATAAATAGTGATCTAGTGCTTACCAACTTTCTACAGCTAAGGGAGAGGTGTTCAAGGAGCCCATCAACACTCTCCACCTAAAGTGGTTCTACAACTAATCTAATTTTAGAAGCTCTCTGTATATACTTAAATGTCCTAAAAAATCATTACCTTGGTGAAAACCTAGCAATAGGCAAAAAAAAATTAAAAAGAGAAAAAAGAGAAAAATACAATAAAAATCAAAAAAAGAGAAAAACACAAAAAAATCAAAAAATAGAAGGAAAAAAAAGTGCCATTGATGAAAACCTAGCAAACAAGCATTATGGTAGCAAAAGAATAATCTTTTCCAAGAAGGTGAAAACTTGGTAAATAAGTGCCTCTTATTCAAAATGCTATATCTCACAACACATCTCTGGCTCATGTACAGTTGCTTTCCTACTTTAGTTTTTTACTTTCACTCATATATCTATGGATTGAATCTTGTCATAACTTGGGGGGCAACCCCTGTAGTGTCATAGGGATCTCTTGCATCAATCACCAGTTGTTCTAACTGGGTCTATCTACTATTGCTAGTGTCACTTAGAGATTCCTCTCATGGAATATCTCTCTTACGTCTGTCACCAGTTGTTCTAATTGTGTCTGCCTACTATTGCTAGTGTCACTTAGAAATTCCTCTCATGGAAGATCTCTCTCATTTCAATCATTAGTTGTTCTAACTATGTCTGCCTACCATCACTAGTGTCACTTAGAGATTCCTCTCATGGAAGGTCTCTCTTTCATCAGTCACTTTTTATCCTAATTGTGTCTGTCTATTGTCACTTAGTTTCCTACTAAGGTTCTTCCTACTGAAGATTCCTCTTTGACTTCAATCACTAATTTTTCTAACTTTGTTTGTCTACTATTGTCACCCTACTGAAGAGATGTCTTTCATATATATTCTAAAAATTGACACTCAACATCAATCCTATAACACAAACTGAATTGAAATTGATGAAATTTGTTTGGGATATGCTAAGATTTTCTTTGGTTTTTTGCTTTCTCTTTATCATGTCTCTTTGAGCAACTTGATGATGTCACTTTCAACTAGAGAAGTGAGGATTGGGGGAATGGTCTCTTTTCTTTGCTTTCTATTTGTGTTTTAGTTCCAAATAATCTAAAGCATCCATATAAAAGGGGTGTCCACTATAAGAGCCTCCATCTCATATTGGATGGTTGTATGTACCTCAACTCCTTTTATATGGATATATCAGTTAGGTTTGTTCTTCTCCTTGTTTGTTAGAGTGAACTCTTCATGCTACATTAAATATTGATAATTTTCCTACTAAGTGAAAGTATGGATCACTATGAGTATACTTAGCACACTTTTGTCTTAGGTTATGAATGCAAGGGTCGTTGTGCATAGAATACTTACTGATTACTTAGCATAAGAAGGATCTCTCATGTGTCTAGTGTGTTGGCACGCAAGAAACATTCTAGTCATCCTAATGATTATACTCCAATGCTTATGTTAACTTGCTACATTAAAAGGGATAAATGTTCTAGTTATTCTGGCTTCTTGTGCCTCAAATGCTTATATTTAATCCTATCAAAACTAGAACTTATCTCCTATTCATATTTTCATGATTTCAATGTTAGTGGGAATTGTATGACATCTAGGGTTTCACTATATGCTCAGTGATAATAATTATCAACGCTTGGTAACTAGACCTAGGGTTACATTTAGCCTAGGGTTGCATCTAGCATAGGGTTGCATTACATAAGCACATGGGTTGATTTCAGATCTACTTGCATCCTTTGTGATGAGGAATTGGTTTCTCCAAAGTATCATGCTTCTCCATAGTTGCACAAGTGTTTGGTTCATTGGTTCATCCTCTCAATCTTCATGGAATACCTATTACTATCAAACAAATAAAACACTACATGAGATGTTAGTCCATTTACTCTTTTCATTTCATATATACTATCATGATTCATCTCATCTACACTACATTCATATATCATATCAAATCTACCTTCATACATCACATCATATTCGCATTCATAATTATAGCATAAACATCTCATGTATGACAAGCTATAAAGATAAGGATAGAAAGTGACACATGTGATAGTACTCGAATCAAAATCTCATATATATATATATATATATATATATATATATATATATATATATATATATATATATATATATATATATATATATATATATATATATATATATATATATGTATGTATATATATATGTATATATATATATATATTTATATACATATATATATTTATATTTATATATACATATATATATATATGTATATGTATATGTATATATATGTATACCTATATATACATATATCTACATATATATGTATACATATATATATACATGTATATATATACATATATATATACATATATATATATATATATGTATATATATACATGTATATATATATGTATACATATATATATATATATGTATATATATACATGTATATATATATATGTATACATATATATATATATATATATATATATAGAGAGAGAGAGAGAGAGAGAGAGAGTCAAAAGTGTACACTAGGGCAAAAATGGACACTACTAGAGCACTTCCAATCTCAAAAATGATACAAAATGGCTCTCACATACCAATTGATACATAGCCAGATCAAAATTAGAGAAAAATGAAGCCAACTCTCTCTTGCTCCCTCAACTCCAACTAGTAGTGGAGGAGGAGGAGGCATGTCTAGTCTTGCTGCAGGTTGTGCACCTCCTGACTCTCATGCATACTATGAAAATTAAGTCACCTACTTAGCCATATCTGGTACAACTATTGCATAAACTAAAAAATAGTAGGTTCCCCTAGCATTTCCATATTGGATCCTACTACTACTCTTATCTTTGAGCCTCTCACTCTAGCTGCTCTCATAGCCCATGGATCTCATGCTCTCAATCCACTATCTGAGAGTCTCTAACAACCACCTATATTTGTAGCTCTCCTAGTTATCACTATGTAGTCCATATCTTCTCTTTGGCCCTCCTTAGGGCCTCCTAAATTTGTACCAAGACATCTCTACACCCATTGGGCCCTTGTAGCAGGCTAGTCCTACATGTCCTTGTCTCCTTGCTTAGCCTACTCTTCTTTTTGTTCCACCTCTATGTGAGGCCTTTGTGCATCTCCTCCAATGGCTCCCAAGGAATCCATCTTGCCTCGAGGTCATCTCTGACTTGATCCACTCCCACTAGCACCTAGATCAACTCTCATTTGCCATGGAGGAATGAGCACCTAGCATGTCCTATGTCTCACTCCCTCCCACTGAGGCTACTATGGTGGTGCCTCTACAAGCTAAATAGGTACAACCATCCCCATTGGTTTGGTAAACCATGGAAAGGGATGACTCACAAATTGTGTCTAATAAGTGGGAGTCATCCCTCCATCCATAAATTCTAGTAGATAATCCCACTATAGTGCAACTAAACTGTGTACATCAATCATCAATCTATCAGGGTCTAACCTTGGGGACCATCAATGGTCTAGATCTATCACTAGTCATACATAGCAACAATACTCCTAAGAAATGTCCTATGTTTGTCCATACTATCACCACACTTGTGTTAAAGGAAATTTCTCCATAGTTTAAAGAGATTGACCTATTAGTGGTCAAGAGGTGAATGTATGACTCAACTCTACCTACACATCATCCCAATCCTCCATATCTCTCCAAGGTCACCATACTACCACTACCAAGTCATCCAGATGGCCTCTCCACTACTCAGTCTTCTCCAGAACTATCTGGGTTAGCTAGCCTATATATCTACAAATGTACAGCTCCATAGGCTATTGCTCATCTACAAAAATGGGTCTAGCAATTGGAAAATGCTCCCATGCCCATATCTAAAGAACATAGACCCCAGTGGCCATGCTCTTCCTCTCATGGTATACTATCCCATGTAGTGACCCCACCCATATCTCTTAGGTGTCTATAGCATTATTTGAAGCATGTGACCCCATCCACACTCCAACCCATGCTGCCCTTAGTCTGGCATCAAGAAACAACTAATAAATATTGCCAATAGCAATGGTAACTTGTGAGTGGGATCATAGGTATACACTAGATCATCCCACGTAATGGCTTTGCCCATGATCAGGTCCTCTTGGAAGATGGCCCTCAATGTTTCTATACCTACCCATGGAATTGTATCATTAACCACCCATGGTCTATGGAATGGTATGCAGAGTATCTTATAGATATCCTCTAGGGTGATCATCATCTCTCCCTATGGCAAGTGAAATGTGTTCATCTCCAAATGGAAACACTCTAATAGTCCAGTCAGAAGGTTGTAATTCACCAACACTGGTGGAATTTAGCAAAGTTAAGGTAGTCCCAATTTGTCAGTATGTCCCATGTCAACATCATCATGCTGATGCAATAGAGCTCCGTACAGTGGGTAATGGGATTAAAATTTGACATTGAGAAATGTAACTTGTACAAATGAAAGAAACATGCAAATGTTCAACATCCGATCAACAAATCAAATGAAAGAAAGCATAAAATTACAATGAAAAATCAAATCTCAAACTTTTAAACTTGCATTTTACACCAAAATTTTGTGTGAATTCTCATGCTCTCATGCAAGATCTCAAATCTTCACACGAGAAGACACTACTTCATACGAGAAGCAGCCAAACAATAGGCAAGAAAATAACTCTTTTAGGGCATCTCACACGATACATGGGTATCTCTCATGTGAGAAATCCCAATTCACCAAACAAAGAAGTACATGCCTAGTACTTCTTTGCATGAGGAGACATATCCTCACATGAGAACCGACACACAAAATATTAAAAATGCCTAAAATATGCTAAAATTATCTCAAAATGCATGAAAATCAAAGTAAAAAGCAATATTATCAACTCATCGAATGTCCATACTCCACTATCCATCTATGTTGTTGGAAGCACTCAAATCAATATCTTTCCATAGCGACCACGATTTTCTCCTTAGAGCTTTCTTCTCAACAAAAGACAAAAGCACAAATGAATTGAAAATAACCCTTTGGGCCCTTACATATGTTTTGACCTAATTCTTCAAAGTGCTTTGATTTGCACAAAAATTACTGCTTGGCTAATTTGGCTTCTCTGAATCCATTTTTGGGATTGAATTCAAAATTTGACACACTTAAATAGCTCAAAAATATTTTTTAAAATATTGGGACCAATGTGATGGAATGCTTGTAAAGTCAATTTTTTGATACTTTGTGAATCTTTCTAAATACTTTCAAATCACAATTCTTGACATTTTCCAAAATTTCTAAACAAAGTCAAATCTGGTCAAATATGGTCAACTCTAGTCAACTTTGGTCAAACTTGGTCTTCAAGACCTCAAAATCACTTTGTATCAGTTTCAAAATTTCTTGTGATCATTCTAATCTCTTCTATATTCTTTTGAACCTCATATTTCCTTAGTATTTTTCAATATACTACTCTACATTACTATTTTGGTGTGTCATCTTTCAAATTTGCTCCCAAGGGGCAAGATGATTACATCATTGAATCTTTCAAAACTAGCTTCAACTCAATCTAAATCTTATGCCCTCATCACTCAAGGCATCTCATCACTTGAGGCATCTTGTTCCCCTCTATCTGGCATCTATGTCATCTATCTCATCTTTTGATCAATCTTATAACATTTTATAACATTTCTAGTTAGGGATCGATGGACAAGTATCGAGATAGTCTAAACCCTGACTCCTAAAGATCAAGTCCCATTCTAGGGATGATTCTACAACTCACAATTGGATCTTATTATCTTTTATGGACTAATATCTAGGTGTTCTATCTAGACTTCAGGGAATTAAGCTCTATTTTAGAGATAATTCCAAATTCTTGCTAAGGGTTAAGCTTCATTCTGGAGATAACCCTATCATTTGCTGAGAATTAAGCCTCATTTAGGGGACATTTCTAGGCTTTGTCTTTTGACCACTATTTAATGGATAGGTATTGGGATAGTCTAAAACCCAACTCCTAAGAATTGAGTCTCATTCTAGGAACAATTCTATGAAACTTGACAATCTTTGTTCTATTGACTTCAGTATCTAGGTGTTCTATCTGGATCCCCTAAGGTTAAGATTCATTTTGGGGATAACCTTTAAAAGCTTATCAATCTTAGTATCTAGGTGTTCTATTTGGATCCCCTAAGGTGAAGCTTCATTATGGAGATAACCTCTAAAAGCTTATCATTCTCAGTATCTAGGTGTTCTATCTAGATCCCCTAAGGTTAAGCTTCATTCTAGAGATAACCTTTAAAATCTTATCAATTGGTCTCTATATTATCAATTTTGGAACCAATCTTATTTCTTGATCTATGCTTCATACTATTGATTTCTTTGAATCAAACATGTTGCTTGCACATTCATTCAAAGAGGGGCAAATTTAATACCCCAAAATTGGCACATTGCCATGTTAATCGATTTTGGTCTATTAAATCATTATTAAGTCCTATTTTACTACGAAATGTTGATTTTGATACTTGCTACTTGACCTAAGTGTCAAATTTAGAAAACCCTAATTTTCATTAATCACACTCTTTGTTTAATTCCTAACTACTAGCTCAAATTAGCTACATTAAACCTATTAATTAAATTAAATTAAATTATAAGTGTTCATACTTTAATTAAATTAAATTACTTCTTTAGCTAATAAGGCAAAATAATTAAACATATTTAATTTAATAGTTTCCACATTTTAATTATTGAATTAACTAAAGTTTATGCATTTATGAGGTCATATCTTATTTTATTAAATTAAGTAATCTCTCCAAATCTTCTCTTCTATTCCAAAATGAAAACTTTGAGTGAATTATCCCTCAAATTGGAATTAATTTAGTTAACTTGTTCTCACACTCATGTGAAGCTCAGTTAACTACTCATCCCACTAAGATCTATCAATTTCATAAAATAATGCATGCTCAACATTCTAATTGCCATTCCTTTAATTAGTTTCTCCATCAAGATCATAATCAAGTATCTCTGATTAAAACATATATATATATATATATATATATATATATATATATATATATATGCTTTACTATTCAATGAATAACCAAGAAACCTTCCTTCATCAATTATAGAATGAAAAATTTAATTATCACCATTCCTCTTAATATAGAATTTACTTAAGAAGATTCTAAAGTAATTTATAGTAGGTGTATGTCCAAAAAAAATATCATAAGGTGTCTTACCAGTGCCTTGTCTAATCTGTACTTTGTTCAGATTCTATATTGTGGTATTCACTACTTCTCTGTAAAATACATGTGATACATTATTCTCAAACATCATTGTTCTAGTTACTTTTGTCATTGATCTATTCCTTCTTTCTATTATCTCATTCTATCATGGAGTCTTAGGAGATGAAAGCTATCTCCTTAAGCCATTATCCTCACAAAATTTGTTAAACTCAATTGAAATAAGTTCTACACCTCTATCTTATATCAGGCACTTAATCTTCATGTTGGCCTAGTTTCTCACATTTTAAATATTTTTCAAAATTCACAATGAAAAACCAATTTATATGTGTGATTAGGGTCTAAAATTTTCTTGATTAACTTTTCCCTAGAAAAGTTTCCTAAGTATGTTGCCCTATTGCCTCTCGTTCCCTCGGTTTCTTTACAAAAATGGGTTTACTTTGTTCACATTTGAAAGAATGGGTAGGAATTTCCTGAAAACCTTTGAATTTATTTTGAAGCCTTCCTTTTATAAGGTTTTCCCAGTTTCTTTTTAAATTTTTTTGCCTTTCTTTTCCCTAACCTAAGTCCCAACTTGTTATTAACCCAAGGTCTTGTTATAATCTATTTATCTTACATTGGTTACCTTTTATGTTGAGTAATATCTAGATCATGATAGACCTTGATCTTCCTTAAGATCAAGGGTTGTCATTATGAAAGAAGATGATATTTTAATTCACATGACATGGTTATAGAATGACACTTGTCCACATGACCCATCAATGGTGAAACTTTAGTACAATTCATCACTGTCAATCATATCTAAGATCAATGGATGTTGTTATGTCACTAACATAAGTTTCTTAAAATTTAGCTATAGTGACATAATGATAAGAGGACATGTGGAAGTGGTGGGTCATTTCCTTTTATGGTTGGTGGGGTTGTCAGTCAAGGTGATATATGTCCACTCTTGATTTGTTTCTTTTCAAAGTAGGCTAGGTTCTTGACTTATTTTTATCCACCATTGATCTATATATAAATCTAGGGCTATCACTATATCGTTATGAGGATTTATGTGATTTTTAACTAAGGTGACATAATAACAGCTTGACATGTAGAAGTGGTAGGGCCAACCCATGCAAGGAGTTGCCGAAGGTTTCTGTTAGTACAAGGGTCTAGGTGTCCAATTTTTTTTGTTGCATATAAGAAACATACGGAAAGAATGTTCTTGGTAATAGTTGTATGATCTTGGAAGGATCGGTGGTTATCACTTTCTCATTAACAAAAGTTTCATAAATGATACTCATAGTGACATAATTATAAGGTAACATGTGTCATGTTAGGCCCATCACTCTTTTACAATGTAGTCTTTTCCTAACCATCAAATTAGATATTGATCAAAGGTTGTCAATGTGGCATTATGGAAAGAAGAAAGGTTTTTAACTATAGAGACATAATGATATAATGACACATATTGAAGATGACCCCCTTTGAAGTAAGTTTGAAGTCTTATTCTTGATTTCCAAATGCATGAAAGATCTAAAGCTAGAGTTATGTCGCTAGCAAGAAATGCTTGACCTTTAACTAAAGTAACATAGTGATAGGCTAAAACATGTATTATGACATGTAATTGTTACTTTGGGAGTGCCAAGAAGGTGGGAATGTTTTCATGTCTCAAGATTCAATTGTTTTGACTGCCAAATCATAAAGTTGAAGCTAAATCAAAGTATGAATCATTGACACTATTTCAATTTTTAAAAAACATACCACTTTTTTCTCTATAACACTTTTATGAGAATTAAAATCTTCTTATGTGAATTGATATGAAGATTATGTAAGGCCTCATTTGATCCATCATATTATAGATGACATATTTGGGTTATGATGCTTCTAAATTGATTTTTTCATATACTTTTGAGACTATAAGGTTATGTTGTTTTAATATTTGCATTTTAATAATCCACACTTATGTTTTCACTTTAAGACCTCAATGATATATTTAATGATTTCATTCATATTCTAATCTTTCGTAATTGCTTTGATAGAAATTGAATTGTAGAAACTCTTTTAATATGAAGTTGTAATGTTTGAGTAAAAATTAGAGTTAAATGATAGATTGTGATAGGCACTAGGACCTAACACACGTGCCTAGGGACTCAACAGTTATAGATTCAATATTTCATTACTATGATAGAAAATAGATTTCTAAGTTATTTAGAATATTAATTTGATCTTGTGAGTAAATTTTAATGTTGATAAGCAAAATTTGATATTTTAATGTTTTGAATGTTTTATTTGAAATGATTAAGAAAAGGAAATTTAATTGAACTATGTTAATATGGATTATGTAACATTGAAATTTGCATGCATTTATGATATGTATTTTATATGACTCCCCTTTCAGCTACTAATGTTTGAGTTTACTATGTAGGAAGTGGAACCATGGAAATTTATAAGGGAAACACGGTCCAAACTCATGTGAACATGGTTAAGCAAGACAAATCTTTGGAAGATTCAAAAGCCTTTTTGTGATGTATTTTATTTTGTAAATGTAAGCTTGCATGTGTATGAAAATGTTAATCTCAAAGATGCATTAGGGACATGTCATGATGATGTGTAATTTATTTTAGTGTGTCACTTGAGACTTGTAGATTCTTGTGTGTTAATGACATGTCACCTAGGGTTTTGGTCATGGTAGCATTTAACCCTTAAACTAATTACCTTGTTAATGATTAAGTAAACCCACCTGACAAGGTAGGATGAGTCATTATCATAGGGAAATTTGAATTTAGAGTTGACTAGGTTTTGAAGGTTCAGTAGGTGGTCCCAAATTGTCCTTTATGTGAAAATAATCTACCCATATGATAGTGTAACATGTTAGGGGCCTAATTTTGACCATGTTAATGCCTAGATAGCCTAGGGGGGCCCTTTACCATTGCATTCTTCCATCAATTCGAAAATGGAGTTGTAACATGAGTTCTTCCCCATGTTTCAACTTAGTCAAAAATAGAAAACTTGAGGGACATGTTTGTAAGAGGGGGTGGCTTGGTGTTTTTGCCAAAATACATAGTGGAAAAGCCTTTTTAGGGAGACTTGTACAAACTAGTGGGGTGTTCACCCATTCTCTAAGTTTAGACACTCATAAGGTTTGCAAGCTAGGAGGGAGCTCTTCTAAAACATTTCATTACCATTTTGCAAAGGAATTCAAGGTTGGTGTTCTTACCATGTAGTTAAGTTCTTCCATTTTGAAGTTGAATCTTGGTATCACATTCATGAGTATATAGGTAGGGAGAATGCCATTGTAATAAAAATGTGTGGTATCATCTTGTATCATGTTGTGTTATTTTGTGTTGTGATTGGCATGAAATTTGGATTTTCATTGTCCTCTTATTTTTGAGTTCCATGATTTTGTGCAACAATGTTGTTATGGGTGTGAGGACTTCACTCACCCTTTGGGAAGGGAAGAGAAGTCTAGGGTGAAGGGGTTAGTTTGACTTAAAATATAGTTGAGAACCTTGGAGTATGAGCTCCATTGTATGCCATATTCATTCATATCTTGCTTTTGGGGTGATAAGTGAAAGATGGTGTAGAAAGGAAGTTTATGGAGTATAGGCTTCAAGAAGCTATAGCTGATGTTAGTATGTTTGAAGGATGTTTTTGAAAGCCCTCTCCCCTCACACTCAAGAGAATTAGAATGGCCTTGGAAATGGTGAAAAAGGCCTATGAAAAATTGTAAAAGGGAGGTGAAATTTGGTAAACACCCTCTCCCTTTAAAAAAAAATGTAGATGAGACCATCTTAAATCCCAAGGAAAGATAATTCCTATAAAGGAGATCATATTATGTGTGGCATGTGAATCTTATGAAGTGGGGGCCCACATTTATTTTTAGGGGGAATGGGACATGTGTTATGTGAAAAGGGGTTGGATAGGTTACTAGGAAGGTTGGAAAGTAAGTGGGAAGTGTACGGCAACTTTTATGATATTTAAGAATTTTAACCTCAATAAAATTAAGTTAGGAAATGGATGAGAATATGGATTAGTAACTAATCAAGGTAGTGTTTAAATAATTGTAGTGTAAAGTAAGATAGGGACTTAAGCACCTTTAGATGGTATTATATAGTTTAGTATTTAGATAATGCTCTTTACCTAGTTTAATGTTTAGGTAGTTAGGATTATGTTGTTTAGTTAGTAATAAATATTTATGTTATGGATAAAGAGTAAATGTTTTTGTGTGAAAAGTTGGGGGTTAAACGAGTTGTTAAGTAATCTCAGTTAGTTTTTAGACTTAGGAGTATTTGATTTAAATATTATTAATGATAAGGGGGTTACTAGATGATAATACATTGTAGTAGTTTGGGGGAAATAACTAATGAATAATTGATTTAAAAATCTAGTTAGATGATGTTAATTTTGTTAAATTGAATAAAAATATGAGATGTAAGAGAGCCATTAGGATAGGCGTGCCTTTATAGAAAAACAAAATAAAATTGGTATGATGATGTGATGAATTAAGGTCAAATTATTCATGAAAATACACACACACACACACACACACACACACACACACACACACACACACACACACACACACACACACACACACACACACACACACACACACACACACACACACACACACACACACACACACACACACACACACACACACACACACACACACACACACACACACACACATGCACGCGCACACACACGCACATGCACATGCACACAAAGATAAATTGATGATGATTTGTAATTAGAATATTTAGGATCAATGTGCATACCTACACAGTCTCAATTATTAGGTTCTTGAACTATATTACAAGGTTAGGATGTGGAATCAGAATGATAACATTATCTAGCTCTTATGTTATAGCTTAGATTTTCAATGAATGTTAGAAAACTAATTTGTCTCCCTTGGAATATTGAATTCTAAATGAAACAAATCTTTCGACATCAATTAGAACTAATTATATTCAAACTACATCCTGGAATTCTACCATTCTACCCATGTATCTTAAGATAGGGTTGAACCATTCCTAAATGTTAAGTATTACCTCTAACTCAATGATCAAATAAGTAACATCCTAATGTCCTTGAGGAGACATGAGTCAATATATTTTAAAAAACTTATAGTTCTGTAGAATATTCATAACAAAGCATAGTTCTATATGTATTATCCTTTAATTCACCTTCCAAAAAAAAAATTGTGGTTGTGTTTTTCCTTGTAAAATTTGGGCATGACATTATGGTATCAGAGCCTAGTTTCAACACTAGGAGCCTAGGCCATTTTTTTTCAACTGATGCAACTTTCATCTTGTGTAGGATGCCTATTGTTACCTACAATGGTCAATAGAGGGCTAGAGTCCCTAGAGCTGCACCTATAGCATAAATTGAGAAAGAGGAAGAGATTCAAACACCTCTACCCGAGTAACCTCAAAATATTAACCAAGACCTTCTTAATGTCATTTAGGACCTTGTTAGGATAGTTTGGAAAATATTAGCACCTATAGCTCTATAGCCAGAGTAGTAAGGTTATCAGGGCTCTTAGCCCAAACAATGGTAATCACAAGGTCATAGGCAAGATCAGAGGACATGAGTCCCATATGCATAATCTATTAAGGTTTAGCAGTCGTTTAGGGGTGTGCCTAGGAAATCTAGTACGATTGAAGGTCAAAAATAGTCCAAGCCATAGGGAATTCAGATTTAGACTCGTGGGCTATGTTATACTTGTGGTGGTATGGGTCATGTAGCAAGAGAGTGCTCGCAAGGCCCAAAAAATATAGTTGAAGTGGTTAGTTGGGCTCAAAATATAGTCGAAAACTTTTGAGTATGGGCTCCATTGTATGCCATATTCATTCATATCTTGATTTGGGGATGATAAGTGAAAGATAGTGTAGAAAAGAATTTTATGGAGTATGGGCTTCAAGGAAGCTATAGTTGATGGTAGTATGTTTGGAGGACATTTATGAAAGCCCCAAAAGGGCATAAAAATTGTTTGTTGTAGATATAGTTTGATATGGAAAGTTTCTTATTTGAAAGCACACCTACACCTTAGGTTCATGGTTCCATTGGTGAACCATTTGTGAAATATCCTTGGGATGGAATTGTTCAAGTGTTGTATTGTGATGTATATGTCTTTGTAGAATTATATGTGACACCCATTTTGTGCTTTGTTTCCCCAGCTTGATGGGTGGCCTCTAGGGAGGCCTAGGATGGGAGGTGAGCCTCCATGGTTCCAAGTTTTGTGTTATTTTATAGTTTTTGAGAAAATAGATCCTATGAAGAGATTAGGGTTTCACCCTTTGTAATGTTGAAGAATCAAGTGTTGTAGAGAGACTAATCTTTCCCATGTCATCTCATAATGTGTTGTGATATTAATTTTCCATTGTTGTTTTGTTGTAATGTGAAAGGGATTTGCTTCCTATTGTGTATTGTTGTAAATGTGTAATGTAAATTTTGAGAATGTGTATATAGTTGTCTTTGCAAGAGAAGATTGTGACACTATTATAGTTGTGTAGGAAAGAAAAAGCTCAATTCATGTAAAAGAATATCTAATATTGTGGGAACCATATTGAAGTTATGTAAATTAGCTTATTGTTCTTGCCTAGATTTTGTATTTCATCAATAACGCCTATGGAATTATCATGTGAGAGAAATATTGTAATGGTTATTTAATGCTGATTTGATTGATTTCATTTTAAGGCTCTTTGTTATGTATTTTGATACAATGGAAATGTAAGGTTCTTAATAGTTCATGTGTATGCATAGAAAGTGATTCAATTTGCTTCAAAAATAAACAATCTCATTTATGAGTATATTCATCATTTTGAAAAATATTTATGGTTGACTTGTGTAAATAGGTAGTGTGTAAAATTTTTGGTATTTATCACCAATAAAATCTCTAGACTATATAGATGTAAGAAATCACATCAACTCATCATCAAACAAGCTACCTTGACATCATAGTTGTTATAGAAGAAAATAACTTTTGATATAACATAATTTAAAACTTCATAAGGAAGAGTATGCTATAGATGCATTTTAACTCTCTAGAAATTTTATGGGAGAAGGAAATAATTCCTCTTCCCAATTACAGACAATAAAATAATCATAAGCTTATCCCAAGTACCATGTCCTGTCAACAAAAGAGATACATCAAATAAGGTTTTGGAATATAAAATTTTGTAGTTATATTATGGCAATGTCAGACATGTGACTACATGTCACAATCCACAATTAATATATATATGTATGTATGTATGTATGTATAATAACTATTAAGCTTTATCTATATATTAGTACATGTACTTTTCCCAAGGATGAAAATTTCGTTAGCACTCAAAAAAAATTTCCCATGCCTTTTTTTACCAGCTCTCTCCCCTCACACATGGGAACATGTCCCCACACTCAAGAGAATTCACTTGGCCTTGGGAAAGGTGAAAGGAGCCTATGAAAAAGTGTAAAAGGGAGGTAAAATTTGGTCAACACCCTCTCCCTTTAAAAAAAAAATGTAGACAAGACCTTCTTAAATCCCAAGGAAAGATAATGCCCATAAAGGAGATCATATTATGTGTAGCATATGAATCTTAGGAAGTTAGGGCCCAGATTTGTTTTGATGGCGAATGGGACATGTGTTATAAGAAAAAGGGTTGGACAAGTTACTAGGAAGGTTAGAAAGTAAGTGGGAAGTGTAGGGAACCTTTTAAGATATTTAAGAATTTTAACCTCAATAAAATTAAGTTAGGAAATGGATAGGAATATGGATTAACAACGAATCATCGCAGTGTTTAAAGAATTGTAGTGCAAAGTAGGATAGGTACTTAAGCACCTGTAGATGGTATTAATAGTTTAGTATTTAGATAATGCACTTTACCTAATTTGATGTTTAGGTACATAAAATTAAGTTGTTTAGTTATTAATAAATATTTATGTTACGGATAAAGTATAAAGGTTTTTGTGTGAAAAGTTGGGGGTTAAACTTCTTGTTAAGTAAGCTCAGATAGTTTTTAGAGTTAAGATTATTAGATTTAAATATTATTAGTGATAAAGGGGTTAATAAATGATAGTACATTGTAGTATTTTAGGGGAAATAAATAATTAATAATTGATTTAAAAATCTAGTTAGATGATATTAATTTGGTTAAATTAAAGAAAAAGATGAGATGTAAGAGAGTCATTAGGATAGGTGTACCTATATATAAAAATGAAATAAAATTGGTACGATGATGTAATGAATTAAGGTCAAATTATTAATGCTAAAAAAATATATATATATATATTAAGAATGATTTGTAATTAGAATATTTAGGATAAATATGCATACCTACACATTCTCAATTGTTAGGTTCTTGAACTATATTACAAGGTTAGGATATGGAATTGAAATGATAACATCATCTAGCTCTTCTATTATAGCTTAGATTTTCAATGAATGTTAGAAAACTAATTGGTCTCCCTTGGAATCTTGAAGTCTAGAATTTTGAATGCAACAGATCTTCGTATGTCAACTAGAACTAATTATATTCAAACTATATCCTAGAATTCTACCATTCTACCCATGTAACTTAAGACAAGATCGAAGCATTCCTAACTATTGTTAAGTATTACCTCTAACTTAGTGATTGAATAAGTAACATCCTAATATCCTTGAGGAGACATGAGTCATTATATTTTAAACACACCATGGTTTGATAGAATATTCATAACAAAGCATAGGTCTATATGTATTATCCTTTAATTCACCTTCCAAAAAAAAAAGTGTGGTTGTGTTTTGCCTTGTAAAATTTGGCCATGACTGATTACAATAGAGAAAATTGGAAATTTCACTCAGCATAGATATTGTTGAGAAATTGGAATGTGGTAGCTACAAAAAATTGTTGCTATGTTGTGTTGAGTCATAAGTTTTTTCTATATTAACAATCTACTATAGTGATCAAATATAAATTGAAGAATCCAAGTAAGTATTTTCTCCACCTACAAGTATATTTCTAGAATCCTGTGACTATTATTCATGATGCCTCCAAAGAAAGGTTTTTTTGGGTAGAAGGATTATGCTAATTGAAATATTCATGATAATTTTATAGAGAAATTAAATGAATCCACTAATGATGTCAGACAGATAAAAAAGTTAATCCCTATAAACCTTAGGTTAAACATAGAAGATGGTCTATATGATAGGGGGAATAGGACCCAGGATGCAATCACATCTAAGACTAGGTTATAGTTTTTCAACAAGTAGTTTTCTGAAAGAAAATTACACTCCTCATGGAAACATTTGGAATTTTGACCTAGGAAAGCTAGTAGTCCCAAGAGTTTTTATGGAATCAAACCTCCTTATTGCTATAGCCCAAAATTATGACCCTATAACCCAAATTGTAAGAGGAAAAAATGTGAAATTCCTACTAAATCATTGCTAAATAAATCCAAGGAGTTTTTGGAATGGATCACATTTTAGATTATCATGAGCTTATTGATTTTTAGGGTTTGGAGAAGGAGTACTTATCAAGAAAAGATCATATTAGGCAAGGGGCATTTAAATGAAATTCATCCATAATTAGAAATTTAACATTTGTTATAGCCTTTACCAAAGAATCTTGTAAGAAGAAATTGTTTAATTCTCATGCTATAGATATATACATGTCTCTATGTAGGCTTTTTGGTGAAGATGAGGAGGATTTTATACCCATAAAGTTTATGTATACGATGTTACAATTTTCATCCTTTGGAGTTGATGTCATCTTTTATTTTGCATCTTTTTTAGCTAAAGAAATCCATGCCAATTTGATAGGGATTGCTAAAGGAAAAATTGATAAATATTTTGGTTTTTACTCTATGTTGATGCACATGTTTCTATTCAAAGGACTTTAGTTTTTTGAGAGGGAAATGGAATTAATAAGATACCATGACAAGGACCCTCTACTAGTCCAATTATGGATTGTAGATATGAATTGGGATGTAGAAGAGGCAAGTTTTGAAAGATTTGATAGATATTTTACATCCAGACTAAGGAGCCTTTTGTTAAAAGATAATCCTAGGGTACCTAAATTGTTGTAGGATTTTAATAGACCTATGGATTGCCCTAATAATTTGAAGGTCTCCTATAATTGGGCAGATATTATTCCATATCTAGTGTCTAGTGTTTTTAGAGTGTATGGGTTCTAGGAAACTCCACATGTGTGACTCTACCAAGTACCTCTTAAGGTAGGTTTAGTTGAACTTGTATGGAAAATAGGTGGATTAGAAGAGGATGAGCTCATTGGAAGATCAAGGGGTTGCATTTTCCCATCTTGTACTATGGCTCATCATTTTATAATTATAAAGGGTGGTTGGATTTTTCTATATAAAGTGTTAAACCCATATCAAATGGTAGTCTCCCATCCTAGGATCAATGATAGTGAGGGATTCTTTGAAGTTTTTAGATAAAGGGCTAAGGCCAATGCTCGCCAGCATGAATTTTATGTTCTAGAAAATACAATAAGAAATGAATTCTCCCTCCAAGAACAAGAAATAAAGAAAGAAAAGTGGAGATTTTATTCTAGGGTATTGGAATTCATTAATTATTTTGAAAAGGAATATAGTCTATTGAAAGATGTTAAGACATTAGCTGACAAAGTAAAGAAGTTAATGATAGATTTTGGAGAAATTATAGACACCATGAATGAAAAGAAATCCCTCCTTATCAGTGTCTAAATTGATAGAGCAAGGGATGTAATGAAGAGATTATCTTTCACCCCTATAGTAGGTTCAGGACAACTGGTTATTCAGAAGAAAAATAGTTACAACATTGTCAGAACTAAGGAGAAGATTATTGCTAAGGGGAAGGAAAAAGTTGGATCAACTAGTAATGTTTTAACAAGAGGACTTTAACTGGAAGAAAGGCCTCTAGATCCAATGATCAAGAAGTAGAGAATAGAAGAGAAGTAGATGTCACAAGGGGAAGATTACACACCATCCCAATCTCCCCTACATATAGGAGAAGAATAGCTCACTAGAGAGAAAATTGAGTAGCTTAGATCTTAGAGTGGAGTGTTCATTACCACTGCATAATTGGAAGAAGGAAATCCCAAAGAACCTCCCATGCCTAGCTTAAAATTGACTGTGGATGGTTTCAAAGGAAATGAGCTAGATCCTATAATAAAATAGGCTAGCCATGAATTATTATTTGATGACAACTTTATTAAGTCAAGGGCCTTCTACCAATTTGCATGGAGAATAAATATCAAATATTTTAAGGAAAGATGTAGTAAAAGGAAGGTTGAGTAGCTAAAGAAAGAAGATTTAGTCATAAAAGATGAGATTAAGGAAGAAATGATGCAAGAATTTAGTAGTATGACTCCTGAATAGGTAAGAAAAATGATCAAATCAGCTGGAGTTTTACTTCTTCCAAATAGGGACATTACAAAGGCAATGGTGTTTAATAATATTATGAAGAAGTTGAGCACTAAGGAGAAAAAGAAAAGGGCAATCATTGGTGCTAAGTCTAGTGAAGACCCTATTTCCTTAGTTATTTGGTCCTTAAAAAGAGGATCGAGAGCTAGCTATTCTCAAACTAGTGACTCTGAATTAATGGGTAACTTTATTGTCAAAGAGTAGAGGATACTCCAAATGAGGAGGCAATAGAATTAAATGTTGAAACAATGAATCTCACTTTAGCTACTACTACAAAAAAGAAAAGGTTTATAGAAGAGTTATAGGAGAAGTATGAACAAGTCCTAGATTCTACAATAGGGAAGTATAGAAATGGATTAACCTTGAAAATAACATGACAAGACACAAAGGATAGTCTAGTAGGCTCAGAATTTCTCCTTCTCCTCCCCCTATGTCACCTTTCAATATCATCCAAATTATGGAAATTATAAGCACTCCATAAGAACCCCAATTCTACACAGCTTAGGAGCTTGAAGATGAGAAGGCAAAAATATGGTCATTACATGTGGAGTTGGGTATCAAACATGAAAATAGGGTAAGAGATACAATTTTGTATCTAGTAGACAGGGTAGGTTGGTCCCCATTTTATTTAGAATTGTCAAAATTAATAGAGAAATGGAATGAGCTAATAATTAATGAGGAAGCCTTAAGGAAAATTTTAAATAAATGGATTAATAGGGATAATAATGTTATAGCCATTTTTGTCATGTCATAGATTTTTTTAATGAACAAGTGGAAAGAACTTTTGACCAAGCTACTGATCTCTTAGATTTTTACCATAAGAGAAATTTGTTACAAAGAAAGATAAATAATTGTTTCATTAAATATCTTGGTAAAAAATTTGATCTCTTTCTGCATGCACTCAAAGGCATGTGTTTAATAAAAGAAATGGAGGAATAGGCTAAATAATTGAATGAATTAATGAATATCAGACTTAATGCAATTATAAATGATGAAAAGTTTATTAGGTTTGTTATAACTATAGAGGAATTTGTATAGGTACAACTATTTTTTGATTCTTTCAAGTAATATTTTGTTGTGATAAGAAGAATAGGAAGAGAGGTCTTAAAGAAGGAATGAGAAGTATTAAGTTTCAACTAGCCTAGTGATGCACTCTTCAACAAGTGGATAACAAATTACTCACCATCAACACAATTATTGTAAATGAAAGTTGAAGTAGAGAGTATAGACAAAGTAGTGACTATAGAAAAGGTGCAGTTAGTTGATGTATTAATTTAAATAGAGGGAATAAATGAGGAACAACCAATTGCAACTATGGGCATGGAATTTCAAACTAATGGTCTGAAAAAGGATCAACCAATTGTGATTAATATCTAGATTGTTGAACCTAATACATCACATATAAGCCAAGTGGTCACACAGTTGGAAGAAAAATAGATGCAATAGATCCAATCATTAGATGCAGCAAATCAATAAGAAATTGATACAACAAAATTGGCCCCTCCACAAGAAGATCAATCATAAATCCATTATGTTTCAAAGATGCAAGAAAACATTAAAATTTGTCTTGGAAAAATAAGAGGAGTATTTAAGAGGGGAAGGGTGAATCAGTTACTACAAAAAATATTTCTTAGATCTCTTAGATGTCAGTAAAGTAATTCTATCAAAACTTAATTTTGTTGATGCTTAGCAAACAAAGAAATGTTGTAACTCGATAAACACTAAGAATGCTCAGTACTTAATTAGCATGTAGGTCTTAAGGTTTTATCTATAATTATCATTACTTTAACTTAGGTGTAAAAATAGAAATGAAATAGCATGAGCACATTTGACACCAAGATTTAACATGGAAACCCAATTTGGGAAAAACCGCCAATTACAACTAGTTACTATTTTCACTCTTCTAAAGAGAGCCCTATTAGGGGCCAACCCTGTTAAAGGTTACAAAACACACTATTAGGTGTGACCCTATTATAGGATTTAATCACCCTATTAGGAGTGGTCTTATCAAAGAACTTTAGACAATTCAATAGAACTACCACCTTGTTAGAGGATTTACAAATGGTTGTTAAACCAACTCTGTCAAGAGATTTAGATCACTACTACCAGGGTTAGAGAGTAACAATGATATGAACTAATTTGGATGCAATTAAATATTTGATTATAGATCTCTATTTTGGCTTGTACTTGATCCTTCGTGATTGAATATATCATTTTAGCTTCACAAGAATATTTTGCTTATCCTTCTAATTAGCTTCCTCTTAGCATTAATAGATCTTAAACGTATTTCCACATTCTACTTCACAACTTCTATCTCACAACTTTACCTTCTATTTATATCATTCACATTGTCAAGTTAGCTAGAATACAACTTATTCATTTTCTAAGCTGGCTAGAACCAATAGATAAATAAATTACACTTAATATGCCAAAATAAGAAAATCCCTTGATAGCCAACCCTACTTGGTAGACACTAACTCATAAGCAATTTTCTTATGTTAATCAAGTGAAGCTTGGTTAACACTACATACTAGAAAATTCCTTTGGTAACCGAGTGAGCTTAGTTGGCACTGGTTTCATCCAACATTTCCTTCATTAATCAAGTGATCTCCATTAACACTCATCATCCATAGACTTTCCTTTGGCTCTCGAGTGGATTTAGTAGATACTGCCTTCTAAACTAAGAAAACTTTGGATTGCTTGGTAGCCATAGAAAACTATCTTTAGGACCCGAATGAGCTTTGCATACACTAATTAATAATGATATTAAATTTTTGTAACATCAAAGACAATACACAATTAATCAATTATAGCCAACAATCTCCCTCTTTGGCATTGATGGCAACACAACATGTCATAACACAATGAAATTTTGGAACAAGGATGAAGTAGGGAACATCTCCTTAGTTTCATTTTGATTCATATCCATGAGAACTCCCTTTTTTAGTGTGAACTCTTTTTGTCTTTTGTTTCTCCCTCTATCAGAAAACTTTTATCTACAGCAAACTTCTCCATCTTACAACAAGCTTCTCTTAAAAAAAAAATCTATGAGATATGATAGTAAACTTCTCCCTCTTTGAAAACACATGCCAAAGACAATGATCAGTGAATGTTAGTGTACCTTAAGTATTGATTCATTTTTAATATGTCCATATCAATACTACACCAATTGATTTATTTTCAACATGCTCTGGTTGATGCATCACTAGTCTTCAATTAGTGAGCTTCAAATAGGTGAATGACCTCTATCTTACCTCTTAGATACAGAAATGCATCCTTAGGTAATGGCTTGGTAAATATTTCTACAATTTTTTCTTTTTTATTTACATATTCTAATATAACTTCTTTATCTTGTGCCAATTCTCTTAAGAAGTGATACTTATAGCAGTGTGCTTTTTTTTGGTATGTAATACTAGATTCTTTGATATATTGATTGCACTAGTGTTATCATAGTACATGACTATTGGATCTTTGATTTTTATCTTCATGCCTATCATTAGTTTCTTGAACCAAACGATGTTAGAGAAATTGACTACTACTGCCACATATTCTATCTCTATTGTAGATTTAGAGATGCAATTTTGTTTCTTGCTTGTCCAAGACACTAGTCTTTTACCAAGAAAGAATGCTCCACCACTAGTGTTCTTTCTATCATCAATACTTCCTATCCAATCAGCATTAATAAATACTTTTAAGTCCAAATTGCCTCCCTTTTTGTACCATAGGCTATATTCCTTAGTACCTTTCATATATCTCATGGTTCTTTTGATTGCCATCATGTAATTTTTTTTGGGATTTTCTGTGAATCTTGCCACCATACTAACTACTAATGCAATATCAGGCCTTGTATGTACTACATATTGTAGTTTTTCATCATTGATCTTTATGTGGTCTAATCTACCTCTTTGGAATCATCATTTTTTGTAAAGTTTATGTCCTATAGACAAAGGGATTCCAACTAGTATTGAGTCTTCCATTCCAAATTTCTTTAGTATCTCCTTTATGTATTTGGATTGAGTAATATAGATACCATCTTTCTTCTACTGAATCTATAATCCAACAAAGAATTTTATTTCTCCAAACATAGACATCTCAAATTCCTTACTCATTTCTTCTAAAAATGCCTTGCACAAGTCATCATTTCCTATGAATAATGTGTCATCAACAAATATTTTAGCCAACACAATCTTGTTGTCTAGTCCTTCTTTGATATATAGACTACTATTATCATCTGTTCTTTGAAAACCAATTTTTATCAAGTAATTATGAAGTCTTTCATACCAAGCTCTGGGAGCTTTCTTGAGACCATATAAAGCCTTGTGTAATTTGTAGACGATGTCTCTTTTGGTAGGATTTACAAATCCTTCTAGCTATTTAATGTAGACTTCTTAATCAAGAATTCCATTCAAGAATATAGATTTAATATCCATTTGATAAACATTAAATCCTTTGTGAGTTGCATATGCAAGTAAAGTTCTAACACCTTCTAATCTTGCAATAGGGGGAAAAGTTTCACCATAATCAATACCTTCTTCTTAAGAACAAACTTTACATACCAACCTTGCTTTATTTCTAGATACTTTTTCATCTTCATTTAACCTATTTGCAAACAACCATTTTGTCCCAATTACATTTTTATCCTTGGGTCGAGGAACAAGAGTCCAAGTTTCTTTCTTCTCTATTTGTTCTATTTCTTCATTCATTTCTTTAAACCAACTTTCATTATCCAATGCATCTTCAATATTTCTAGGTTCAAATTCAATTAGTAAACATGTACCTTTTAATATGCTTCTTGTTGTTTTTCCATCAAATTTGTCTCCAATAATATGATCAGGTGTGTGATGCCTTCTAACATATTTTGCTAGCATAGATTCTCTAGTTTTAGAATGAGATTCACTAATTTTATCAAGCTTAGGTCTCATTTTCTATGACTTGGGTCCATGAGACTTGGTTTTCTCTTGAGGTAGCTTGGTAGCCTCTGACTGTGACTCGGGTCCTTTAGACTATGACTTGGGTTGCACTATCTACAATTTAGTAACTATTGGAGGTTTTAGGGACTCAGTAGGTGAAGCCTCCTTTCTTTCAGATAGATTTGGAAGGGTATCAAGTTCATAGTAAATATTTTTTTTGTAATCCTCTAGATCTTTATTGCTTTCTTCTTCGCTCTTTTTTGCAAACTAACTTATCTCTCATGTTAGCAAAAATGATGCATGGATTATTGATAGTGGATGTTCACATCATATGACTAGAGTTAAAAAAAAAAAATTGAACTTTTGGAATATTATGATGGAGGTAGTGTAAGATTTGGAAATAATGAACTTTGCTGCATAAAAGGAAAAGGTCATATCTCATTAAACAATGAACTTATGTGTGATAAAGCTTATTGGGTTAAAGGAATAAAGCATAATCTACTAAGTGTGGCACATTTGAATAAAATTAGATTCAAGGTATAATTCATGGATGGAAAGGTCAAACTACTAGATGAAAAAGGAAATATGGTTGGATCTAGCAAGAAAACAAAAATAACCTATTTTATCTTGATCTTAGTGAAAGTTCATGTTTGATTGCTTATATAGAAGAAATATGGCTATGGCGCAAAAGGTTATGTCATGTAAAACTATTAGAAATATATATGACAAATTAAGTTACTAAGAGGGGAGGGGTGAATCAATAACTTAGAAAATTTTACTCTTAATTTACCAATTAATCCATTATGTGTATTTTGATCTAATTACATGCATGCAAAACTAAAAACATTAAACATTAAGAACACTTTGACACACAATTTTGGTGACCCAAAAACCTTCCAAATAGAAAGTAAAACTGAGGAGGGGATAATACCCACAAGCTTTCTAGTACTATAGTATAAATTTGGTCTGTTAAGGCTTACAATGATCACTTCTGATGATCTACCATGTTAGGAGCACTAAGGATTGTTAGTTCCATCTTGCAAAAGGATTTACAAACATACAATAAAGTATGCACTCGGTAAAGAGATTTATGAAAGACTATCTAAAATGTATGTACTCGATAAAGAGATTTATGAAAGACTATCTAAGTATACCTTATGAAAGGATTTAACTAATCCACGTATTAGGATGAAGCAGTGGTTGATCTTTGATTTGCAACTTGGTTTTTTGAATGAGATACCTTTGAGTATAATGATCACCTTGCAATGATAGATAAATCTTTGTTGCTCCTTATACTACTTGTATCCTTGTACTTCGTTCTTCTACTCTTTTCTACTTGTTACAATACTTGCTTATATATTATGTTGGATTTGATACAATACATTACATATAGACCAATCCAATTTACCAATAAAAAAAGTCGGCTACAATACAAGTTTACACAAAATACACAAATTTGGCCCAAACTGTAAGAACTCAAGTTTTGAATACTAGCTCCGTGAGGTTCTGATACTCAACATCCATAGTCAATACTTAGCATCATCATGCATTTGGTAAATGTAGAAGCTTGGTCCATATTGATCACTTTCCAAGCAATGTGAACTCAGTTTGCACTAGTGACTCAATGAATACTGTGAAACTTGGAATATAAACTAAATCACTTGATTCATAATACATGGCTCAATAAATGCTATCACTATGAACTCAATATAAACTAATTGACTTGGTTAACATTGAGTGGCTCTATCAGCACTAGATTCTCATTACTAATACTATGAACTTGGTAAGCACTACATAACTCAATTTTCATAGAGGAGCTTGGTAAACCTTATGAAGCTCAATTTACACTGTTGATGACTATTATGGTACAAACTACTCGGCACAAACTAAAAACTATCTTTTTGATTCAGTAGAAATTGTAGAACTTGGTAGAGACCAAAATGCTTGGTTAAGTCTGTTAGTTGTACAATATGCTTGGTAGATACTTACAATCTGAATAAGTGTGTGTCACTATTAACAAACATGACTATAATTGCAACAATATCCCCCTTTGACATTAGTAACAAATACACTTATCAACCAAAATTGAAGTTCAAGAATACTATTTATTCATCACCTTGTATCTCCAACTTAGTAGAGTACTCTTTTTTTGAGATTTTTCAAAAAGAAATTATGTAGAAGATGTATTTCTAAGTATTTATACATATAATGCTCCCCCATACATACATACAATATATTTCACATTTTATATATACATTTTTTCCCTTTTATGTATACTCCCTTTATAATAGACATCTTCTATTCAATATACATATTCAATAGACATCTTCTCTACCTTTTTGACATTAATGCCAAAAATGTGTGCTATATTTTATATAGTAATGCCAAAATGTGATGAGAAATCTGAATGTACCTTTAAAACTAGTGTCATTGTCTTGTCCCAATTTTCTTGCAACACCTTGCATGTGTGCAATGCAACCTGGACTTCTGCTAAAAGTTCTATCATATGATCAACAATTGAGAAGTTGTTATCATGGATGAGAATTTTGGCATGTTTAATATATTTCTATAATGCATCAATGTTCAAAAATATCATGCCCTAAATGTTTACCAATTTGACACTTATTTTGGCTTCTTCTCTTAGCAATTTTACCAACATATCAGTTAGGAATTTGATTTTTGAATAGTGAGCAGAGTAGTAACTTGGATCAAGTTGCAATTGATGTGCACTCTGCTGCAAATCTCCATCAATCTTTGACAATTTTTCTCTTATTTCCTTGGTAAAGCTTGATGTATCAAAGAGTTTACCAAATAATAAAGATACATTTTTGTAGGAGGTCTCCAATTAGCCTAGAGTAGTAGATAGCTCTACTTGATGAATACAAATCTTTTGAGCAATATGTTCCAAAACTTTATTTTCAAACTTATTTTCAGATCTCTACAACAATTTGTCCTATCCATTCAAATCTTCATTAAATTTTTGGACTACCTCTGCTAACTGAATCAAAATTGGTTAAGTGTCAACCTCTATATTTAGTGCCTCAGTTAAAATATTCTTAGCTCTTTAATTATTTAGAATTCCTTATTTCTTTTTTCTCTAAGCATCTACTACTGAGCTTTCTTCTAAAGAAGTTATCCAAATATTTACATTTGATCAAGGTTGAGATTTGAGATCTCCCAATTAAGAATAACAATCTCCTCATCAAAATCAATTTCTTCTTCCTTCTCTTTTTCCTTACTCAAAAATTGTGTGCTTGATTGAGGCTTGGTCTGAACTATCTTTATACTCAATGTTTGTATGCTAGGAATGGAAACCGTTGTAGAAATGGTAGGACTCGCTAAAAAAGTAGATACTCATTATTGAAATACTTGATGTAATCAAAACTAATGTAGAGGGAGGTGTTTTCTACTTAGTAGATGAAGTGCTTGTCACTTCTGTTAATGAAGTACTGAGCTAGATGGGTGCAAAAATTGATTGAGTGTTTTTTCTTATAGTGTTTGACATAATCAATCCTACAATAACTTTCTCTGGGCTTGATGTTTTCATTTTTTGGCTTGGAGAATGAGGAAGTGAGGCTATGACCACTGCAATAGTTTTCTCTGGGTCAATCTCCTCAGTGTTATGAATTTATAGTAAGTCTTCCTTAGTAGCTTCCTATCCCTATTCCTCTTCCTCATATCTACATTGTCAAAATGAGTTACTTCTTCATCATCAATTTCTTCTTCATTTTCCTACTCATCATCATCCATGTCACTGACATGAACTAAAAAATCACTCAACTTGTGAAGAAGATTAATATTCTTCCATGTGTTTGTAGCATCCTTCACTACATGTTCAATTTCATTCATCAGTATAAGGAAAGTGTTGAATCTCAAGGTAAGCTTTTATTCATTCTTCTTCATAGATTATTTCACTTCCTTATTAATTAAGCTTGGCATAAGTTACCTTAAGGTCTGCTCGTATGTGTCTCTTATATTTTTCATGACATTCTCTCATCTTGGCTTGACTTTCTCCAATAGTTCATCCAGAATTTTTAGAGCAATCTAGTCTAGGGAATACTTCTACTTTCCCATTTTAGACATTATTACATCTTCTATCTACTTTTGTTCCTCTGTAGTCCTAGTCTCATATTTTAGTGCTTTGAAATTTGTTATGTTGGCTCTTGAATTTATATCTTTTAACCTTTCCTAGAAGGTGGGTGTGGTTCTTTTAAATATCACGTCTCCTCCTTCTTTGTCAAGTTTCTTTCTTGATGTTCTCCTTGTGAACACAACAGTAGATGGTTTGGCAAGCTTGGTTATTATAAGCTTGCCTTTCTTCTTTATAGACTTTTCTTCCTCCAATTTATCTTCATCTTTTGCTTCACCTTCCTTTATGTCTTCTCCTTTTCCTTCAATCAACAAAAGAGTGGAACTGGTTTTTAGTTTGGCAATTCTTTCTTCCCTTTATTGACTACCTAAGGGAGTTTGATTTCCAATTCAATTCTAGCCTTTACTTCATCATAAGTGCCAAAGTAAGTAGTTTTAGTGTCAACAGACTCATTAATTAGTGCCTCAATAATATCCTTAGTTTCATCTATGTTTGCCTCATAACTTAGAGGCTTGACCCATATAGTCCTCAGTCTAACTTCTTGAATATATACTTTGTCACTATCAACCATGAAACAAGCATCACCTTTGTAATCATCAAAAAGTTTCTTTAGTATCCTAAATATGTTATTCATCTTATCTTTGAATGATTTTCCATAATACTCATATAGTTTTCTCTCATTTCAACTATATATTCATTAATCTAATAAAGCACAAGTACATCCTTCTTCCATATAATTATACCTTTAGATGGGAAGAATTTTTTAACATAAAAAAATTAAAAAGTTAAAAGTGAACCAAATTTACAAGGATTGTTCTTTGAGGTTCTTATACTTTCCATATTCTTGTTGAATTGATTTAGCATCAACTCGACAAGGTCAAGTGACATGTTATTCTTGACCACTTTGTATGCTAAATCTATTGTTTTGCATGACATATGGTTGAGTTTACTTGAACTATAAATCTTATGAGCAATGACATGTATCCAAAACTTCAATTCCATTTTTGTAACACAGTTGATCTTCATTCTCCTTCCATTCCACTTGGTAAGGGTTTTCATCTCAAGCTCAACCTAAATTAAGGTTTTGGTCATTTTAGCTTTTGCCAGCATAGGAAGACCAATGATCTAATGGATCATCTTCTTGGTTATCAAAATAGGTTATTCTAACCACAATTTACCATTGTGCACATGACTAAGAATGAATCCTATCCATTTAATCTAGAAATCTCGTGGCATATATGAAATGTGAGTCAAACTTTTCACCTCGAGGTGTTGATGCTCAGGTTTTAACATGTCATTCATAGACATATTTTCTAGGGTTTCACACATTTCTAATGTTCCAATATCTTGGATAGAACACTTAAAATATGAATGAATGCCATTGATTAATAGTACCTTTGATGGAACTTGTGATTGGGCTCCACATGGATCTAGAGTTTCTACAATGGTAGGGCTAAGCTTAAAATATGGTGCCTTCCATTCCATGCCTCAAACTAACATATCAAAACCTTTGTTATATTTTTTGCTAGTGGATGCCATTTCTCTTAGTAGGGTTTTGTGAAAATATGAAAATCTCCAATAGTAATTCGCTTAGGTTGCTTGGATGCATAGAAGTCACCTTGCAAAAGTAGCTCTATAATATTCATGGTGAGAAATGATTTTGATTTCATCCTTTTATTGAATTTCACCTTTTGATTTCCATAAATTCCTGGTACAATTGTTCACTCAAATAACAATCATCCATTTTACTTACATTGAAAACTTGATAGAGTCATTAATGACTCAGTTACCACACAAAGCTTTTAGCTACTTCTAACCTTTCTTGGTAGAGTCTTGTGATCTAACTTCCCTCGATAAGGATAGTAACCTAACCTTACTCAATAATGACTTACATCTTGAATACTCGGTGATCCTTTGCATCTTGACTACTTATTTGTATCATTCATTATGCTAACTAGAACTAATGTGAGATGTCTTCTTTAGGATCCTATTTCCAATTCTCCTTGTGAGATTAAGTGGAAATACTTGAGTCACCCAATTCTTGAGTGACATGTTTATCACTACTCAAACTTACATTATCAGAAGATTTTGGAATCCATTATTGCCTCATCTTTTTTTTGATGTCATCAGCTTTTTCCTTCATTTCATCTTTAATCCTTCTAGTATTCATACAATTCCTAGCAAGATCACCATGTTTTATACAAATAAAACTTCTTTTGGTGGTGTCTCTTGTCCTCATGTGATGTTTTACACAATTCATTCCAATGTGTCCAAATTCTCTATAGTAGTGACATCTACACCAAGTGTTATAGTCCCAACCAAATATAGCTTTTACAATCTATTCTTCTAAGTTTAGTATCTTAGTTTTACATTCTAGGGATTTTTACCCACGTTCCTTGCATTTGTGACATTTTCTTTCAAATTTAAGTTTTTCTTAGCATTCATTAGCTTTATGACCATGCTGATTATAGTTGTAGCATTTTCCATTAAACTTAGCTTTCACATTGCTCCAATATTTGTTTGATGTATGTCCAATCTTACCACAATGGCTGCAAGTAAGTTTTTTATTCTTTTGAGCTTTTGCTTGGATGATTCACCTTATTCTATATATCTAATTCTTTCTTTACCCTTTTGTCTGAAGTGACTTTGCTCATTCAATTGATTCATGTTTGCTTGAGATTTCATCATCCTCTCATTGGTTTACCTTTCAATGTTCAAATCATTCAACAATGTTTCATTTTTTGATCTTAGATTCATGATTTCTTCATTTACATTAGTAACCTAATTAATGAAGTATGCTTGCTAAAGGGATAAATGTTGAATCTCATTATTCTTTCCTTCGATTTCTTCTTTTATCTTGTTTTTCTCTTCCATAACTTCAAATGTAGTTCCTGCCCTTAGTTCGCATTTTGTTATCATTGCTAAACTCTTTTAGAGCTAGTTTTATGTTGTTGGTTAGTAGTATTGTTTTGAGATTATCAGATATTGTGCTATGGATTTAGTTGATATGTGATGAGATTACTTAGACTCTACATTTTATGTATGTATGATGATTATTTTTAATATTTGCAATTATTGATAATGATTATTACATTACTTTTAGTTATTAATAAGATGATTTATTATCATATGTGTTTTCTTATGGATACTTACCCCATACTTGCATGTGTATAGTGTGTGTGTTTGCTTTGTGTGTTTGCTTTTGTATGGCATGTCTAATGTGGTTAAGGAAGGGAGTCGTAGTCACCTACTAGTCGAGATCTACACGATGCACCACTTCTTGCCATTGCCTGTTTAGTTTAGTATATATTGTGCTTGTACATGCATGGTTTTTATGCAGGTTACAGGTACCAGGTATCGGCTTCCCTGAATTGTCAGGATAAGCGTACCCTATCACATGATCTCAATGATAAGAGAGGAGAGATAAATTCTCAAGTCCAAATCCCAACCCTTTAAGCCATTTGTTCTAATTGAAAAATTAGAACAAGTATCTGAATTGAGTACCCTCCGAATGCATCAGATGATGTAATTCATGATATAAACCCCTTGGTTTGATTTGTATGTATTTTGGCTATGATGAATTTTTTGTATTTTTACCTTTGTGAGTCTTTGGAGTATTTTCTATTAATTAAGCCTAATTAAAAGATTTAATTAATGGTTTAATTGAATGCAAAATTAATATGGTATTTTATTATTTATTTTATTTAATTAATTGAAAAATTAATTAAATAAAATAATTAAATTGGAAGATAAAAGTTATAATATTAAATTTAGAATGTAACAATATTTATTTTAATAATAATATATTTGGAGCTCATTTTTAAATAAATGACTAAATAATATTACTATTAAAGCTAATAAATATTTTAGCAATAAAGTTTTGGAAAATGAAATTTAAAAGTGGAAAATATATTTTAAATTATTAAAAAAAGATTCTAAATCTCATATGATTAAAATATAAATATATTAAGATTGAAAAGTGGAGATATTAAAGTTAGTGCATGAGACTTAATAAATAAATTAATTAAATTGGAAAGAGTAAAGTAAATTGGAGTTATAAGCTTGTGTGAGAATTAACATGTGTCAACAATACGAAAGTTAGTGCATCAATTAAGCACAAGGTGTCTACAATTCTATGACTCATCAAAAAGAATTGAAAAATACCCATGCTTAGTTGGTGACACCTTTCAGCAGTTTCAAGAAGCATTCCAAAAGTTTCTTGAGAGCTCTTAATATTCAGGCATTCAAGAAGCTTAAAAAAAAGCTTAATGGAAGCTATAGGTTTAATGGAAGCCACGAGCTACAAGCAAAAAAAAAAAGAAGAGAGAAGCTTCAAGCTTACATGCATGAGAGAAGATTCATATGCTCATATATTTTCCACTTGCTTTTATGCTCTTTCTAGCACTTTTAATCACTTGGAGGATTCGATCGGCTTGAATTCTTGGAAGATTTGTGAATGATAGAGAAGGAAGGGATTTTCTATGGACTTTTGAGGCATGGCAAATTAGCATCAGTGTCCAGGTGCACTCGTGATATTCTCATATTCACTTTGCACTTTTTCTCTTCATGTCTTCATCATATCTATTTTATGTGTCTGAATACTCTCTGTGATTGAATCTACTATTTGAAATTGGAATCTAGATATTTTATTTAGATGAGAAGAAAACAATAAAAAAAAAAATTCTAGATCCAATTAAGGAGAAGAAATTAGATCTTAATTGGGTTTGGGTTCGAATTTATGTTGTGAAATTAGAAAGACAAGATTTGGAATAAAAATAAAAATTTTATGATGAAAATTCGAATGATTAGATGTAATCTTTCTATCAATTATATTTTCAGATGCATATGAACAAACCCTTTTATGGTTAAATTTAAAGAACAATTATTTTAACAGGAAATTCTTAATTCATCACAAATTGTCCTGTCGCTGCCTCTTGGATAGACCCGAATTTAGTCATTCATAACTTTTTATCGGGATCGAATTTATTCGATCGCTTTGGTCAGAATCGGCGCAGCTTGGCCCTCTCCAACATATTTAAATTTTAGCCCGATCCAACTGTTTATTAGGGAGATATGGCCGTCATACTGGGACTGTTTTATTCAAGAAACGAATGTCTCTTTATCTTCCATAACCAAGAGTTCTTTATGCTTAAACTTCACAAGATAATATATCAAAGTAATATAATTAGATTTAATAATTATTTAATTAGTCTAAAGACTAATAAGAATGTTCTAAATGAATTAATGGAGATTTATAATGGAAAGTTGTAGATGGAGCTAATGGATAGAGATATTGAATTAATAGAGAATAGATGACTTTCAATATTAAATACTATTTAATATATATAGTTAAGAGGTGGTAATTTATAAAAGTGTTTAATGATGATTATTAAGAGGCTCAAATTTTAATGATATTGGATTTAGATTTAAATAAGAATTATTATATTGACAAGGAGTCATAGTTATATTATAACATTGTTATAACATAGCTACGATTTGAATTATTGATATGCCTTAAAGGTTAGTTAAATAATATCTAATGGGACTTATGGAAATATAGTTTGATGAGTTTATTATTTATTAATGTTTGTTGGGTCTAACAAACTATTAATAAATAATGGTTTAAATAGTTATCAACAAATCTGATTAGAGATAACCTAGTGGAGATTATTTAATGAATTAAAGATATTATTGCAATCTTCTCTTATTAGAATCTTATTAATATGCATTAGTTTTATATGGTCTATTATCTAATCTAATTTAATTAAATTTAATTAAGATTAGTTAATAAGAAGTGTAATTAATTATTAGTCAATCTAAGTAAATGGATTAAAAGAAAAGAGATTTTAATATAGTTTATATAGTGGACTTTTTATAATGTATATTGAATACTATTAAACAATTTTAGAGTTGTTTAATGAAAATGATAATGCTAAGAATTTGAATATTATTCATATTAAAATCTACAATGAGTCTTATTGGTTTGTGATAGGGATCTTTTTCAAACAACGTTTATATGGACAAATATTATTAGAACAATCAAAAAATGGAGTCTAATGGTTGATTTTAATATTGATTAAATAATTATAAGATGATAATTTATATTATGTTGATTTAAATTTAGAAACTCTAAATGATATTGGATTAAAATTGAATTATTATGTTATTGGTTAATACGTTTGAATACCTTAATGGTATTAAGAGTTAGCTAATGAAGTTCTATGTAAAAGTTCTCTAGATTGATTATTTATAGTTGTGATAAGTTTATTATTTATTAATGTTTGTTGGGTCTAACAAACTATTAATTAATAATAGTATAAATAGTTATCAATTAATACAAATAGTGTTACTCTAAAAGAGATTAGTTAATGATTGAAGTACTATAAAAAATATTAATCAAATTGAATTGGTTAATAATTTGGAGGATTATTAGTTAACTGAATCAACGCACATAGGAAAAACTTATTTGAGATAATAATACTTGGTATTGAGGATTTATTATAACTTTTTATTATTAAAATATAAATGAGAACATTGTTGCAGAATGATGAATGTGATCTATTAATAAGATTCTCAATATAGCTTGTCATTAAATATTAGCAAGCTATTATTATTATTGAACTATGAACCTGAATATTTGTGTGTGGCTGACCTTTAGTTATTAGTCAACTAATATTCATTGGGATGATGGTTTGGTTGTGAAATTATTAATTAAATCAATTAACTAGAGTTAATAAGATTTAATTAATAATTAAGTTATGTAATAGAGATTTATTTGATATAATTCTTTTAGCGAGATTGTAGATTATCTATATTGGAGTTGATAAGTCTTATTCTTATGACTTGAATTATGACTTTAGATATTGTATGGTTGTCAACGATGGTGACGATTAAATTCAAAGCCTCAAACTTTAGTAATACTTAATTAAGTTTCTAATTGAAAACTAATAAGATGTTGATAGGTCATGGATGGTGTACCTATGTTAATGAATTGAGATAAATAAAGTTATAATCTCTTATTCAAAGAATGATAATTGGTCCTCTTATAATATAACGAATAATGATTTTAGAAAAGTTGAAAGGTTAATTAATTAGAATGTGGATCATAGTTAAATAAAGATAACAATTTAATTAAAGGCCAATAAGTAAATACTTATCCTTAAGTTATTCTTAGAATGTAATTCTTAATAATAGAAGGATAATACTATCGGGGAACAAATGGGTTGACTTGTAGGTCAAATGATGAAACTTAAGAAACTTGAAAATATACTTGCAAACAGAAATCTAAAAACCTCTACACTGATTCAACTATGTAAGATAGAAAAACCAAAACATGTGTTTGCATCGTGTATTCTATATGCTTCTTGTTTTGGGTTGACTAGCGTTGACCAGTCCTAGGTTGTGACCAAAGGCTCGTGGGTTATGAGATGTGATGGCATGTTGATCTTATTTGGTCTCGATCTTTATAAACCCAACCATGGTTATGTGATCGTATGCTCTATGAAATGTTTGTTATTGTTCATCAGTCTTCATGTGTGAAGCTGAGATGTATGTGTATGAGACACTTGAGCTAATCATTTTTGAGTCATCAATCAGTTATCCTTGGATTTCTTTGTAGTCGTCATGATGGGACTAAAGTGTTGATTTATTTCTTGATGATGTCATATTGTGACATGTTTGACTCAACCATTTTGGAGTCTTCGATCAGTATGATTTTAAGATATTATTGGTTGCTTATTGAGAACCGATGGATTGTGATGATATATTTTGGTTATTGAGAACCAATGGATACTTATGATTATGAGTGATGCCTTCAGTTGCCAATAGAGAACTGTTGTGATCATGATTTTCTATGGATGCTTTTTTGGATGCTCATGGAGATTTGGTGATTCTTATCTTAGAGATTTGATGATTCTTATTATGGATATTTGATGCTTTTATCATGGATATTTGATGATTCTTTTTATGAATTTTCTTTACAGTCGCTTGTACAGGACTGTGGTGATTTATGATTCCATGAGCATTAGGGTAGGTAATCTACTTGTAGTGTCGAGAAGTGGCTTGCAATGGGGGTCAGGGCCCTAAGTGGCTGCCAAGGTAACTCATTGTAAGTTTGGTTAATAAGTGATAACATTTACACATTAAATGGGGATTAAATGAACTTAAAAAGATAATTGTTTTGGTTCTTGCCCATGCCTTGAGTGCTTGTATAGGCTAGAATGGGAGTAGTGAGAACGCATGGTTGCGACCTTGCATTCCATAGTATGCCTCATCAGTATGAGAGGATATTAGTGGCCGCATGAGATCTGTATGGACCCGTGGAGTTTAGCTAACTGCCAGGGTAACTTGTACGAGATAAATGCGATGATACTTTCTCGCTTGCAGAGTAGGTTTCCTACATGTCATTGTTGTGCCTCTGGGAAATTAGATGTCGATTTTGTTTGTGTCGGAACCTTTGAGTTAGTATACTTTTAGGATTCCTGGACTTTAGAGATTTGTGCTATGTGATTTTGTTAGCCTGTTTGGGACTTGAGACTATCTCCTCAGCACGGTGGGAGTGGACCACTTGGGTTCCACGCGGTCGGGTGGTAGTAATTTTTCCACTCTTATCACTTGAGATCCATCAGAGACACCATGGCTAGAGCATTCTTGGTTGGTATTTATCTTCATTATGTTCTTGAAGCATTATGATAGATGATATACCTTATGATGGATGTATTTACTGGTATGTTCTTATATTGATGATTTGCATATGTTAGACGATGGTATCCTATGTTTTACTTTGCATGTTAGTAGGATGTTTTAGGAGTGACATTCCTACTATGTTATAGCTGATGATCTCTTCGGTGCTTTGGGATGTTACACACGGAGGGATGGCTAGGATCCACGATGGTCTAATGATGCTATTAACGGCTGGGAGGAACCGTGCACTTAGTTTATTTTGTTTGATCTTTATGATAGATGTATATGTCTTTTATGATGTGTATCATGTGATTATCTATACTTTGATACATCATAGATTAATATTGGATGATGATGTACTTTATTTACATGAATTTTTTTTTTTTAAGCTTTTCATACCTTGTAACATGTACAGTGGATGATTGAGCAATCTAAAATGTAATTACTAAAAGGACACTTGTATATTGTTTAAGAACATTGGATGTATCATTGTTATTTCATTGTTAAGGATGTAATGTTAGATGAATAAGTTATGATTAGAAGTAATTCAACGTTAAGGGATCTTTAAAGAATGTAATCTGTTATGTTATGTTATTTTCAATTGGATGTTGCTATTGCTTCTGCTATCATGTTAATGTTATGAATGGTTTTACTTTCATGTTTAAAAAAAAAAAAAATGTTTGGCAAACTTAGCAAAATTCTTTGGATCCCTTGGCGGGGCATTACATCAAATAGTCTTACTAACTAAATTTCTTGCTCACTTCTTAGTTTTCTTACTTCCTCTTAAAGTGAACCATTCTTTTCTAATAGTTCTTTGATTTCTTCATTAGCTTAATCTAGATTTCTTATTGAATGGATGTCTTCAATTCTTTCTTCAATGTAGAGATGGTCATTCATCTATATTGCAAGACCTTTTCTTCTTTTTAGAGATTGAGAGAGTTTCTCTTTTGATTTCTTGAGTTGTTCAATAGCCATTTCCAAATCCAGCTTCTCATTTTTAGTAGCCTTGTCAAGTTTGAATACCTCCATAGCCTTTGATCTTTTCTCAAGCTATTAAAATTTTCTTTGAGAACCACAAAAGCTCTTATACCAATTGTTGGAAATATATATGATAGGTTAAGTTATTGAGAGGGGAGGGGTGAATTAGTAACTTAGAAAATTTTACTCTTAATTTACTAATTAATCCATTATGTATATTCTGATCTAATTGTATGCTTGAGAAAATAAAAACATTAAGCATTCAAAACATTTTGACACACAATTTTGGTGACCCAAAAACCTTTTAAATAGAAAGTAAAACTAGGGTGAGGATAATACCAACAAGCTTTAGTTCTACAGTGTAAAATTGGCCTGTTAAGGTTTACAATGATCACTTCTAATGATTTTTCCTATTAGGAGCAGTAAGGACTGCTAGGTCCACCTTGCAAAAAGATTTACAAACATACAATAAAGTATGCACTCAATAAAGAGATTTACAAAAGACTATCTAAGCCTACCTTATGAAAGGATTTAATTGATCCACCTATTAGGATGAAACAATGGTTGATCTTTGATCTACAGCTTGGTTTGTTGAATAAGATACCTTTGATTTTAACGATCACCTTATAGTGATAGACAAATCTTTATTGCTCCTTGTACTACTTGTAGCCTTGTACTTCATTCTTCTACTCATTTCTACTTGTTATAATACTTTCTTATATATTATGTTGGATGTGATACAATACATTACATATATACCAATCTAATTTAACAATCAACAAAGTTAGCTACAATACAAGTTTACACATAATACACAAAGTCAGCCCAAACTGCAGGAAGTCAGGTTTTGAAGACTAGCTCGATGAGGTTTTGATACTTGGTATCCACAGTCAATACTTAGCATCATCATGCATTCGGTAGATGTAGAATCTCGGTCCATACTGATCACTTTTCAAGTAGTTTGAACTTGATCTGCATTGGTAACTTAGTGAATACTATGAAACTTAGCATATAAACTAAATCACTTGATTCATACTACATGGCTTGGTAAATGCTATCACTATGAGCTTGGTATAAATTGAATCACTTGGTTAACACTAAGTGACTCAGTCAACACTAGATTATCATTACTAATACTATGAACTCGGTAAGCACTACACAACTCACTTTGCATAGAGGAACTTGGTAAATCTTATGAAGCCTAGTTTACACTATTGATCACCATTGTGGTGCAAACTAAAAACTATCTTTTGGATTTGGTAGCAACTATAGAACTCAATAGAGACTAAAATGTTTTATTAAGTCTTTTAGCTATATAATATTCTTGTTAGATACTTACAATTTGAATAAGTGCGTGTCACTAATAACAAACATGGCTATAATGTCAACACTTGATGAAGGAATGAGAAGTATTAAGTTTTAACTAGCATAGTGATGCACTCTTCAAAAAGTGGATAATTGATTACTCACCAACAACACAATTATTGCAAATGATAGTTGAAATAGAGAGTGTAGACAAAGCAATGGCTATAGAAAATCTGTAGTTAGTTGATGTATTAGTTCGATTAGAGGGAATAAATGAGGAACAACCAATTGCAACTATGGGCATGACATTTAAAACTAATGGTCTAATAGAGGATCAACCAATTATGATTAATATCTAGATTTTTGAACCTGATACATCACATGTAATCCAAGTGGTCCCACAGTTGGAAGAGCAATAGATGAAATAGAGCCAATCATTGAATGTAATGAATCAACATGAAATTGCTACAATAGAACTAGCCCCGCCACAAGAAGATCAATTATAAATCTATTATGTTTCAAAGATGCAAGAAAACACCAAATTTTGTTTTTTTGTGATATTAACAACTTTTTCCTTTTTGTAAATATTTTTTTCCTAAGGACAATTGTCCTTTTTTCCTCAATGCCCAAAGCCTCTTGCAACTCATGCTATATAAGTGAGTTCCCAAGGATAGAGGATGGTCTGAAGTTTGTATAATTTCTTATGTTTATGCTATTGTTTATAGTCAATCTAGTTTCCTTTGTGTCAATTATATGATGTATTCAATTTCACAAGTCTAAGAATACAAATGGATCTTGAATGACAAGTCTGGCATATCTTGAGTTTATTCTTAAGTTTATACTAGTAATGTATTAGTTTCAAAGAATATTAATACAAGGAGGGAAATCTAAATATTTGTGTCTCTAAATTTTGTCTCCATTTTCATATACTTGTTATTTTGGGATTCAGTGAGAAAAGTTCATGCAATTTAATGTAGCTTAGATAGGTTGTATGTCAATTTATTATTGCTTTTAATTCAAGGAATTAAGTAATTGCTTCCATAAACTGATAGGGTTTCTAAGCATTGAGAGGGATATCATAAGAGAGGTTTAGGGTTAACAGCTGATAATTTTAATTGCAAGGCAATTAAATTAGTCAAGTATTGACTAGTGTGACTCTGTATAGAAAATGGATAAGGTACTGATCATAAATTGTGATGCAAATTGATGTAATTTTTTGGTTACACAAAGCTCATATGAATCAAATCAATTTTACTTTTATGTAATGAAGAATCAAACTATTTGTCATCACTTATTTACAATAATTTTCCTTTGAATTATAGATAGCTACTATAATAATGGAGTTTATTGCAAATCTAAGAAGAATAGTGACCAATTACCTACTATAGGGGATAGATCTAAAGAAAAGAGCATATGTGAGTTAGATCTAAAAAGTGAGTATCAAATAACCAGTCATTTCCATCCCTAAGGTACACTCACCTTGGTCTTAAAGAGCCAAAAATATAGAGAAATATTGTGATTCTATTGAAATTGGTCCAAATATAAAGAAAATTCAGTTGAAAATAGGAAATAACTAACTCTTAGATTGAGTCTCATCTTTTGCATCCTGGTATTGGGTTTTAGATCAACCTGGTGGTTTTAAAACACCAACAAAATGGTGACTCTATAAGGGAAGTATTGAATCTAAAGAGGGATTCAATATGATTGGAAGAAAGGCATGTGAAGAATTTACTATAGTAGCAAGGTTGTGAAGTGCTTTTCATTTCCTTTTTGAAGATTCATGTCTCCCAGTAATGCTTTATTCATTTACAATATTACCTTTTAAAGTTGAACACAAATTGTATTATTACTAGTGAGTTCATCTTTTATCAGTTTAGTTGGGTATCATATGCAAAGTGTTTTTGTAAAATCAGAGTTAGAATTGATCAAATGGTATTTTCTCTTTTCTAAGTGTTTGATGATTTGCAAGTTCCATAAGTTAAAAAATCTAGTTTAGATTTGTCAAGTGATAAATCATGTTTTAAATCTTTCTCACAATTGTGAGTGGTCACTCTCCAGAGATCTCTGTATGAGTTGAAAATTGGTTCTATGAAAATGTTTTTCAAGGATTTTCAGCTTTGTTGGGCATATCTAGAATTTTCGTAAGAAGATCTTGGGAAAAAAATAGAAATCATCAGTTCTTGATTTAAGTTTAAGTGTTGTATGCATTCGTTGTTGTAAGAAATTGAATGTTAAGAAGTGTATCAAAATAGTGATTTATTTGTTATCTTCAATTAGATGGCAGCTCTACATGGTTTTGATAAATGGTGTGAAGAAGAGACATTTGCACCCATGCCAAATTAGTAGATCAAAGTTCAACATCAACACTCAAAGATATTTTGATTTTCATGTGTTTCTCTTTTCAATGAAAGTCAATTGTTAGAGATCAGTGCCTCTATTTAGTGACGTATAGCACTAGGAGAAAGAGGTAAAAATTTTGTTTCAAAATAGAATCAAATCTTAGATCTGAAGTTAGTCTACCAAGTTATGAAAATGTGGTTGAAAATATTTCTATGTTGAAAAAGGAAATCCACAATAAGATTGTTAGTTTCATAGGAAGTTCAATAGGAAGTATCCAAGGTCCAAGAGATGATAAAGTTTATATAAAATTCAAATTAGTATTCATGGAATTTCACTTGTCTCTAAGACCAAAGGAATCCTTGTGGCCTATTGTTTTCCTAGATGTCTTTATGTCTAATTCTATTAACTAGCCAACACATTTGAAAGTATAAAAGATTTTGCATGTTCAATATCTTTTCAAGAAATTTGAGAGTGATTTAAGTAGTAATGAACTTTGTACTAAATCCTATAGTAACAAAAGTGAATGTGCTGAAAGTAATAGTGAGTGTAGTGAATCCATATATGATGATAATGTGTCTTAGATTGTGAAGAGATGGATTCTAGATTTAGTGAATCAAATGATTGCATTTAGCATGAGGAAGATGGTTATGTAACTAAAAATTAATCTTGTGATAGTATATATGAGAATGAAGAAAGTTCTAATAGTAGTATGGATAACTTTTCTTTTGATGAAAATAAAAATGAAACACCTAGTGAAGAGGTATTATACAAAGAAGAGGCAATATGTTGTAGTAAGGATTATGATTTTTCATATTGTTATACTAATGGTACTACTGCTATAAGCTTTTCAGATCAGTTGTATTATGATCTTAGCCAAGGAGAATATACTTTTGATGAAGTCTTGTTGAATGTTAATGAAATTTTAGAATTATTTGCTCATGATTTTGAAAGGTATGCAAATGTTTCTTTGGATGCTCATGTTGTCCCTTTTTGTGTTTCTTCTCAAGAAAAATTCCTTTCCCAAAGTTTGGTGTTAAAAGTGATATAAAATCATAATACTCTTTGTCATGTTTTGGAGGCGTATAAAATAATAAATCAATTGTCAATACACATGATGACTTGTCTTATGTGGACAATTCCATTAGAGAGAAATTTCATATTGTTTCAAATTCTTATAGTGCTAATAATGTTGAAGTTGCTTTTTATTGTTCATATGACAAAGAGGAAAAGGTTGGAGATTGTAAATCTGATTCTAAATTTTCCTTATATGCTGATAAAACTTGCATTGATGAGTTCAAAGTTCACTCTAAAGAGTTGTTTTGATGAAGATTATAATTAGCATATAATGACTAACTTCAAACATGATGACTAATCCATTTTTGGAGTGTGAAGGAGTTTTAGTGTATGATAAATCTAATTGGATGAGTATCAGGATTGTAAATGATGAGAAATCAGATTTTATATGCTCTTCATAACCAATTACACAAGGTGGGTTACAAAATCTTAACATGTGCAACTCTTTGATTGAAGAGGAATATGAAGCCTTCACATTTCTAGTTGATAGCATGCATTAGTCATATGTAGATAAAGACTTTTAGTTTGATTCTAGTTTGTATAAGTATGTTGACTCACATAATTATAGTGAGCATGATATAGAAATTAATTCCAATTGGTATATGCACTATGAGAGTGAAGGAAGTGATTTTGTTTGCCAAATGAGTTGTTTTAGAATACTAATCTGATTGGTGAAATTGATGATAATGATTTTTTCAGCTTACTTAATGAAAATGGAGATGAAAATCAAGTATATGACAAAGGTAAGAAGTTTTGTTGAACTTTGGTGGCCTGTGGCATTGTTTGTATAGCTTAGGAGTAATTTTTCTTACTTTCAATAAGTTGTTTGAGAATTTTTTTGGAGTGGTCTTCTTCCACTAGAGATTTGAGTCCTTTCCATGTATGCAAGGGATATGCATCCCCAGGCATAGCCACTCATGGGGCTCAAAATTGCATTCTCATTTTGAGTACCATTCTAAAATTTGAGCCCCTATAAGTGCATTTAATGCATGTGTACCCAACTATCATTTTGAGGCCTATGAGGTGTTTTATATTTCTAACACCTTTATTTTAGTATATTCATTCATCCCATGATGATAAATTGTCATTGTGAGTCATTCTATGAAGTTTCATTTTGAGCATTGTTTAAGTTTGCATTTTTTCCCAAGTATCAAATAGTGACAGGAAGCCTAGTTTGTAATTGAATATCTTTCACCCAATTATGTTTCATGAATATCCACTCTATGAGTGTTTAGTATGAATATTAGAGAACCTATGTTTCAATTTTCAACTTTTTTTTATATGTTTCAACTAGGTATTGTATCCCTCAAAGTTGGTTGTTTACTATTGTGATGTTGATGCATATTTCGTAGAATTTTGGGAAGCCCTGTTTGACAAGTTATAAATTTGACCTAGTTGACCTAAATGAGAAAATTCCTTTTACATTTCATTCTATGGGTCAAACACTTGCTATGTTTTAGATTTGAGGCTATGATGAATCTATTTGACTAGTTTTCAAATGCGATTCCAAATAGAATTTATGATGTTTTACTAGTGTCAAAAGGTGCATATTGATCAATACCCCTATTTGGGATGTCATAATTTTGAATCCATGATAGATGAGACCAAATAGATTGTACCAAAATTTTCTACTCTCAAAATACTTTGAGTGTGCTAATTTTCAAGTCTTGGTGAATCTGTTTGCACACTTTCCCAGGTCCTTTTTGTTTGTAAAAATCATTGTTTTGCTAGTGTCCCCAATTCTACAATTTTGAGTACCAAACTTTGCATGATTTCCAAATGCACCTAGTAATTATCCCTAATCATATCTTTATACTCTCCTCATGATAGTGAACTAATACCCTAATTCTTGTGCCTCCAAGTGTTAGTTTGATGTATTTTTGAATCTGAAACTAGATGCATTTTATGATTTTTTGAAATATTTGTTTGCAGGCAATTTTAATAAGGCAACTTTGACGATTAATATCTTTTGACCTATTTGTCATCATGAGGTGAAATCTGAGAAGGTCCAATAACATGGAATAAAGAATGTATATTCTTATTTTTAGAGCTCACTTAGGTGGTTTTGTCATATTTTAAGGCCAATTCTCAGACTCCTTGACATAAACTTGGATAGTTGTAGAGATGATTAAAAAAGAGTTAAAAGACTTAGCTGTAGAGTTAGACTAGCCTCATCAAATTAATAAGGTTAAATTTGCAGGTAAATATGTCTTAGGAGAATTAAATGGCTTTGATCTTTTGATTCTTGTGATCTTGGGATGATCCCAATAACATTGTCACTTATCATTGGAGGATGGAATCATTCCCTAGGTAGAGGTCATACTACTCGTATTGGATTAAATAAGATCTCAAGATTTTTTGGGAGTTTTTCTTTAAAAAAATTAGTAATCTTATGAAAGGATTGGTATTACTTTGATAAAGTTTGTTAACATCCTAAGATTCAATATGAAAAAAAGATTGGAGTCACAATTTAAAGAAGATCGATGTTAATTTCCATTGAAGTGTGAAAGGAAAGTGTTAGGGAATGATTAGAGAATTTCCAAGTGTCATCCTTTACCAGTTTACTTATAAAAGTTGAAGTGGCCATTGGATGAAAGCATAGGTGTGAAGCAATCTCCTTTGTGCTACAGAAATCTTAGAATCAGAGTACTTTTATTGCTTCAAGTATGCGTTTTCAACATGGGTAAGGAGAGCTTGAAGCCACAAGGTTTGTCTACATTACTTCTCATTTGAGTAAAATTGAAGTTCATCCCCACATAATTTAATGGTTGCTTACAAATGGAGGGACAATTAAAGAAAATGAGCAAGACTCCATAAAGACTAATAGACTCCTTGTAGAATCTTCTCATGCAACACATGATGGAGAGTTGGGCGAGTTGGTGGACTTGTTATCGAGAGTGATTGTCATGCTCGCATTGAATTAGATACATACCATCCATGGCTGATATAGGGTAGTCAAACCTAAAGAAATGGGCTTACTTGGGATGCTCTCCTATAAAAAAAATCACACGATGCAAGGGAGACAAAATTGTGTGCAAAACATGAGAGAATTGTCTCTTTTCTAGAAATGTTATGAAAATTGATGAATGTACATACACTTCCCTCTAAAAAGCCCTTAAGTTCTTGTTTATTGAATAATCATGCTATGTATATAAATATTTGTCTTTCCTCCTTGTCTAGACCATCGAAGCTAATTTTAAGTCTCTACATTATTTCTTAAGTAGGGTTTTTCTTCACTTTTTCCAATCTAACTTCCAAAAATGCTCACCCATACCACAAACATGGGCACCCAAAACTATGAGAGAAAGAGGAAAGCCTCTGCAATATTCAATAAAATATTCAACCAACTTCTCATATGTAGTGGGTGAATATTGTGGGCACAATGCATAGCTACAAAAGATATCATTACAAAGAATCCAATCTAGTGGTTTCATTTTATAACAATGATTGACATCTAAAGTTGTCAAAACACCTTGGTCATGGGTTGTAACAAATACTAGGTAATAGAGCTAAGAATATGGATAAATGTGTAGATAGTTTACATATTTTTCTAGTGCATCTATAGATATGCAACACTTGAGTTTGACTTGAGGAAGGGGTTGGAAGGAGAGTGAATTGTATCACTCACTAAAATGATGTGCATAAGAGCTTCAATCTAATACTTGCATCAAGGCTAAATGAATGAGGCATACCAAAAAGATTCACTAAGAAGTTCCTAAGATAGAGCCAATTACATGGCAAGTCATGGCAATGTTTTCATTAGCATGAGGAAAGAGTCATCCACCTAGTCTAATTCTCACTAATCAAAAAATCTTCATGTTCAAAAAGTTGTAGAGACATTTAAGTGACACCAGGTATAGAACTCGCCACTATGGAATCTCTTTTCTTATAAGGGAGGTAAAATTGTATTATCCCACATTGAGTAGGTAGAGGCATTTTTTTAGTTTTTTTATACCCAACTACTCTATTCCTTAGTTTCTTAAAGACACTTGGCTTTTGGAAGCCACAAACTCTCACGTGGGGCCAAGGTTGTTGGAGAAGTAAAAAAAATTTGAGCAAGCATGCCAACCAAAGACATGATGTCAGCAATGAGATGGTAGACTAGAAAAATTTAGAAAGAGACATGTGGCACCTAGGTGGACCATTGGTAGAGTGACATGTGGCAGTTGTCTCCAACCTTGACAAGAAAAATGAGGTGATGAAATGGAAAGATGGACACATGTCACAATGTTGCTATGTTGCTATTGATGTGGTACCTGGTGAGGTGGGATGGCAACATAGCGATAGGCTTCCATGTGGCAGGAGTAGTGATATGGAATTGGTGATGTGGTGTAGATTACAAGGCAAGTGACATGGATCAATGTGTTACATGTTGTGATGTCACTATCTTGTGATAATGTGGCAAAGATGATGAAAAGGATAGTGAGATAGTGATAGAGTGACACATGGTGGTCGATGTTAAGGTGGTAGTTGTAGGTCAAATGTACTAGATTGTACCATGTGGTACAATCGACGGTCATCAATATGTAACCAAGGGAAGATCCACACTAGTTAAACATGGCAACATGGTGACACAATCAAAGGCTACCATGTGGTGGGAGGGTCAGTTAGATGTGATAGCTTGATGACTAATTAGGTGGCACCATGTGGATCCTAGGTAGTGAAGCTACTAATAGGACAAGTGATAGAGCAGGGATAGATTAATCAAAGTGTGACATGTGTCATAGGCTGGTCAAACTAGTTTGACTTAGATAGAAATTTAGAGAGAAATATAGTTTAGAAAAAAGAATTAGTCTTTTCTAGGTAAGTACATACATAAAAATTTTAAACATAGAAGATTATAAGATAAAGTTTCAACTATAGGGAAAGTTAAATTTTTGCATAAAATGAAGACCTATGAACAAATCAAGAACATGATCTTCAAATGGATATTCTAGTCATTTCTGATAAGTGGGTATAGGACTATCATATATTGGCAGAAAGCTCTCAAAACTAAATTTCTAAATTTCTAGTTTTTTTTGCACAAGAAGCATTATATTTGAGATATTCATAGTTTTGTCCCAGGTGCTTATTTTTCAACTATATTCTGATATGGTAGTTCAAACTTGTTTTTTGGTAAAATGGTGAAGTGGATGTGTGCCAAAGTTAGTAGGGATGCAGTTGGTGATTTTTTTTCACCTCTAAGTTATTTTAGTGAAGGATTTATGAAAATTTCATATGAAAAAAGGTTTCTCATCAGTTGGAGGAGATATTTTGAGTTTGTTGAAGCTTAATGATGAGATTCCTCTCAGATTTTGGTTGTAGAAAGAAAAGAGAGGATTTGTAGTAGTAGGGGATGGAGATTCAAGTGGAAATGTGTCACTTATAGATCAAATCCAAGATTTCTTTCCTCTCCTATATCTTTCTCTTTTCTTTCTTTCTCTAAGGTTGGTTTCCAAGTTTTCTAAGCAAGCTCTTAGCTAGCTATCCACCATTCTTCAACATTCTCTATTGTATGAACAACACTAATAAAGCTAATATACATAGTTCTAGTCTATTTAGTGATTTTATGAGTTATTTAAATGCATCTTGAATTTATAGTTTCAGATAAATCAATATAAGGAATAGAAAATTTCTTAGTTTCATTTTGATTCTCGTCTCTTATCTATATTATTTGCATTTTTTTGGAGTTTAAGAGCAAAGAACTTAAACCCATTTGTAGCCCCTTAAGGTTGTATGTCTCAATATGTTTTTTTATTGGAACAAAGAGCCAAGTAAATTCTTAATATATTTGACAAGGTTGCTAGTTACATGAGAAGGATATTTCATGAGAATGAGGTCTTTATGAATGTTGATGTCTAATTCAAAAAGTGATAGGATAGATTTGATATCTTAATGTATGGAATATGTCATCGGTATCATGGATGTATATATGTGATTTAAAAAACTTCCCAATAGATAAGGCACTGATCAGCTGCAGGGTCAACATACGTAATGCCCTGCAAGAAAATCCAAAAGAATTAACCTAAAGTTTTACTAAGTTTGCCAAAAAAAAATTTTAAAGAACAACATACACATCAAACATAAAGTAGTAGAAATAATAACATACAATCATACAGAAGCAAACATAACATATTGCATTCCTTTAGGATCCCAAGACGTTGAATCACATTTAAGTTTAATTAATACTATGTCTAATAAATACCACATCCACATGAAAGAATAATTATAAGTCCAAGTCCATTTAAATAGTATGCATTTGTTCTAAATGCCACTTGGTAATAAAATTTGAAATACACAATCATCCACTTTAAATGTCACAAGGTATGAAAGGTAGAAAGAATATACATTTATTAAAATAGGTTACATCATCCCTTTCAGATCCATGAAACAAATACAATACAACAAGTGACATCATCCATCATAAAATTATAACCATCCATTATAATGCACAAAGATAGAATGAAAGGAAAATCAAACAGAAAACTCTAGCTATGGCATCAATGAACAAATCTCAATTGTAAGAGTAAAAGGCACTACCACTCGACCACATAGTAACCCAAAAAGGTCCACTCCCACTATGCTAAGGAGATAGTCTCAAGTCCCAAATAGGATATCAATCCAAAAATTAAAATTAATCTCTAAGTCAAGGAAACCTTAAAATTAATCTAACTCAAAGGTTCCAAGATAAATCGACATCTAGACCCAGAGGCAAACACAGATACATAGGAAACCTACTATGTAAGTAGGAAAGTGTTATTGCATGAATCAATGTTAGAGTTACCCTAGCAATATAACTTGACCCTAGACCCCTAGTGACTCTATGTGGCACTAGTATCCTTTTGTACTAAGTAAGCATACTAAAAATGCATGGTCGCAACCAAGTGTTCTCTCTACTCTCATCATAGTATGCACTAGCACTTGAGGCATAAGTGAGAACATAAAAAGACTCTTATTAGGTTCATTTTACTTTCAAATTTAGTGTAGTATTTTCACTTATTAAACAACTTACGATGGGTCACCTTGGCAACCACCTAGGGCCCCAACCTCCATTGCAAGCCACTTCCAGACATTACATATAGATAACCTACCCTAAGCTCATAAAATCACAAATCAAAGAATCATAGTATTTCCCTTAGTCCTATACAACTAACTGGAAAGAATCAAAAGATAAATAACAATAACTCATCGGTCCTCTACAATAAAATGGAAAGTATCCCAAAAATATTGATCAAAGACTCAAAATAGTTAAGTCAAGTATGTCATAACATCCCTCTCATTATCCCACAAGGACACTGAAAGTAATAACCAACAATATAATCAAACTCATCATAGAGCATAGCAACACATTACCATGGTTGAGTTTAAAAGATCAAAATCAATTCATCATAATATCATATTCACAAAACTCCCAAGCCTTTAGTAGATGTCCTAAAACTAGTCAACACTCTAGTCAACCCAAACCCAAAACATAGACAACATATAGATAATATAGTAGTTTCACACTTTGGTTTGATTTTGAAAACACATAGTTGAGTCAACAATAAGGTTTAAATATTTGTTTCAATGTAAGTTTGTGAGTACCTATGATTTATAATTTAACCCTTACAATTTACCCCATTCTTATGTTTGAATAAAATGCATAATTAACTTAATTTGATTTTAAGTCCATTGTTCCAAATAACTTAAGGGTAATTATTTATTTAAAATATTAAAATAATACTCATTGATTTTAAATAAAATAATTTACAATTTCATTAAAATCAAAATTATTAATAATAATTAAATAAATTTACAACTCTATTAGTTAACCTCTATTATCAATTAAACTTATTTAAATTATATTTAATTCAATTAATTAATAACTATATAAAAATATATATAATAATTTATTAATTATTTATTAAATTTATAAATATTAATAAAATTAATAATTTAAAATTTAATATTATTAATTATTAATAAAATAACTTTTAAAAATAAAAAATAATGATGATAATTATATATTAAAAAAACCATATACAAAGGTCAACACATGTTTTAAAGGCCCAGCGACCTTATACCTTGTGGCAGCATGTTACACTACTACTGCAGTCAGTAGTATAACTATTGCTGCAAGCAACAGTGTACCTGCTATCACATCCACAACAATGGCAATAGTGAGTACAAGGGGGTGTTGGGATTCCCCACCCCTTTCCAATGATATTAATTTTTTTTTTTTTAATAAAAAAAATTATATAAATTTTAAAAAACAAAAACCCTCCCACCATATTAATTTATATTTCTTTTATAATAGTTCTAACAATTCACTAATAGGGCAAATACAGCCAACTAGTCAAATTTTCAATTCAAAATGCTTCCTAGTTTAAATTCCAGTTTTTAAATCTACTAAACGAGGATTCTATGATATTTTAATCTTTATGTATATGGAAGAAACTCAATATGAAAGAACAAAATATACAAAACAAAGATTGAAAGATTCATACAATGAAATTTGGGAAATAGATTTCAACAATCATGAAGAAGATAGGAATAATAAATAATATAATTAACTAGGTGAATCAAAACACAAGAATTTATGTGGTTCTGATGCTAAAATCTCAAACACTCAAAAGATTTGTGAGAGAAATTTCTTCTCTCAAAACCTTCTCTCTGAAAATCCCTTCTCCAAAATTCATGGTCCCTCAAAAATGAACCCTCAATTGTTGATAAGGAGTTCTCTCCTAAATTCGGGACACTAATTGTGTGATCATCCGAGAGGACTCCTTGCTCACAACTCTTTAACACTTTATTTCCTTTTATGTTTTCATGCACACTTATTGCAATATAAAATATCTTTATTTAAATTAACTTACAATCTCCTCTTTAATTAATTTATTATATTTTAATCTCATGCATACTTTATGAAATATTAAAACTTTTTAATAAATTAATATCTCTTCCATTCTTTAATTTATTTTTGAATCATTAATTGATAAAATATAAATTAACTTAAGTAATAATAATATTTAGCATTAATTTAAAAATGATCTCCTAAATATATTATTATTAAATTAAATTAATATCATTACACTATAAAATTAAACTTATAATTTTATCTTTGAATTTAATTCTTTTTATTTAATTAATTTTTTAATTAATTAAATATAATTAACTATTAAAATATCATAATAATTTTTATGAAATTAAATCATTAATTTAATCTTTTAATTTGACTTAATTAATAGAAAAATCACCAAAGACCTTTAGAACAAAATATGAAAACCCATCATAAAAAACTATATACAAGATCAAGCTAAAGGGCTATAATCACAAATTTACGTCATACAACACATTTGGAAGGTAATTGACTCAGATACTTGTCCTAATTTTCTAGGACAAATGACAAATGGGTTTAAAGGTTAGGATTTGGACTTAACAATTTATCTCCTCTCTCTTACCATTGAGATAATGCGATAGGGTACTCTCATCTTGGAAATTTAGGAAAGTTGATACTTGGTACCTATAATCTGCATAAAACCTATGTATGTATAAACACATATATGCTAAGTTAAATAGGAAATGGCAGGAAGTGGTGCATCCTATAGATCTTGACTATGACTCCCTTCCTTAACCACATCAGAAATGTTATACATAAAGAAAATACACACACACAGACCATACACATGTAGTATGAGGTAAGTATCTATAAGAAAACACATATGATAATCCATCTAACTAATCATCATCAATAACTAAAATCATTATAATAATCATCATACATACATGAAGTATAAAGTACCAAGTAGTCTCATCATGAAATCAACTAAATATGAAACAATATCTGATAATCTCAAAAATAATGTTGCTAATCATCAAGCATAAAATTGGCCTAAAAGAGTTTGATAATAATAATAAAACATAAACTAGGGGCAAGCACTACATCTACCCCCTTAGACTTAAGCTTACTCCTAAAAGCCTATAAACAAGTAGGGATATAAATCCCATAACCAGATGCATCCTCCCATGTAACTAATGACTCATCAGTAGGGTCCCATTGTACCCTTATCTACTTTATGGTTTGACCCTTGAGGGTCAACTCCTGCTTCTCTAGAATGCAAACCAGCTCCAAAGCTACTTGCCCATCCTCTACCTGCAATGCATTCCAATCAAGAACATGTACCACATCATTAATATACTGCCTAAGTATAAAAACATGGAAAACATCATGAATGTGAGCTAAGTTAGGTGGTAAAGCAAGATAGTAAGCAACTGGACCTATCCTCTCAAGAATCTCAAATGGTCCCACAAAGCAAGGTACTAGCATTGAACCCTTCCCATAATGGATTAGACTCCTCCACAAATGCACTCTTAAGAAAACCTTCTCTCCCATAGAAATTTGCTTATCTATCCTATGAGCATCAACATAATTTTTTTTCCTATCCTATGTCATAGACACATGCTCTCAAATGCACACTTCCTATTGCTCCATATCTCAAAGCATCTCAAGACCCAGCAGGATGTGATCCTCAAGTTTGTACCAACTCAAAGGTGTAAAACAAGGATGATCATACAAGGCCTAAAAAGGTGCCATGCCAATAGAACTGTGATATCCATTTTTGTAAGAAAACTCCACTAGCTAAAGATAGTCCTCCTAAAGAGTCTTTCTATCCATCACATACATCCTCAACATATCCTCCAAAACTTGATTCACTCTCTCATTCTACCCATCTATCTTTGGGTGATAAGCTAAGCTGAAGTTCAACTATGCTCCAAGATCATGATATAGTGATGTCCAAAATGTGAAAGTGAATATAGGATCCTTATTTGAAATGATCTTCCAAGGAATACCTTTTGGTCTCATGATATCATGCATGAAGACATTAGTTATAGAAGCTATAGTATAGGATGACCTCATCGGTGAAAAATGTGCCACCTTAGTCAATTCATTAGTGGTGACCATGATAGCATCATGTCGACAAGAAATCAATAATAATCCTACTATGAAGTCCATAGAGATGATGTACCACTTCCATGAAGGAATGAGATTTGATTGTAAAATCCCTGATGGATGTTGGTGCTCTGCTTTAACTCTCTAAATCTCAAGACACCTAGCCACAAAATAAATGATATCATGCTTCATTACTATGCAATAGAATAGACATCACAAGTCTGCATACATCTTCTTGACACCTAGATATGTTGAGTAATGTGCATGATGAGCCTCTGATAGGATCAATGTATGAAGCTCATCTAGTAGTGGTACATAGATCCTTCCTAGATGTCTCAAAAGGCCATCTAACTCTAGAAAATAATTTGAAAACCTACCCTCCAATGGTCTCCCTAGATCTAACTCTCTGCTCACCTCCTGATACCAATTATCTCTAAGGAGTGCCTAAAGTATTTGGCTCCTCAAATCCACACTAAGATTCATAGATAATGTCTCATGTCTCCTATGATGCAAAGTGTCAGCTACCATGTTCTCCTTCCCCTAAATATACTTCACCTCAAAGTCATACTCATGAAGAAACTCCATCCAATGCCTCTTCCTAGTATTCAAATTAGGCTATGTGAATATGTACTATAGACTGTGATGATAACTATGAACTTAAAATCTATGTCTTAGAAAGAAGTGTCTCCATCTCACTAGGGCATGAACTACCATAGCTAATTTAAGATTGTGCTTGAGATAATTTGGCTCATGATCCCTAAGTTTACATGATTCATATGCAATCGAATGTCCATCTTACATTGATACTACTCCAATCCCCTCAAGGGAAGCATCTATACACACCATGAAGTCACTTGCTAGATTAGGTACTAATAAGATAGGTGCACTGGTCAAAAGCTCCTTGAGCTTCTAAAATGCTTCCTTGCATTTCTCCATCCATAAAAACTTCTTTCCTTTCCTCTAAAGGGAAGTGATAGAATGTGCTATTCTTGAGAGGTTTTGGATGAATCTGTGATAATAACTAGCTAGACCCATGAAACTATGAATCTCCAACATGGTAGTGAGTGTGGGCTAATCTACCATTTCCTAAATCTTCACAAGGTCCATAGAGATACCCTCACCCGATATTATATGACCTAAGTACTGTATCTCTGATTGAAAGAAATCAGACTTTACCAAGTTGGCATAAAGTTGATTATCTCTCATGTACTACAAAATCAAATGTAGATGTACCTCATGCTCCTTTTGGGATCTAGAATATATCAGTATATCATCTAGGAGCATAAGTACAAATCTATCAAGATAGGAATGGAACACTCCATTCATCAAATACATGAAAACTAATGGATCATTCATCAATCCAAAAGGAACCACTATGAACTTGTAGTGCCAATAGCAAGTTTGGAAGGTAGTCTTATGAATATTAGGATCCCTAATGTGAAGCTGATGGTATCCTAACTTAAGATCAATCTTGGAGAATACTATAGCTCCCTTAATCTGATCAAATAAACTATTGATCCTTGGTAAAGGATACCTATTCTTTATGGTCACCTTGTTCAACTATCTATAATCAATATATAGGCACAAGGAACCATCCTTCTTCTTCACAAAGAATATTGGAGCTCCCCATGGTGATACACTCGATTAGATACTACCCTTGGAAGAAAGGTCCTCAAGTTGTAGGGGAAACTCACTCAATTCCTAAGTGGTCATATGATAAGGAGCTCTCGAAATAGGCTCCACTTTTGAAATGATATCAATGCTGAAATTAATATCTCTCTTTGGGGGCATGCCCAGAATCTAACGTAGAAAGACATCTGCATATTCTTATAGAATAGGGTGGTCTATAGTATTTCTTATAGGGGCTTCTTCTTCTAGCTTACTTACCATAATAGAAAATACCTAACATACCTTACAAAAGCTCTACTTCAATTGAATAGTGGGTTATCATCTGTAGAGATATAAGCCTCGGTATCCCCAGAATCTCCACATCCTTCCCTTGATCATCCTGACACACAATGGTATTTTTCATGCAATCTATACTAGCTCTATGAGATATAAGCCAATCCATATCTAATACCATGTTGTAGGAGCCAAGAGGAATAACTCAAAGGTCAACTGATGTCACAAACTCTCCTAAGCTTAGTTCACACTTCTAAACTATGAAATCTATGGAAACTCTAGCACCTGAGGCTAGTTCCACTTGCCAACCCAAATATTTCTTAACCACTTCCATCTTACACTTAGCAACTAATGATGATCAAATAAAAGAGTATGTGGCACCTGAATCAGATAATATATAGAGAGGTTTACCTTGGATAGATCTCATAGACTCAACCATGGTCCCCTGATGGTTTGCCTAATGGTGATCCACCACTACAAATACCCTATGCACTCTATCTGCATCTCTGACTATGGGCTTAGATGTTCCTGGCCTAGAACCTAAATACTAAGATTCACACTATGGATAATGGGGGTGCAATGTTTCCAAACTACCCACAAGAGTAACATCCTATACCTCTACTAGATCCCCTCTCCATTGGAGGTGCACTTGACTGCTAGTGGCTATCCCTACTAGCAAAAGACTAGCTGCTCTATGTAGGCTGAGTGCTTTGATTTTTCATATTACACTATGCATTGTGATGGTTCTTAGAGTTAGAACCACTACCACCACTCTATGCTTGAGGGTATGATCTCTGCTAATGTTTTTGTTATTTAGGTTGCTATTGGTTTTAATTCCCCTTAAGAAAAGGAGGTTTCATGTTCCCACTTGAGTTGTGGTTACCCTTAGGTCCTAATACTGTAGGTGCTCCCACAAAACCCCCATTCCTAGGTTAACACTTGGCTCTACAAGGATGGCTCTATGTACCACATCTTTGAGGGTTTTAGGTTCAAATACTTTAACATCGACAACTTGACAATTATTCAAGCCTCTGATGAAATGTTTTGTGGGTTATCACTAATTCCCAAAGAGGGCATGAGCTCATAGAACTTGTGCTCATACTCTACTATGCTCATTGATGTAGTACAAGGTAGGAGTATCCCCAAAGGAAATTTCCTAGCCCCTAGCTATATAACCACATAGTGGAAACATAATAACAATGCAAGATTTGCTACCAAATTATAATAATTTGTTCATGAAAATATAACTGATTACATACAATATGCCTAGCTGTAAGGTCTTTCGGGTTAGGGCCAAATACAAATAGCAATTAGAAAATAAATTATGCAAGATCAAACTTACAAAACCAATCCCAGCTATTCCAAATACACAACTTGATAAGAACATTAAGAAAATTCCACACTTGTACCCTTGGGTCCACCTAGAGATCCTCTAGTTCCTAAGCCACAGCTCTAGCTCTTCAAAATTTGCATCTATCCTTCATTCCATCCCAAATCCATGACTAAAAGACTCCAAAAGACCCCTAATAATACCAATCTAAGCCATAAGTCAGCCTAGAAATTACATATTAAATAAAACTTAATATTAAATAGTTGAAGAGCCACAAGTCATCGTACAATAGCAATTAAATTTCTACAAATTGATATTTGAGAAAAATCATGATATCTCCTAGCTCCAATTGAATTAGAACTCATACTTCAAAATATAGGTAGAAATTTAGTTCATCTACAGCCCATTAAAGGTTCAAAGGCTGATTCACCAAGGATAAGAGCCCATCCAATCCTAAAAGTCAAGCACATAAAACTATTGCATAAAACTACAAGAAATTGATACTCTGGGAGAATTTCCATATCTCCCAACTTATGAGGAGCTACAACTTGTGCCTTTGAAACAAGGAATTACTCTAAGCACTCTTTAGTCTCTAAATTTTTTATCCTCTCATTAATTGTGTAAAATTAGTTGCATGGCATGCAATAGGAACCCAAAAACTAGAAAATGCAGCTCCAACAACAAGGGAAAAAAATGGTTCAAACTTCAATCCATCCAATCTTTATGCAATCATGAGGAAAGGGTCCCAAATGTGTCTTCAAAACATCCCTAACCATGAAAGCATAACTCCACCAAAATCCAAGCTCTATGTTCCTCAACACTTAACCAAAATTCCTCCAAACATACAAGATTGCAGGCAAGCATAGGATGCTCCTGCATTAGACACTCTAGGTTTGAAAAGATGTTCTAGTAACCTGAAGAACATCTTCTGGAGTTCAACACATAAATTCCAAATTGGTTCTTCACATACATGTCCTCCAAATATTTAACTTTTACACTCTTTCCTTTGTTTTTCTTCTTCTTCTTCATATCCACCACAGGTGTTCCATAGGTCTATTTTCCATGTTGATCTCCAACCTTCTCAAAATCTGCCAAATCAACCTGGCTACCAATACTTAGGCTCTTCCTACCATGCTCTTCATTCTACAAAGGAATCAAAGAAAACTTCCTACCACCTTTCTCAATAGTAAATACATTCCTAACACAATCATGCATAACCTTGTAATCATACTATCAAGGTCTACCAAGTAACACATGACAACTATTCATATCCAAAATATCACACAACACTTGATCCTTATACTGCCCAATCTTGAAATGGCATAGCTTCCTTATTGGCAAAGCATGCTCACCTTACAACCAGCCAATCCTATAAGGATAAGGATGTCTCATTCTCATCAAACCAAGTTTTTGAACCATCTCCTTAGCAACAAGGTTATCTGTACTACCACCATCTACAATCACCTTACAAATTTTTCCACCAGACTTACAACAAGTCCTAAAAAAACTAGTCCTCTGACATGAATCCAATGTTCTCTTACCAAAAAATACTTCTTGAGCCAACAAACTCTCTCTTTACTCAAGCTGAGTGTCCTAGACTATAACCTCATTCACAATAGAAGTTTTCCTCCCAATCAAACATTCAAAAGATCTATGCCCTTCTTGACCACTCCTAAAACAATTACCTTTGAACCCACCTCCACCTATCCTTCTTTTCTATTCAATAGGTTTTGGTTCACCTTCTACTTTTGGTTTAGCTTGTGCCAAGCTATCCTACTTCTCCTTCCCTTAGGAACTATCTTGATTCTTCCTCTTTAGCTTCTCCTTGGCTCTCAAAGCATACTAAAAAGCATCCTCAACTAAAGAAATATTCAGTATACCAACCTCATCCTGAATATTGGAACTTAGACCATTAATGTACCACACTACCTACTCTTTTGATACTTCTCTATGCCTAGACTGAATAGTCAACTTGTAGAACTCTTCAATATAATCCTTCACAGTTATATCTCTCTATTTCGTATTCTAAAACTTCTTAAACAACTCAATTTCATAATTAGTAGGAATGAACTTAGCTTTCAACTTAGTCACCAGCAATCTCCATCTAGTGATCTTCATTTCACCTTCCTCTTTTCTATCTCTTTGTAGTTCTTTCCACCAAAGAGTAGCATGTCCCTTCAGCTTAGTTTGTGCCAACCTTACTCTAAGTGGATCCTCAATATCATCAAGCTCAAAGTAGTCTTCCAATTCACCAATCCAATCAATCAGGGCTTCAAGATTCAAAGTACCTGAGAAATTAGAAACCTCCATTTTATGCTTCAGCTTCAACTAAGATCTAAGTCAAGAAAACTAACCAACACTAATTTCAATAAGTCTCTCCAAATGATCAGTTCTATTCTCACTACCCAATCTAGCAACTTCAAAGTCTTTGAAAACTTCTTTATAACTATGTTCAGTACCCACATGCCTAGATACACCACCTAAAGCACTCACAGTTTCAGCAATCTTGTCACTCTTCGTCAATACTATTTGAGATCTAAAACTAGCTTTAACCTCCTCCATCTCAGATCTAAAATCTATTCTAACCTTCTCTGAGATCCATTCTTCTACAACATCACCAAGATCATCGATTGCCCTAGGATCCAATTTTCTTGGAGGCATCTTCCAAAATTTTAGCAAACCCTAAGCAACAAATCCACCAATCTATAAGTTCAATTAGCCACAAGATCAACCTTCTTTTCAAATCCTAGTGTAAATTTCCCCAGCTTCAGTGATCTATCAATACACTCGGGAACAACCTTTGCTCTGATACCATGTAGTGCAGGGTAGGAGTATCCCCAAAGGAGATGTCCTAGCCCCTAGCTATATAACCACATATTGGAAACACAATAACAATGCAAGATCTAATACCAAATTACAATAATACATTCATAAAATATAACTTATTACATACAATATGCCCAGCTATAAGGCATTTTAGGTTAGGGCCAAATACAAATAGCAATTACAAAATTAGTTCTGAAAGATTCAACAAGATCCAACTTAAAAAACCAATCCCAACTAGTCTAGATACATAAATGGATAAGAACATCAAGAAGAATCCACACTTGTACCCTCAGGTCCACCAAGAGATCCTCTAGTTCCTAAGCCACAGCTCTAGCTCTTCAAAATTCGCATCTATCCTTCATTCCATCCTAACTCCATGAATAAAAGACTCCACAAGACCCCAAATTATACCAATATAAGCCATAATTTGTCCTAGAAATTAAAAATTAAATAAAAATTAACATTAAATACTTGAAGAGCCACAAGTTGGCCTACAATAACAATTAAATGTCTAGAAATTGATATCTGAGAAAAATTGAAATATCTCATATCTCTAATTGAATTAGAACTCATGCTTTGAACCATAGGTAGAAATTAAATTCCTCTATAACACTTAAAGGAAAAAATACTAACTCACCAAGGATAAGTATACATCCATCCCAAAAGTCAAGTACAAAAAACTATCATGCAAAACTACCATAAATTGATACTCCATGAGAATTGCCATATCTCCCAACTTATGAGGAATTAAAACTTTCACCTTTGATACAAAGAATTAATCTAGGCCCTCTTAAATCCTTTAAGTGCACATCCTCTCATTCATTATGCAAAATTATATACATGGCTTGCAATAGGCACCTAGAAACTAGAAAATGCAACTCTAGCAGCAGGGTAAAAAATGGTTCAAACTTCAATCCATCCAACCTTTATGCAATCATGAGGAAAGGTTCCCCAATGTGTCTTCAACACATCCCTAACCATGAAAGAATAAATCCACTAAAATCCAACCTCTATGCTCCTCAACACTTAACCAAAATTCCTTCAAACATGTAGGATTGCAGGCAAGCCTAGGATGCTCCTACATCAGTCATAGTGAATTGTCTTAGGTATGAATCTCTCATAGAAGTTTTCTAGAAATAACTCCCATGTGACATTGTTCATATTTATGTCGAGCTTCTTGTCTTTGATAGTCCACCAAGTGGCTCCAAAGAGTTCCAGGTTGGTAATAGAAAACCTCACTTTGACATTAGTGTCAAAGTCTTGAATAGAAGAAACCCTATCAAGCGAAATAAGTCACTAGTCAGCTACATAACCTAAACCCAACCTATTAAAGGGTTTGAACTTGGACCTTTTAAGGTCCTTCATTTGAACAAATATAATCAATCTCTATCAATCCCTTTGAGGGATCCTAGACCTAGGTCTGATGTGCTCCATCCTGACCATGAATTAGAGGTAGGTGATTAGTGATGGTTTTCATCATTTTCCTTAGGTCAGCCTCCTGAGTCAACCTACCACTCTCTATGGTTCTCTTCGTAATGCTCACTAACATAATCTTCCCTATTCTCTTCCTAAAAAGAGCCTTCATGGATAGACTCATGTATACTAATGTCTTTACCTCGTCGATGGCCTCTACCATGGTGATGTAACAGGCTTGCTGAAGCTCTCTAATTCCATGTTCATGGCTACCTCTTTCTCTTTCTATGTCGTCACCTCCCCCATTCTTTCAATCAACTTCCACAAATTTAGGAACCCGACTGCTCTCTTTCACCATTCTCGGGTCTCAACTTTCACATATTATTGAGCCACAACTCTCTAACATCCAATGTTTGAATCATGATCTAATAAGTCAAGCCAGTTCCATGGAAAGACCCCACGTGACAGCAAGACGCTAATGTAGCAGCGACATGAAAATGGCAGAAGTTGGTAATTTTATGAAGGCTGATAGCTATCGGCTGCACTCTCCAAATGATCAAGCTCACACAAGGTGACCCTTCACCATCTCCAAATACCATGTTAAGTCATGATGACCATCAGCCACCCTAGCTTGTTGTCAAAGCCGACTCGTACTCATTTCCTTATATTGCTGCGAAAGCTGAGCCCTCTCACACATTTGAACAAAAGGAATGTCTCCACCTTGTTGATGCACACTCGATAATGGAGGGAATCAAATAAAACTTGTGCTGTGATAACATGAACAAGCTGACTTCTTACTAACAAGATAGATAACTTCTAAAACCCGATATCATTCAATTATTCAACCCAAGATTCGCATAATGAATTCTTGTATACCATTGCAGAGTGAAATAATATTCATAACTAGGACTGATATGACATCATACATGTATCACATTGATATATCTTTATTGCATCCTTCGCCATACCACCACCGTTCCCTTAATCCAAAACAACAAACAAAAAAACTGAATCACATGACAGGAGGGGAAACAACACGAAACTGAAACACTATAAACACAAGCTATTAAAAATATTTAACTCAAAATTTTACATAGCATTGTGACTCTCTGGCTAAAGGCCAGAGAGTCGATCCTTTACTCTTAATTCCTTTCTCTCTTTCTCGTAGTTTCTCTACTCCCCCTCTCTTAACTCCAACTTCCCATTCGGTTCCCACTCTTTCTTTTTAAAGAGTTGCCGGTGGTTATACAAGGTTGGTTATTAAAACCATATCTCCTATTTTAATGCATTATTGTTTCTTCATGGAGATCTCTTTCCTATTACAAGGGAAACACATTTATAATACATTTTAATGCTATATTTCACCATTAAAACATAATATTGCTACTTCATAAACAATGTGTACCCCATGGTTCCTAGATTTGAAATTTCTCCACTATTGCAAACTCTTGCCATGATTGGCCATGTTTGAGGGGTCTCCCATCAAACTCCCAGACTGAAAAATTTCCTTGTCCCAAGGAAATGTGCTTGCTTCTTCTTCGTGGTCTTTCGCTCTTTAGCTTTCGCTGCGTCACTCTGATGACATCCTTGCATTGTCGTTGTTGTCCACCATTCTTCCTGCTACTGCTATACGGTCATCATACCCATCGAAGATTCTGGAAGATGCTTCCCAATTCGGTTTACAATGGAGAGTTTTACAAAAAAATATTTTACTTCCTTGTCTTTATCACCAACTCCATGCTTCTTCTGCATACTCTATCTTTTTCAAATGACTCCCATCAATGGAGTAAAGACTGGCTGCTAGCCATCATGCTTCATGCTGCTTCTTCATACCACCTTATTTTCATCTTACCCAACAGTAGACTCAGTCTGGTGATGCACTTCCCACTCTCGCTCAGTGGTTTCTCTCAACATCCTACTCCAGACGTATCTCTGATGGAGACAATACCAAGATCCCAGCTTGAGATCTTCACATGCACAATTGCAAATGCATCCTTCTTGCAGCTATGATGGATCCACATACCACCAGTTATCTCTACCCACAAAAACACCAGACTTTTCACTGGCTCTGATACCACTCTGATGTAACAGGCTTGCTGAAGCTCTCTAATTCCACGTTCATGGCTACCTCTTTCTCTTTCTATGCCGTCACCTCCCCCATTCTTTCAATCGACTTCCACAAATTCAGGAACCTGACTGCTCTCTTTCACCATTCTCAGGTCTCAACTTTCACATATTATTGAGCCACAACTCTCTAACATCCAATGTTTGAATCATGATCTAATAAGCCAAGCCAGTTCCATGGAAAGACCCCACGTGACAGCAAGACGCTAATGTAGCAGCGACATGAAAATGGCAGAAGTTGGTAATTTTATGAAGGTTGATAGCTATCGGCTGCACTCTCCAAATGATCAGGCTCACACAAGGTGACCCTTCACCATCTCCAAATACCATGTTAAGTCATGATGACCATCAGCCACCCTAGCTTGTTGTCAAAGCCGACTCGTACTCATTTCCTTATATTGCTGCGAAAGCTGAGCCCTCTCACACATTTGAACAAAAGGAATGTCTCCACCTTGTTGAAGCACACTCGATAATGGAGGGAATCAAATAAAACTTGTGTTGTGATAACATGAACAAGTTGACTTCTTACTAACAAGATAGATAACTTCTAAAACCCGATATCATTCAATTATTCAACCCAAGATTCGCATAATGAATTCTTGTATACCGTTGCAGAGTGAAATAATATTCATAACTAGGACTTATATGACTTGATACATGTATCACAGTGATATATCTTTATTGCATCCTTCGCCATACCACCACCGTTCCCTTAATCCAAAACAACAAACAAAAAAACCGAATCACATGACAGGAGGGGAAACAACACGAAACTGAAACACTATAAACACAAGCTATTAAAAATATTTAACTCAAAATTTTACATAGCATTGTGACTCTCTGGCTAAAGGCCAAAGAGTCGATCCTTTACTCTTAATTCCTTTCTCTCTTTCTCGTAGTTTCTCTACTCCCCCTCTCTTAACTCCAACTTCCCATTTGGTTCCCACTCTTTCTTTTTAAAGAGTTGCCGGTGGTTATACAAGGTTGGTTATTAAAACCATATCTCCTATTTTAATGCATTATTGTTTCTTCATGGAGATCTCTTTCCTATTACAAGGGAAACATGTTTATAATACATTTTAATGCTATATTTCACCATTAAAACACAATATTGCTACTTCATAAACAATGTGTACCCCATGGTTCCTAGATTTGAAATTTCTCCACTATTGCAAACTCTTGCCATGATTGGCCATGTTCGAGGGGTCTCCCATCACATGGCCAAGGCTATGGCCTCTAATAGAAGATCTCATCCTAGATATAATCCTATAATAATATTCAAGATACAAGATGTTATAATAACCATAAAACCTACTACTATAAGGCATATATAAAAGACACATGTTTTGAAAATAGTAACAGTTCAATTTCTAGTTTTTCCTAAGTTTAGGTTTACATATATTTTAGTTTTGAAGTTTCAATGTTCAAGTTTGAAAATATACAACTAAAAGTTTAAGCTTTGTTTCAGTTCAACTAGTTCAAGTTTTAGTTTGAAATAGATGTACATATCAGTTTAAATTTCATTTGAGTTCAACTAGTTAATGACTAGTGGCACTCCAATATGCCTAGAGCTCCCAATGTAGAACTTGAGCTCTGATACCAGATGTAACGCCCCACCAAGGGATCCAAACAATTTAACCTAAAGTTTTACTAAGTTTACCAAACATTTTTTTCTTTTAAAAGAAAAACATACACATCAAACATAAAGTAGCAGAAGCAATAACATACAATCATACAGAAACAAACATAAAAAATTACATTCCTTAAGGATCCCAAGACATTGAATCACATTTAAGTTTAATTAATACTAACTCTAATAAATACCACATCCACATGAAAGAATAATTATAAGTCCAATTCCATTTAATTAATATACATTTATAAAAATGGGTTATATAATCCCTTTTGGATCTATGAAACAAATATAATGCAAAAAGTGACATCATCTGTCATAAAGATATAACGATCCATCATAATACACAAAGATAAAATGAAAGGGAAATAAGACAAAGAACTCCAGCTACAGCATCAATAGATGGATCTCAATGGTAAGAGTAAAAAGTACTACCACCCAACTACGTGGTAACCCAAAAAGGCCCACTCCCACTGCACTAAGGAGATAGTCTCAAGTCCCAAATAGGCTATCAATCCAAATATAAAAAGAAATCTCTAAGTCAAGGAAACCTTAAAAGTAATCTAACTCAAAGGTTCCAAGATAAATTGAAATCTAGACCCATAGTAAGTGGGCAAGTGTCATCACACAAATCAATGCTAGAGTTACCCTGGTAGTCTAACTTAACCCTAGCCCCCTAGTGACTCTATGGGGCACTAGTATCCTTTTGTACTAACAAAGAATACTAACGATGCATGGTCACAACCAAGAATTCTCTCCACTTCCATCCTAGTCTGTACTAGCACTCAAAGCATGGGTGAGAACATACAAAGACTCTCACCTAGGTTTATTTTACTCTCACTTAGTGTAGTGTTTTCACTTATTAAACAACATACAATGGGTTACCCTAGCAGCCACTTAGGGCCTCAGCCTCCATTGCAAGCCACTTCCTAACATTACATATAGATAACCTACCCTAAGTTCATAAAATCATAAATCAAAGAATCATGGTATTTCCCTTAGTCCTATACAACTGACTAGAAAATATCAAAAGATAAATTGCAATAACCCATCAATCGTCTACAAGAAACCATAAAATATCCCAAAAATATTGTTCAAAGAGTCAAAATGGTTAAGTCAAGTATGGCATAACATCCCTCTCATTATCCCACAAGGACACTGAAAGTAATAACCAACAATATAATCAACTCATCATAGAGCATACCAACACATTACCATGGTTGAGTTTGCAAGATCAAAATCAATTCATCATAATACCACAATCATAAAACTCCCAAGCCTCTGGTAGACATCCTAAAATAGGTCAACACTCTAGTCAACCCAAACCCAAAACATAAACAACATACATAGAACATAGTATTTTCATAGTTTGGTTTAATTTTGAAAACACATGGTTGAGTCAACAGTAAGCTTTAAATATTTATTTCAATGTAAGTTTGTGAGTACCTACAATTTACAATTTAACCCTTACAATTTACCCTATTCTTATATCTGAATAAAATGCATAAATACCCTAATTCGATTTTAAGTCCATTGTTCCAAATGACTTAAGGGTAATTATTTATTTAAAATACTAAAATAATACTCATTCATTTTAAATAAAATAATTTACAATTTCATTAAAATTAGAATGATTAATAATAATTAAATAAATTTACAACTCTATTAATTAACCCTTATTATCAATTAAACTTAATTAAATTATATTTGATTAAAATAATTAATAATTAATTAAAAACTATATAATCATTTATTATTATTTATTAAATATATAAATATTAATATAATTATTAATAATAATTAATAATAATTAATAATTTAATATTTAATATTATTAATTATTAATGAAATAACTTTTAAAAATAAAAATCATATATTTAAAAAACCATATGCAAAGGTCAGCGTACGTTTTAAAGGCTCGTTGGCCTTATACTCTGCAGCGGCAAGCTACACTGCTGCCACAGTTAGTAGTATAACTGCTGCTATGAGTAGCAGTGTACCTATTGCCACAACTATAATAATGGTGACAATGGGGGATTTGGGGATTCCCCACCCCTTCCCAATTATGTTAATTGTTTTTTTATTTTTTTGGTTTTATATAAATTGTTTATATAAATTTTAAAAAACAAAAACCCTCCCACCATATATATATATATATATATATATATATATTATAATAGTTCTAACAATTCACTAATTAGGAAAACATGGCCAACCAATTGAATTTATTTTTTCAATTCAAAACCCTTCTCGGTTTAAATTTTAATTTTTAAATCTACTGAATGAGGACTATGATATTTTAATCTTTATGTATATAGAAGAAACTCGATATGAAAGAACAAAAGATTCAGAACGAAGATTGAAAGATTCGTAGAATGAAATTTGGGAAACAAATTTCAACAATCATGAAGAAGATAGGAATAATAATTACATAATTAACTGGGTGAATTAAAACACAAGAATCTACCTAGTTCTAATGCTAAAATCACAAACACCCAAAAGAATTGTGAGAGAAATTTCTCCTCTCAAGACCTTCTCTCTAAAAATTCCTTCTCCAAAATTTGCGGCCCTTCAAAAATGAACCCTCAATTGTTGATAAGGAGTTCTCTCATAAATTTGGGGCACCAATTGTGCAATCACCTGAGAGAAATCCTTGCTCACAACTCTTTAACTCTTTATTAACTTTTCTTTTATGTTTTCATGCATGCTTACTGCAATATAAAATATCTTTATTTAAATTAACTTACCTTCTCTTTTTTAATTAATTTATTATATTTTAATCTCATGCATACTTTATGCAATCTTAAAACTTTTTAACAAATTAATCTCTTCCATTTTTTAATTTATTTTTGAAGCATTAATTGATAAAATATTTATTAACTTAAGTAATAATAATATTTAGCATTGATTTAAAATGATCTCCTAAATATATTATTATTAAATTAAAGAAATATTATTACACTCTAAAAATAAACTTATAATTTATCCTTGAATTTAATTATTATTATTTAATTAATTAAATATAATTAACTATTAAAAATATCATAATAATTTCCATTAAATTAAATCATTAATTTAATCTTTTAATTTGACTTTAATAATAGAAAAATCACCAAAAACCTTTACAATGAAATGTGAAAACCCATCATACAAAACCACATACAAGATCAAACAAAAGGGCTATAATCATGAATTTATATCATATGATGCATTTAGAAGGCAATCGACTCAGATACTTGTCCTAATTTTCTAGGACAAATGGGTTTAAAGGTTAGGATTTGGACTTAAGAATTTATCTCCCCTCTCTTACCATTGAGATAATGTGATAGGGTATGCTCATCTTGAAAATAAAGAGAGGTTGATATTTGGTACCTACAATCTACATAAAATTCAAGAATGTACAAACACATATATGCTAAGCTAAATAGGCAGTGGTAGGAAGTGGTGCATCATGTAGATCTCGACTAGCAGGTGACTATGACTCCCTTCCTTAACCACATCAAAAATGTCATGCATAAAGAAAATATACAAACACACCATACACATGCAATATGGGGTAAGTATCCATAAGAAATCACATGTGATAATCCATCTAACTAATCATCATCAATGACTAAAATCACTGTAATAATCATCATGCATACATGAAGTATAGAGTACCAAGTAGTCTCATCATAAAATCAACTGAATATGAAACAATATCTAATAATCTCAAAAATAATGCCACTAGTCTTCAAGCATAAAAATAGCCTAAAAGAGTTTTGGCAATAATAATAAAATATAAACTAGGGGTAGGCACTACAACATGTTCTTGTTGTTGCATATTTGGGATTTGTTGATATCAAACTTTAATCAATTATCCTTTTCCCTTTCCATTTAAGAGCTGAAAGGATGCCCTCACTCAACTTGTAGATTTCATAGTTTTTAAATTTACAACTGCATATCTTTGTCATTGCATGAGTATAGGAGAAATAAGGGTTTTATCTTCTTTATAAGATTTAGATTGTATGCTTTTGAATATAGTATCATATAAATGATTTTGATGTTCACCCACCTAGGTCTTGCAAAGCCTAAAGAAGGAGTTTAGCCTTATAGTTGGCCCCGATGTCTAAATTGGTATATTGAACATGGGAATTAGCTATCTCTAGATGTATTTGTTCCTATCATTTGGTAATTAAAAAGATATTAATTTGGGAGCCAACACTCAAAAAAAATTCATTCTCAACTTAGATCTTAAATATCGTGAATTTATAAAAATCTATAGATTTCTATCTAAGAAATAAAAACCACATAATTTTAGTGAAATCATCAAGAAGAAGAATAAAATACCTTTCACCATAATAAGATCTTTTTCTTCTAGGATCACTTAGATGTGTATGCATAATCTCTAACTTTTTTGAAGTAGTAAACACCTTTATTCAAAATAAACTTTTCTTCTTCTTTACCAGCACACATTCTATGAATATCATATTAGTAGGTTTCACAATCTTAGGAAAATCTCTAACTAAAAATGTAGCACTGACCTTCACAATGTTATCAAAGTTGATATGATAAAATATCTTATGTCCTAACCAAATATCATCCACTTTAGCAACCAAACATGTCATTTTAGTAGGGTTCCACTAAAATACATTATCTCTTGTCCTTAAATGAGTACCAACAAAGTTTCATTCGTATCCTTGATAATGAAAGTCTTCTCTATAAACTACAATTGATATACCTTATCAAAAAGTTGTCCAAGTCCCAAAATATTATCTTTCAATCCATCCACAAATTATAAATCCCATGTTTTACTCTTTCTATCAAGAGTAATAGATCAATTTCCTTTTATGTGACATGTTGCATTGTTTCTAACTCTAACTATTTCTCCATTGTAACTATTGAATTCAAAAAAAAAAATTCATATCTCCAATCATTTGATGGGAATGAACACTATCTACAATCCAATAAGACTTTTTCTTCTCAATCTTTGATGCTAAGGAGTATTCTTCTTTTAGTTCCTCTTTTATTTCTTTTACAAGGATTTCTTCCTTAATAGAAAAATATTGTTTCCTGACATCCTCATTAGAACTATCATCAAGAAAATTCACCATATTAAAATCAATTTCATTATCCTCATTAACAAATAATCAATCCATAGTATTCTTAAATTTTCAAGCTTTCTAGGATAACACTTCTTTTCTCTCTTAGAAAATTTAGAAGAATAATGACCAAGTTCTTTACATGTCCAACAAACAATAATTTTGTTACCTTTAGGTTCTCTTTTCATAGGAAGGGAAATTCCTTCATTAATCTTCTTTTCTTCTTCTCAGCTACTACTAGTATAATCTCTATGTGTACTCACACTTCTTGTCAATATAGGTCTCTCTCTTTGTATGCTAAACAAAACTTCCACTCTACATAATTCTTCATTCTGTTTCATCCCCAATTCATATGACTATAATCTTCCAAGAAGGTTCTCTTTTGTAAAGCTAGGTGTATAAGGAATAATATTTTCAATCATCTATTCCCTCTAATGGTAAGAAGGTATCAAATTCTTTAAAATATTTCACATAATTGTTAGTTTTAGAATGATCTTGACATTTGAGTGTCAACACACTTAATCAATTTCACCATATATTTTGAGCACACTATGTATGCCAAGTGAGTAAAAGTAGTTGCCAAGTCATAATCTTAACAAGTGTCAAGTGACTTCAGGTGTTGAACAAGTAATAGATGTCAAGAAAGACAAAGCATAGTATGTGTTGAGTGATTCATGAATATTCATGTGTCAAGCAACACAAAGTGTAATAGACGTCAAGCAATCTAGAAATGTAACATGTGCTGAGAAATATAGGAATATTCAAGTGCCAAGCATTAGCAATATAATATGTTTTGAGTAACATAGAATCAGCATATGAGTTTGTGCCTTCACAAACTCAAATGTAAACCATTTTTGAAGATGACATAGAGAGATTTCAAAAAGGAAAAAAGATAAGGATGAATTATTTACATTCCCTATGTGATTTGCATGCAGCCAATCAAAAAAATGGAGAAGGCATGCAACCACTGAAAAAGTAGGAATTTGAGATTCAATGTGGATCATAGATCCATACCTAATCTTAAGTCTTCATAATCTTTAAAAGGAGGTCGAAAAACTCCATTAGGTGAGAAGCAGAGAATAGTGTATGGGGAGATTATAGCAAAATTTTAGTGTGAAGAAGGAAAGACTTAGAGGAATAGTGTAGTAGTTTCATATCTAGTTGATAAAAACTGAATAGGGGACACATACAAAGATTAGATCAAGCAAGGAATAGAAAAGGAAGAGGAGATCTAGTACCTGAATCTAGAAATTGAATATTGCACTCTATCAGGTCAAATGTTCTAATACTTTCTCATCATTGCATTAGATGTTGAAATCCTATATTGATAGGTTAGCTTAACAACTAGGTAGGAAAACCTTTGGAGAAGGTGATATAAAAACCTATGAATTGGGTGGGTTTAACAACCTATTGTAAATCCTTTAACAAGGTGACACTTCATGTAAAATGTTTTTAAATTCTCTAACCAGGTCACTATTGATACAGTGTAAAGCCTTTAACAAGGTAGGCCTTTCATAGGGTAGACCATTAAAAGTGGTTGAACATTCATTGCTACAGTAATTTTTTTGGGTGTCATCCCCACCCTAGTTTTACCTTCTTATTCCTGGAGGGTTTTTGGGTTACCAAATCTCTTGTGTTATGTGTTGATGCATGCTTTCATTTCATGTTTTCTTATATGGTTACATGCATGTACATTGCTTTCAGTTATATTATAATTAGGGTTTAAAATTATAAAAACTAGGTACTTTTGATTCACCCCCCCTCTCAGAAGTACTCTTCCCATTTGAATATTCCAACAATTGGTATTAGAGCACTGGTTCTCACAAGGAGAAGCCTAACAGCTTGGAGAAAAAGGTCAGAAGATGGAATTCTTCAAACTTGGGAAGATTATTGACAATCAAGTGATTGATGTGCATCTAGCTCTACACAAGGTAGAAGAAGCCAGAGAGGAATTGAGAAGATCCTTAAAAAGAAGAGAGGAGATAGCCATAGCTGAAAATGACATACACTACAAGGAGATTGACACTACACAAGTGTTTTCCAATGGAGATTCCAAAGAATTTGATGCAGCAATAGTAGAATTGATGGAGAAAAATAGAGCACAAGCTAAAGATTTCAGATTACTCAAGCTTGAACAAGAATCACAAGCCATAATTCTTTGTAAAGTGACGAAACAAAAGAAAAGAGCTATTGAAGACAAGGCCACGATTGAAGATGATAAGATAAATCTCACCAATAGACTGGAGGAGAAGACAATTAAGTTTGAAAAAATCTCAAACATGCAGCTAGACACCTTAAGTTAGATGATGAATGCTCATCATGAGCTAAACATGAAGGACATTGAGATCTCCACCTCGAAGATGTAGAATGAACAATTATAGAATGGATTGAAGAGAGAAAAGGAGATAGCAAAAAGTTACAACAAACCCAATTAGGCTATCAAGTACTTTGAAAAAATTCCTGAAATCACCAAGGGGTAGTAATGATACTTTAGGACTTGGTTACACCAGTACTAAACAAGGAGAATCATCCAAGGCTACAACAAAAAGGATCAACAAAGGTAAGAACACCAAACCCACTTGACATTTTTGTAATAAAAAGGGGCACACTGCTAATGTTTGCAAGAGTAGAAAGACCAATCAATAAGACACATTAAAAAATAGACATTATTGTCACAAGTGTAACATGCAAGGACACTCAACACAAGACCGTAGAACCAAAACCATGAGGACACCAAGATTTGAAGGTCACTAATAAAACTACAAAAGGTATGGACATAGAGCTTTTGATTCTAGATCAAAGCCTATGTGGACACCTAATCAGCTTGCAAGGAGAAACAACGATGCACACCACTACAATTGGGATTACAATACTAGGAAAAGTTGTCACTATTGTCAGGAATATGGTCACATTCCTCAGAACTGCATAAGAACACACTTCAAGGGAAATTACAATGGGTGGTTAAGCCAAACCACATGTTTTAGTTTCTTGAAAATAGGACATGTCAATAATAATTTCCCAACAAAGGCCAAGCCACCAAAGTTAGAAGTCAACAAGGGTAAAGAAAAAGTTAATGTGGAACACATCAGGGTAGAAATGAAAAATACATGGCAAAGAAGAGATGGATCAAGTACATCCAATGGAGGGATCACTTCACCCAAGAGGTCAAGTGATCACATTTCATCCAATTAAGCACAAGACAGGTACATGGGGCTGATATATACAAAGATGTATCATACATCAGCCCAAAAGAACAAAGAAGAACTAGTAAGAATAAATTTTCATGAGAAAAGATGTCAAGTTAAAAATTGAATATTTTTTAGAAGATATCAAGCTACCCTTGGATGTTGAGTGAAACTCCAATATATGCCAAGTTGGAAAGTCTAGTTGATGCCAAATGAGATATGTTAGTGGAAGATGAGTAAATGAATTACAATGGGAGCCAAGTTACAATGAAACCTTCAAGTGTCGAGTGTACATTTGTAAGCACTATGCAATAAATGCTAGGTTTTAAAACTAATAAAGTTGAAAATCACTCATTTTAAAGCCATTCAAACAAAAATAAAAAATGAGAAGAGCGAAGAGGTGACCAAATAGTGATTTTGTAGTAATTTGCATTGATCTCAATAGCAATCCAACCTGAACTCTTCGATTCAAAGGTATTTCATCAAGTGTCGAGCTATGTAGTATTTGAAAATTTATTTAATATTAAACCCCTACTTTGGTTAAGATGGAATCTATGTCTAAAACCACAAAGGAAAAGGATGATCATGAGATTCAACTTGTTAGAAATGAGGTTAAATAGCTCAAATCTAGGCCAATACCTGAAGTTGCCTATAAAAATGACCTAGCTGGTGATTTGTCAATCATTCCAGACAAAGTTGTAATGGTCCAAGATGTTATAAAATGTTATAACTATAAGATTGGTGCCATAGGTGACCTAGAAATTTTCAATGCCTTTGATAAGTTGTGTGACAAGGGTATATTGAAGGATGAGTTTCAAATTGTTGTGAAGAAGGGTTTAACTAAAGCCCTAGTTTTCCCCATTGTATTTAAGACTGAATGGATTCATATAGTGTTAAGTCAAATTCATGATGGATCATTTTGGTTAGAAATAGGGCTAGTGAAGATCACAAAGAAAAATTTTCATAGGGTTACTAGTTTCCCAACCTTAGATTGGCCTAAGACCCTAAGAAGTGACAAAAAAAAGGCCATAGAGAAAAATAGTGGTGCCAAATGGAACAACAAGGGAATGACTATTGAAACCATCACTGATCCCCTACTTGATTTCACTATCAGAGTCATATCTCATAAATTCTATCAATCAACCAAATTGAACAGCATGCCATGCATAGTAGTAGATGTTGCATACAAACTTGTGAAGAAGGACCACACATATAATCTAGGAGAGCTCATGCTACAAAAAATCAATGAAAACTTGGGAGCCATAAGGAAATCTAAAGAAGCTCAATGAAAATTTGGATCAGTATTGGTTTGCATATTTTTTTATGTCATGAAAGAATTTCCTTTAGTTGGAAAGGCAAGATGTGATCCTAACAAGATGATTGTCACACAAGTCAATGAGTTTATTGAGCAAATGGGAGGAAATTTTGATGCTCAGATGACAAGCTCCTTTGAGGACTTCAAGAAGTCCATGAAACAAAGGATGAGGATACCAGTATCACTAGTTGAGCAACATGTAAATAATATTTTTTTCCTGGTCGACATAGATTATGTACCTACATCCAAGTAGTGATACCATGAGTAATATGGCTTAGGCCACTTGGATATGAGCTTGATGTAGACCGAGCTTCAGTTGCAATCATTGCTTTACTTGCAAAAGAGATTGACAATGATGCTCCTCATTTCGGAACTTATGATATTATCAAATGTAGGGTGGTAATAGATTTGAAGACAACTTCTACAGTAAAGAAGAAAGATAAAATGATAAGAAAAATAAAGAAGAAATTTGGGATGGATATTGAAGGTGAAGCAAGTGAAGAAGAAGTAGAAGAAGTAGAAGGAGATAGTGAAGAAGAAGGTGAGCAAGGGCAAGAGCTAGAAGAATTGACACTATTGGAAATGATTAAAAGGATCATGAATGAAGAATAATAAAGAATGTTTTCAATCATTTTTTTTTCATTGATGTAAAACTTGCTACTCGCAAGAATGATAATTGTTTAAGTGATCCAAATACTATCAATTGGTTGATTAACAAGGAGGAGGCAATCAATAAGATGCAACTAGAGAACCTAGAGAAAGTTTGAAGTTATGATGTTGTAAAGAAGTATAAGGATCAGCTAAGTCATTGATTAAATAGTGTATTGATGACATACTCTAAGACACAGAGGATGGACACACTAAGACACATCAAAGATGTAAGGTTTAACTAAGTCATTTGTAAAAGCCTAACTAAGTTCATTGAAGAGAGTCGAGCAAGCTAGTTAGAGCCGAGTGAATGCCCAGTTGAAGCTGAGCAAGTTCAACTTCAATGTGAGCCAAGTGATTATTTAGGTGCCGAGTAACACAAAATTGTTCAAGTGTCGAGCATCTAAAAAAGGTAATGGATACCAAGTAAGTCTTCAAGTGCTGAGAAAAGAAAAAATGTTGTAGGTGTCAAGCACTAGTAAAACAATAGTAGCAGTCGAGTAACAAAGAAGGTGTAGAACAAGTAAACCAATAATGTCGAGTTGTTGCATTATTTGTTAAGTCAATAGATTTTCCAGATCAGTGACGATAACTTTGTTACATTGAAATTTTTGAATTAGTTGGATGATAAGGATGATGAGTAGATGTCACAAAATTTTATGTAAATCTTGCAAACCAATTCAAGATGAATGCTAATGGATCTATCATCAAGTTTCTAGAAGAAGCAATTTGGAGGGAAAACAATACTGTTTTCTCAAGATCAAATCAAGATTTGAGCGGAAAATGAAGAACAAAACTTCTTTAAAAGGGAGTTGGGCAAAAGAGTGGTAGTGCGAAGGAGACAAGAGAAGGCTAGTGTGAACTATCAAGAAAAGGACACAATGAGGAGTAAGAATAGAGCATCAAGACTCTAAGTTGATCAAGTGACCATAGAGTGCATTGGCATAATGAGTGGAAGAACCCGAGGAGATAGATCTTGAAGGGTGAACAAGCTATCAACACTGTAAGGGAGAAAAGCCAAGCAAAGAAAGGAACTGAAGAGTGATCTGAAATCTACAAGGTTAAAGTTGCAATCTTTATCAAGTCAAAACCCTTCTAATACTTTCTTACAATTGTACTAGATATTGAAATCCTACATTGCTAGGTTAGCTTAATAGCTAGGTGGATAAGCCTCAGGAAAAGGATAGTAGATCCCGAGGAGAAGGATAAAGAGATCCTTAGGAGAAGGATAAAGATATCCTTAGGAGAAGGATAGGAGATCCTTAGGAGGAGGATAGGAGATCCTTAGAGAGGGATAAAAGATTGTTTTGAGAAGGTAACTGTAAATCCCATGAACTTGGGTGGGCCTAACAGTTCTATGTAAATCCTTTAATAGGGTGACATTCTAAGTTGAATGTTCTTAAGTCCTCTAATAGGGCACACTCCTAACAAGGTATAGAAATCCTTTAACAGGGTCACATTTAATAGTGTTTTGTAGCCTTTAACAGGATAGGCCTTTAATAGGGTAGACCAACAAAAGTGGTTGAAATTAATTGCACAGTTGTTTTGTGGGTGTCATCCCCGCCCCAGTTTTACCTTCTTAATTCTTGGACAGTTTCTAGCTTACCAAAATCCATTGTGTTATGGTGTGATGCATGTTTACTTTTCATGATTTTTTAATGTTTAATTGCATTCATGATAAGAAAGTAAAAAGATAGTACTTTTGATTCACCTCTATTTTATTAGAAAGTTTGATTGGACATTATTGGACCTTGAATAATTGATTCACCCCCTCTCTCAGTTATTTGAAAGAATTCTAACAATTGGTATCAGAGAATACTGCTGATTTGTTTAAAGGTACTAGTAGCAGGAAGATCAAGATGTTCAAGAGAGAAGTTCCCAAGCTAAACAAAGACAACTTTGTTGCATGGAAAACTTTGATGAAGCTACACCTCAGATCAATAGGTGACTATGCACAAACTTCAATCATAGTTGATCATGTAGATCCTGCAAGACCCCTCCCTACAGATGACATGAGCAAGAAGAAGGAGAACAATCAAGCAATGTTAGATATTGCTTCAACACTAAGCTATGCTGAGTATGATGATATCAAAGAATGTGTTATTGCACATCAAATGTGGGAAACATTATCAAGAATATATGGAGGAGATGATAATGTCAAGAGAGCCAAAAGAGAGAGCCTAAGAGGAAAGTTTGATGACATGAAAATGGAAGAAGGAGAGAATTTTGCTCAATATGGTGCAAGGATGAAGGAATTGGTGAGTGCCATGAGAAGCCTAGGAGGATAGTTAGCAGAAGAAATAGTATGTAGCAAATACTTGAGAACTTTTCTTCCTATCTATGCTATAAGAGTATAAGCCATCCAAGAGCTAAGGTGTGTACCAGGAAATGCATTGTCATTTGAAGGAATAATTGGAAGACTCATTTCCTTTGAGCTATCCAACTTTGACAACTACAAGCCAAAAAACTTTGAATCTACATTCAAAGCCAAGATGACAATAAAAGACAACGAGGAGGTGCAAACAAAGAAAAAGTATGGAAAAGGAAATTATGTATCTAGTGACAACAACACTAATGAAGATGATGTAGACCAATTGGAGACATTACTAGTAAGAAGATTTCATAGAGGAAGAGGCAAATTCAAAGGTACGCTACCAATCATTTGTTTCAATTGTAATGAAGTTTGTCACATTGCAGCCAGATGCACACAAAAGAAAAATTACAAGGATGGAGGCAACTTCAAGAACAAAAAGGAGGACAACAAGGACTAAAAAGGTAAAGACAAAAGATGCTACATTGTTGAAGAAGATTCTAACAAGAATGATGATGAAGTAGTCTATGTGGCTATGAAAGATGAAGCAACTCCCCTAGTAACTGGCATGAACAAGAATGATAAATGGATCATAGATAGTGGATGCTCTCATCACATAACTGGAGATAAAAGTAAGTTCATTTCCTTTACTCAATATGAAGGAAATAGTGTTAGATTTGGTAAAATGCACCATGTCAGATCAAAGGGAAAGGTAGTATCAGGCTTACTGAAAAGATATCATTTGATAATGCATACTATGTTGAAGGATTGAATTATAACTTGTTAAGTGTCTCACAGTTAGGCAACATAGGATGCAAGGTTGAATTTGAAAATAGAGTTGCCAAGATCTATGATTCCCAAGGAAGTCTATTAGGAAAAGGTGACCAAACTAGGAGTAATTTTTTTACCTAGACATGGAAGATGCTTCATGTCTCATTGTTCCAACTCATCATGTATGGTTATGGCACAAGAGGCTATGTCATGTAAATTTTGACAATCTAATAAGCATCAACAAAATGAAGAAAGTCAGAGGTCTACCAAAGTTGAAAAAACCTGATAACACCATGTGCAAACAATGCCAACTAGGGAAAATGACCAAGTCAACTTTCAAAAGAAAGGCTTATACTTCTACTAAAGTATTATAGCTAGTTCATACTGACTTGTGTGGTCCTATTGAAGTGCAAAACTACAAAGGTGACAAATACATAATGCTATTTGTAGATGACTATTCAAGGATGATGATAGTCATGTTCTTGAAATAAAAAATTAGATGCATTCCAAATGTTCAAATTGTACTTGGCCAGAGTTGAGAAAGAGACTAGGAAGAGCCTAAAATGTCTCAGATCTAATAGAGGAGGTGAATTCACATCGAGAGAATTTGAAGAATTCTGCAGTGAAAGAGGAATCAAAAGGCAGACATTAGCACCTAGGACTCCACCTCAGAATGGCATAGTAGAAAGAAGGAATAGATCAATCATTGACTATGCTAGGACCTTAATGATGGAGAAAAATGTTGCACTCAAGTACTGGAGAGAAGTTGTAAGTACTACAGTCTACACACTCAACAGAGTTCAAGTCAAGAAAGGTATAAATGCAACACCTTTTGAATTATGGTATGGGCATTCTCCTAATGTAAAACATTTCAAAATATTTGGATGAAAATTCTATATATATAAAGAATCTAGAAATGGAAAGTTTGATGCAAAAAGTGAGGAAGGCACATTTCTTGGTTATTCTACTAGAAGCAAAGCTTATAAATGCTTGAATGTTAACACTAACAAAGTAGTAGAAAGCACAAATGTGAAATTTGATGAGCTTGTAGAAGTTCAAAGTGTTGAGAAAACCAAGAAAGTAGAAGAATACAAGACCTTTGTATAATTTTATGAAATTATACCTAATAATGGTGAAGATGCAACATAGAATGACAATCAGCAACAAAATCTAGCATCTGTCAATTCATAGATAGTGAATGCCAAGCAACAGACACATCTAGAAGCTGAGCTACAGAATACAAAGAATGTTCATTTAGATTATAAGAATAGCCAACATGAAAGAAATGAACAAATACTTTATGAAAATATGCACGAGGATTCAAATTTTGAAAGAGACAACATGCTAACAAGGAAAGAACCAGTATTGGCAAAGTATGTAAGAAAACATCATCCTGTAGATCAAATTATTGGAAACAAAGAGGCAAGACCAATGACAAGGAATAGACTCAGAAGTGAGACATGTCTTCTTAGCAAAATTGAATCAAAAATAGTAAGTGAAGCCATAAAAGATGATGACTGGTACAATGCTATGAAAGAAGAAATAGAACAAATTGAAAAGAACAAGACATGGACCTTAGTCTCAAGACTAGCTAACAAGAATGTAATTGGAACCAAGTGGGTGTTTAGAAACAAGTTAGATGATAATGGTAAAATCACAAGGAACAAGGCAAGACTAGTTTGTAAAGGGTATGCACAAGAAGAAGGACTAGACTATGGAGAAACTTTTTCTCTAGTTGCTAGAATGGAAGGAGTAAGGACCTTACTGGCATATGCAGCCTTAAAAGGATTTAAATTCTATCAAATGGATGTAAAGTCTGCATTTTTGAATGGTATACTTGAAGAGGAAGTCTACATAGAGCAACCAGAAGGATTTGTTGATGAAAATAACAAAAACAAGGTATGCAAATTACACAAGGCTCTATATGGATTAAAGCAAGCCCCTAGAGCATGGTATGAGAGACTTCACAAGTATCTAGTGCAAATAGGATTTGAAAGAACTAATGATAATAGTAACATGTACATCAAATTAGAAGAAGGTAAGGATATCCTTGTATCTAAAATCTTTTTGGATGACATAGTTTTTGGAGGAAAGGAAGTACTTTGAAAAAGTTTTGTTGACAAAATGAAACATGAGTTTGAAATGTCTATTTTTGGAGAAATCAAGTTCTTTGTTGGATTGCAAGTACATCAACTAAAACAAGGTATATTTGTGACACAATCAAAGTACATTAAAGATATACTCAAGATGTTTGGATTGGAAGACTCCAAACCAGTGAGCACACCAATGGCAACAGGACATAAGCTATCCAAAAATGATGAATCAGTTAAAGTCAATCAAACAATGTATAGATCCATGATTGGAAAACTACAATATGTTGTACATAGCAGACTAGACATAGCACTAGCAGTTGGAATAGTGGCTAGATTCTCTGCTAATCCTAAAGAAAATCATCTCATGGCAGTAAAAAGGACAATGAGGTATCTCAAAGGAACTAATGATTTTGTCTTATATTACAAAAAGAATGAGAAGTTTGAGCTCAATACATACACAGACACAGGTTGGGGAGGCAATATTGATGACAAGAAAAGCACAAGTGGAGGAGCATTATTCTTAGGTAAAAGGCTAGTTACTTGGACTAGCAAGAAGAAAACCTACACATCTTAGTCCACTGCAAAAGCAGAATATGTGGTAGCAACAGTCAATTGCACAAACATTGTATGGCTTAAATATCTATTGAAAGGAATGAAAGAAGAGGTAATCAAACCTATGATACTGTATTGTGATAATACAAGTGCTATAAACATATTCAAGAATCTAGTAATGCATAAAAAAATCAAGCATATTGCAATCAAGTATCACTATGTCAGAGAATTGGTGGAAGACAAACAAGTGAAGATGGAGTACATTCATACAAAGGAAAAAATTGTAGATATCTTCACCAAACCATTTCCCAGGGATCCTTATGAATATCTTAGAGGCAAGTTGGGGGTAATGCCCCTAACTCAAGCAGTCTAAAAGAAACAAAGAAGCTGCCTTGCATCAACAGGAAAGATCATTAGAATGATGCAAAGGATGAAAACATGAGCAGAAACTCCAAATCAGTCACAAGCATGGTGATAGAGGGAGAAAACATAAGTTTCAAAGCTTACATTTAGCATGTTGAAGATGCTACATCTTTGGCATTTATGTCAAAGAGGGAGATTTATGAGAAACTAATCAAAGAAAGGTAAAGATATGGAGATGTATGAGATCAATAGTAAGGATACATCAGTCAAGAGGGAGAAGAAAAACAAAGGTTTCAGTTTCTATCAGCAAAAGAGGGAGTTATATACCAAATAGAAAATGTATATAATTTTGGTGGTAACTAAGTTGATCAACTCGATCAATTGATCAGTTTGGTTTGCCATCAATGCCAAAGAGGGAGATTGTTGGAAATGATTGAAAGGATCATCAATGAAGAATGTTTTCAATCATTTTTTTGTCACTAATGTCAAACTTGCTACTTGTAGGAATGAAAATTTCTTAAGTGATCCAAATACTATCAATTGGTTGATTGACAAGGAGGAGGCAATCAATAAGATGTAACTAGAGCACCTAGAGAAAGGTTGAAGTTATGATGTTTTAAAGAAGTATAAGGATCAGCTAAGTCATTGATGAAATAGTGTATTGATGGCATACTCTAAGACACAAAGGATGGAAACACTAAGACACATAAAAGATGTAAGGTTTAACTAAGTCATTTGTAAAAGCCTAACTAAGTTCATTGAAGAGAGCCGAGTAAGCTAGTTAGAGCCAAGTGAATTCATAGTTCAAGTTGAGCAAGTTCAACTTCAGTGTGAGCCAAGTGATTATTCAGGTGTCGAGTAACATAAAATTGTTCAGGTGTCAAGCATTAGAAAAAGGTAATGGATGTCGAGTAATTCTTCAAGTGTCAAGCAAAGCAAAAATGCTATAGGTGTTTAGCACCAGTAAAACAACAGTAGGAGCCGAGTAAGACAAAAGGTGTTGAGCATCAGTATACCAATAATGCCAAATTGATGCATTATTTTTTAAGTCAATAGATTTTCTAGATTAGTGATGATAAGTTTGTTACATTGAAATTTGTGAATTAATTAGATGATATGGATGATGAGTAGATGTCACATAGTTTTATGTAAATCTTGCAAACCAATTCAAGGTAAATGTTAATGGATCTATCATAAAGTTTTTAGAAGAAGCAATTTGGAGGGGAAAAAATACCATTTTCTCAAGATCAAATTAAGATTTGAGCTGTAAATGAAGAACAAAGCTTCTTTAAAAGGTTGTTGGTCAGAAGAGTGGTCATGCGAAGGAGCCAAGAGAAGGCTAGTGTGAAGTGTCAAGAAAAGGACACAGTGAGGAGTAAGAATAGAACATCAAGACTCCGAGTTGATCAAGTGACCATAGAGTGCATTGGCATAATGAGTGGAAGAACTCAAGGAGACAGATCTTGAAGGGTGAACAAGCTGTCAGCACTACAAGGGAGAAAATCCAAGCAAAGAAAGGAACTGAAGAGTGATATGAAATCTGCAAGGTTAAAGTTGCAATCTTTATTAGGTCAAAACCCTTCTAATACTTTCTTACCATTGTATTAGATATCGAAATCCTACATTGCTAGGTTAGCTTAACAGCTAGGTGGATAAGCCTCAAGAAAAGGATAGAAGATCCCCAGGAGAAGGATAAAGAGATCCTTAGGAGAAGGATAGGAGATCCTTAGGAGGAGGATAGGATATCCTTAGAGAGGGATAAAAGATTCTTTTGAGAAGGTAACTATAAATCCAATGGACTTGGGTGGGCCTAACAGCTCTATGTAAATCCTTTAACAGGGTGACATTCTAAGTTGAATGTTCTTAAGTCCTCTAATAGAGCACACTCCTAATAGGGTATAGAAATTCCTTTAATAGGGTCACATTTAACAATGTTTTGTAGCTTTAATAGGGCAAGCCTTTAACAGGGAAGACCATTAGAAATGGTTGAAATTAATTGCGCAGTTATTTTGTAGGTGTCATCCCCACCTCAGTTTTATCTTCTTAATTCCTAGAGGGTTTCTAGGTTACCAAAATCCATTGTGTTATGGTGTGATGCATGTTTACTTTTCATGATTATTTAATGTTTAATTGCATGCATGATAAGAAAGTAAAAGGATAGTACTTCTGATTCACCTCTATTTTATTAGAAAGTTTGATTGGACATTATTGGACCTTGAATAAATGATTCACCCCCCCTCTTAGTTATTCTAAAGAATTCTAATAGACACAGGGCCTAGAAGAGGACAAAGAAGAAGGTGTTAAGGAATAAGAAGTCAAGGAAACACCTACTAAAGACAAAACCACAAAAAGGAAGCCTAAAACTCAACCTACACCCCAACCCAAGGCAAAGAAGTGGACAAAACCCAATGAAGTCAAAGAAAAGAAGCCTACTACAAGGGCTACCACCAGAGTTGCAACTCAAAAGGAAAAAGATGAATCCAAAGAGAAGAAGAAGGCCACAAAGAAAACTAGTGAAGAACCAAGGAAGAGAAGGAGATATGTTGCCTAGCCTGATTTAGATGAAGAAAGAATGGAGTTAGATGATATCAGCCAATTTAAAGTGGTAAGTCATCCCACAAAGTCAGCCATTGACAAGTTATGTATAAATATTAGAAAAGAAAACTTGAATGGTTTAAAGACTATAGACTTTAATAAGCTCAATAAAGAAGAGAAAAATAAAATAGAGGAATTAGTGTATGCAATGATGGCTTAATACAAACACACACCTCTAGAGTTAGATAGTACAATGCCCAAGGAGCTATACAAGATAGTTGTAGATAAGTGGCATTTTTGTTTACAAATGGAAAAGGAGATAAGAGAATCAAACCTAGCTAGAATATTGCCAGACCTAACTAAAGTTCAAATAGCTAAGGCAAATAAAAGGCATAATAACAAATTTTCTCCTAAAAATAGAGCATTTTGCATTCTTCAAAATAAGATAGAGGATGTTGTAAATAAATCCACAAAATTGTGGAAGTCAATATACAAGTCAATTGATAATGTATTTGGTGAGGAATGTAAGGCTAAGGCTAGCCCAAAGAGAAAAGAAGTAAAAGAGACAACAAAGAAAGTGGAGCAGAAGAAAAGTGAAGAAGAAAATAAAGGTGAGGAAGGAAGACTAGAAGAGGAAGCAAATAAGGAGGAAAAAGAGAATACAACAAAAGGAGAGAAAAAGGCATTAGATGAAAAGGAAGAAAAAATTATGCAAGACAAACAAATGCCACCTCTTAGCCCTCCTCATGCCACCATCACACCTGCAGAGACCATAAAAATAAAGGATATTATTGACAATTCATGTAAAAACATCAATCTTTTAACTGCAGAAGATCTCTCAAAGATCCTTCACCAATCTACTCTACAGGCACAATTGTGTTCAAGCCCTGTATTGGTGAGTGTAGATGAACTAAAAAGAGTGGTAGTATCACCTCAAAGAGAAAATTTGAAGCCAAAGGAAAAACCTTTTACATATAGTGCTACTAAAATCCTACTACTTCCACCACCATCTCAACTAAAAGTAGTAAGTGATGCACTTCAGATGTCAAGTACAACAATAGGGGAAGATATAGGAAAACAAGAATAGTCAATAGGTTCACCCCCAGCAATTGTTAGAGATAAAGCAAAATTAGAAGAAAGGAAGGAATAGACAGGAGATGAGGAGCAAGTTGCAATATGGACATTGGTTAAATTACCAAAAACTGGTACTCCCACTCAGACTCTTCAGAAGCCAAGCACTAAAATGATATCAATGCAAGTTCAAACACCAAGTTCAATCTCTAGAAAGGTAGCTAGGTACTTCACTATGGAGATCTTGAACTTGATGAAGAGATCATCATTCGCTCCTATGAATCTAGCACCCTCACTATAGAAAAGATAAATGAAATACAAGGTGCACTAGATAGGAGAAAGAGACAAGAAGTATTGAGAAGAGAATACAAGTATAGGCAAGCATTGAATGAGATAAAGGACATCTTCTTGGATGCCTTCAACTTGCAATCACCAGATGAAATAAGGCATATAGTATAACAACTATCAGATATAGTTGATCAGGTGACTAATGAAGATCATGATACAAATGTAAAATTAATGGAATGGTCAAAAAGAAAGTTTAAAGGAAAGGTTAATGAGAAGATATCAAGTGGAATTGCACTTGAATAGGTATAGTTGGCCAAGACAATAGATAAGGCCAAAATTGTTCTTGAAAATATGTTTTCATTGTATAGGAAGTTGTATGACTTTTCAAATCTCACACAAGAAACCAATCAAAGAATAATGAGCTTAGAAAGGAATTTGAAAATCTCTAGCATGCAATTACCTAGAGATCCAGATCAGAGTGAGAAGCATTTTGCACAAACACTTCACACAAAAAGGGAATTAGTTTTATTAATAGCAGAGGAGACAAACATAAAGGAAAAATTTATGCAAATCTAGTCCTCAATAGCCCCACACTTAGAGGTCCTCCACAAAGAGCAAGCATACATAGAAATAGTCCTAAAGAAAGATCCAAATCTTTCTACCCTAGATGGACTTGTACACCTTGCTGTAAAGACTACCATCCAACAAAAGTCACTGGACATTTCATTAAAGAATTGGGATGTAGCTCTGAAAAAAAATAATGGAGCTAAATAGTACATTTTTGGCTAAGTATGGTATTACTCCTTAGAACCCTTTGACATCAGTGTCAAAAAAAGGGAGATATATAAAAAGGGGACATATATACATTAGGGGGAGATATGTATATATGGAGAGATATATGATGGAGAGATATATGAAGATATATGGAGAATACCAAATTGAAATTTTGATAATTTTGATTACATTCTTTCATTTTGAGAATAAAATGGAAAGTTTGTAGGTATCCAAAAAGGGACAAGAAATAAGACAGAGTGAGGGGGAGATGCAAGATTTTGACAAGCATGTTGAAAATAGATCTAAAATAGGGAATTCATACATATCAGATATAGTATATAGGAATAGAGAACAAGAATAGGACAAAAAACAGAGAGAATTAGGCACATGACCACATAATTTTAGTTTCAAGAATGGACTAGGCATAATCAACTCAGGGGGAGTCATAAGATCAATTCATTAATACATAGTTAAGTTTTTGTGTCAACACACTTAATCATTTTCACCATATATTCTGAGTACACTATGTATGCCAAGTGAGTGATAGTAGCTGTCAAGTCAGAATCTTAACAAGTGTCAAGCAAGTAATAGATGTCGAGCAAGACAGAGCATAGTATGTGCCAAGTGATTCAAGAATATTCATGTGCCAACCAACATAGAGTGTAATAGGTGCCAAGAAATCCATAAATGTAACATGTGTCAAGCAATATAGGAACATTCAAGTGCCAAGCATTAGCAAACTCAAATGTAAACCCTTTTTACAGATGACATAGAGAGATTTCAAAAAAGAAAAAAGATAAGGACAAATTATTTACATTCCCTATGTGATCTACATGCACCCAATCAAAAAAATGGAGAAGGCATGCAACCAATGAAAAAAATGCAAGGGATGAGCAGAAATTTGAGATTCAATGTGGATCATAGATCCATACCTAATCCTAAGTCTTCACAATCTTTAAAAGGAGGTCAAAAAACTCCATTAGGTGAGAAGCAGAGAATAGTGTATGGGGAGATTATTACAAAATTTTAGTGTGAAGAAGGAAAGACTTAGAGGAATAGTGCAGTAGTTTCATATCTAGTTGATCAAAACTGAACAGGGGATGCATATAAAGATCAGATCAAGCAAGGAACAGAATAGGAAGAGTAGATCTAGTACCTAAATCTAGCAATTGAAGATTGCACTCTATCAAATCAAATGTTCTAATACTTTCTCACCATTGTATTAGATGTTGAAATCCTATATTGATAGGTTAGCTTAATAGCTAGGTAGGAAAACCTTTCGAGAAGGTGATGAAAAACCTATGTATTAGGTGGGTTTAACAACCTATTATAAATCCTTTAATAGGGTGACACTTCATGTAAAGTGTTTGTAAATCCTCTAACCAGGTCACTATTGATATAGTGTAAAGCCTTTAACAGGGCAGGCCTTTCACAGGGCAAACCATTAGAAGTAGTTGAACATTCATTGCTACAATAATTTTTGTGGGTGTCATCCGTACCCCAGTTTTACCTTCTTATTCCTTGAGGGTCTCTAGGTTACCAAATCTCGTGTTATGTGTTGATGCATGCTTTCATTTCATGTTTGCTTATATGGTTACATGCATGTACATTACTTTCAGTTATATTTTAATTAGGGTTTAAAAGGATAAAAACTAGGTACTTCTGATTCACCCCACCTCTCAGAAGTACTCTTCCCATTTGAATATTCCAACAATAATCTCATCTTTTGTCTTAGTTCCACCATAACTTCTAATTCCAAAAAAAGCCTTAGATATCCTACCAAACTATGATCCTATAGTTTCATCTTCCTACATTTTAGCATCTTGAAAAATACATATCCAACTCTACAATCTAGATTTCTTGTCATGTTCATCACCTTCAAATATTTTCTACAAAGTAATCAAATTTAATGTACTATTCTTAAATATTTTACCTCAACATATTCAATTTTTGGCAAGGATAATAATAGTGCTTCTCAAGTTAGAATATTATACACATGGAATAGATCTTTTTCAGTTTTTTCACATGATTCAAGCTTATCTTCATCTACTAGGGTCTTCTTATTCATAGTGACTAACCAAAATTCTAGACCTATGCATAAAGGGTGAGTCTTCATATTTTCCTTCTAGTTGTCAAAATTAATTCCATCGAACTTTGGACATTCTTTCCTGAAATAAACCATGGACCTCCTTCAGTTATTAAACTTTTCCTTCAAGGACCTAATTGATGTAGTGCAAGGTAGGAGAATCCCCAAAGGAGATGTCATAGCCTCTAGAAAATAACTAGACATAGTGGAAACACAACAACAATGCAAGATCTAATACCAGATCACAACTCTTTATCCATAAAATAACTGATTACATGCAATGTGTTGGGTTGTAAGTCCTTCCTATTTGTTACCAATTATAAAGAAAGTAATAGTTCTGCAAGGTCCCTTAAGATGCAATCCAAACCCTACTCCCAACTACTCTAGATCCACACTTTGATATAAAACTCCGAGGAAATCTCAACTTGTGCTCACAAGCCCACCAAGCAATCTCCTAGTTTACCAAGCCTTAGCTACTAGCCCTTCAAAGTTTTCTCATACACTTAATCCTCTTCTCCAAGATAGATGAAAATAATGCCAAAAGACTCCACAAGACCCCTTACTTATACCCAACTAAGCCACAAGTTGGCCTAGTTCATTACAAATTAAATTAAATCCTAACATTAAATATATGTTGAGCCACAAGTTGGCTATAACATAAATTAAATACCCATACATAAATTAAATGCCAAAAATTGGCTCACTAATAACACAACACCTATAGGAACCAAGACTAGATCAAGTATTAGAGAAACCAAGGCAAGTATTAGTCAAACCACAAGCATTTTTGAGCTCCTAATACATGTTGAGCTCCTAGTACATGTCGAGCACTATGAATGTCAAGAAATAGCATCTGTTGAGCTCCTTTAGCAATCAAACCCCTTTCAGTGACTGAGCTCCTTAGACACAACTATACCCTTCAGTGACCAAGCACTACTATTTGGTGGCTAAGTCCACAACTCTAACCAAAATACCTCCAACATAAAAGATTGCTAAAAACCCAAGGATGCTCCTACATCATTGATGCTAAGATACAAATTGTTAGAACATAATGTCAACCAATATCACTAGGAGGGGGGGTGTGAACAAGCTATGCATTTAAAATACTCTCAATGTTTTTATTAGTTTATAAATATGTTAAAAATAGACATAACAACCATAGAAAGATAACCATGCACAATAACACCAGATATGTTAACTAGGGAAAACCCTAGTGGGAATGATGTCCACAAGATGATGTACTAATATAAAATTTCATTTTTTAAGGATGGAATCTATTTGGAGCCAATAAAATATAATTAGTTCATATGAATCTCTATTCTAAGACTTTGAATCCTTGTTAGAAGATTCCAACTTTGATAGGAGTTATTCAAACCATGGTAGGAGTCTCAAAAGGAGGAAAACTAAACCCATTGTTCAAATAGCCTTGGATTCTTTTCACTAGACAATCATTAAGATAACATATCCAAATTCTAAATAGAATAAATATCAACTTCTTTTCCAATACAATTCCTTTGAAGCTCACATTGCATCCTCAACATCAATCTCTTCTTTGATCTTATCCAAATTTGCATTTAAGCTCACACACATAACCATCTACATTGGATCATGCGCACACTTTACCATAAAGAAATGGTCATTCCTTTATACCAAGTCTTAAAAAAGTATTGAATTAGCCTTGAGGATTTCTCAATTTAAAATAAGTTATATAGGACCTCATTAAGATGTTACATTACAAGTTCCATCATAATTAATCTCTTTTCTCAAAGATATTTTTAATAGTCAACTCACATGAAAAAACACATTGAAGAGACTTCATACGTCAGCTCAAACTACATATTTGGTTTCACCATCTAGAACCTAGCATCTTGAACATGTCTCTAAGATTCCTCTAAATGTGTCAAACATAATTCCATCTCTTCTAATAGATACAACCAATTTATAGGTACCTTCTTTCAAAAAACCCTCTCTAAAAGATACTTTGAGAAAACATCACATAACATTTTCATATCTTCACATCTCTTTTAGTGCAATAAATTGTACCATCTATAGAATTTTTTAATATCTACTTAATTTTGTGGAACTGAAAGTATAATCCTCTAACTTTGTTGAACATGTCTTCCTCTGCGACACTGGTAACCTTTATAGAATAATGTATAAGTTCACATCAATGAATGACACTATCATGAATGCAACACATCGCACTCAATAATGTCTCCAGCAATGCTAACATACTCCCCCATAGTAATACCATAAAAATTCATCCTAACGATATATACATGTGGAGATCATGATGTCATGACAATGCTAGACAATCTTGTGTCAAGCCTATCATGACCACTTAGACTCTAGATATTGATCTTAATTAAGTCAACTCTTTTAACTATTTATGTATTTCTTCAATAAAAAATATCAATTAAATTAAATTAAGTTTTGAATAAAAATACCTCTACATGATTGGTACAATATCCATGCTCAATGTCTAATGTGAACATTTATGGTCTAGTAGAGAACTAATGCACATGCATAATATCCAATAAGACAATAATTCATACAATTATATAATAATTTCAAATGTAAATTTAATACATACTTGCAGAGTCATTGAGGTAGAGTAAAATGGAGTTGGTGGATCATTACTAGTGCCACCAACAAACTAGTCCTAGATTTTGAGCATAATCAATAGATACTAATATATTATTAATCATTTATATATATAAGATGTGATCAAATTAATTAGATATAATTATAAATATTTACCTATGTATCAATGTCAAATGTTACATTGAGATATTCACTGGTCATCATGTCATCATCCTCATCCTTGGCTTGATTATCACTATAATATGAGAAAAGACATCAACACAATTGATAGATATGGGATTGCCTAGATTGACTATGGTGACCCTTGAGTAAACAAGTGGTATAGTGAATGAGAGTTTGAGTCAGAGCCCTGGTCATACCTAGGGTTTCTACCTCTACATTTTCCTTCCTAATGGATGTAAATTTAGTATGATCCACATCTTACTATCAAATAGGTAACTTGGGTGCATTATGGTCATGATGTGACCCTGACCTATTAGATGAAGAGTCACCACCTCTCCCCTAAGACTCTAGAATATCAAAATAGTTAGGCAGCTCCCTGAAGAAGAACTCACAATAGAAGTTCCTAAATAAATAAGTAGGAATCTCATGATTATATAAGGAGGGACATCTAATACCATCCACCAACTATCCTAGAAGTTGTTTCTTATGTTATCATTCATGCATGAATGAATAGAGAATGTTCTGGTGGTAGCTCAAAATATGTCAATTTCACCTAGTTTCTTAGAACTTGCAAACATCATCTATTGTAATCTTTTTCTTTATAACATCCTCATATGACAAGTTATTTACAAAATAACAATTTTTTTCTTCTCTTTTATTATTCTGGATATTTAGTTTCCCACTAACTAAACCTATATAGGTTAAATTTGTTTCAAGAGATTTTGCAAGTTATTCCCTTTCCATATTTTATTGAACTAAATTCTTCAATCTCCTAACCAATGCCTCCAATTTTAAATTTTGATTTTTAGTTACACTTAATAAATTCTCAAATGTATCAAGAGGAGGTCTTTGAATTCATGGAGGTAGTTGAGGTTCATTGTCTTCATTTTGGAGGTTTTGTGGATAATTTTAGGGAGGGTTTTGTAGATTATTTTGAGGAGGGTTTTGTTGATTGTTTTGATGAGTATTTTGTGAAGGGTTTTTAGGTAGTTTATTTACTTCTACATTATTCCTTATTAAGAATTTAAAAAATATTTTAAAAATTTAATACAATCAAAATTAAACTTTGTAAATAAATTTTGATTCAAAAATTGCAAAAAGTTAAATTTAAATAAATAAATTGCTTAAATTATAGACTAGTGTCATTAAATCAGGATCTTTGATTCCTTTTGCCTTGGTTTAGTGCTTAAATTGGTAATACAGGTCATTTCATAGTTAGGAGGGTAGCTAGAGCTCTCAAAAAAAAAAAAAGTGACAACAAGGAGAAAAATGTTAGTTTCATGAGTTTATTATTTTTTAGAGTGTGGATAACCAATATGGTGTTGCCAAGGCCTATGGCTCAAGAAAAAAATCCATAGTACATATGCCTTATATAGAGTACACCCTATAGGGAATATGTACTATGTCTTGGATGGGGGAAAAACCAAAAAGTTGTGATTTTTTGGGCTCCATCTTTGTGCACATACCCCATTTGGGCTCTACATTGAGTGGTTTCATGTTGAAGATATGTTTTTGGGAATGTTGCCCCACTTTTGTTTTCTAATTTATTAAAAAAAGTGAGTTATGTGTATTTAGATGAAGTTAGTTTTGTTCCAATGAATGTTTGAGTCTAGGTCTAGATTCCTAAAAGCTAGGCAGTCTTTATCAGATTTTCCCAAAACACCCTCTTTGTCTACAAAGTTGGGCAGGTTGTTATTTTTTTCTTGTAATTTTTTGGGTAAGTATAGTACCCAACCTAATAGAGATCAATTTTCACTCATTGCAGATGAAGCATACTCACTATGTTGTTCACGTGCTCTTGAAGGTTCTATAAAATTCACATGTCTTTACAACACTAGAAATGTGGTAATCTATTGCTATGATTACAATAAAAGAAAATGGTCAAGTGAAGCCACATCACATCATATCAATGGTTGATAAAATAATCATCCGTAGAAAAACTCATGTTTCCTTCTCAACGATGGGCTTCCAACTCATTAAGGGGATTCTCCACAGGAGCTCAATTGAATTTGTAGCTAGCTTAAAGATTTCAAGGAGCATGAATTCTTAGGAAAATTGATTCTTTAATCTAAGATTAGACTCCCAAGTGTAATCTAGATTCGATGTCACTGAAGTATGAAGCCTTGGTAGAAAACCTTAGTTTTTCCTCTTTGGTGGGTTTTCGACCCATGAAGACAATTTTCCTCATAATAAATAAAAGTGAAATGCAAGATGCTAAGTGAAATCTAAGTGGATCAATAGACCTTAATTAAACATATTTTAAAAAAATATATTTATCAAAGATTTGACCAATAAGGAAGAATTGGCAAAAAAATGGAAAATGCCTTCTTCTTAGTGGGTTTCCAACCCATAAAGGCAATTTTCTAACTATGTGGAGGAATCAAGTCAATAGATAAAATTTGGGTCTCATATTGAATCTAGCCCATGTTAGGATGATATTGGAATGAAACAAATGATTGTAGAGAGAAGATATGTTCAACATCCCACTTGGTGGATTCTCATCAATGGAGTACTATAAGGGCAATTTTCTGAAACTAAAGGAAAATAGAAAAGTAAATAATGGGTTAATGTAAAGTTACCATTACAACCAAAAAAATAGTGAAAAGACTTTTAAATATTTTTTGAACCTTTGCATTCACTTTTAATGGGTATTTCCTTAAATTATCACTCGTGCGGTGTGAGTTATGAAGTTTAACAGTTCAATCAAGGCCCTTATATAAAAATACACAGATAGTTAAATAAGCTACTTTGTTTCCTTAGTTCCTTATTTCTATCAAAGTGTGTATATTTTGAAAACCAATAATTGTAGAAGTCTATTGTCTTATTTTCCTTTTGATTCAAATTCCTAGCTATAAGGTATGGCCACCAAGTTCACAATTTTTGACAATTTGATTGGAATCAAGTCTCGACTATAGAAATTCATAGACCCATCCCTATGTTTCTATGATATGGCAGACTTCCAAAAGAGGGTAAAGTCCAAACAAATCCATCCTATCACTAAGAAGCTTCAAGGATGTGGTTTGGTCAAAGCCATTTGTTTCCCAATTGCAGTTCAAGCCAGAGCTCATTTATGAATGTTTCCACCATTACAATATGGAAACCAAGCATATAATTCTACCTGATGACACCATATTGATTTTAATCAATAGACAAAAGGTGGTGAATTTCCTTCATATACCAAAAATGGTAGGAGTTTTCTAACCTAACTTTTGGTGGGGCCATTTCACAATTCTTGGCAAAGAAGATGATTTGGAGGAAGGAGATCATGTGAACATGGTTGTAGAAGCCACAAAGTGACAAGAGAAAATTCACCAAAACTTTTTTTTGGATCCAACCTCAAACCAAAGATAATTGACATTTTGGTTCTTCTACACAATTTGAGAGGTGAAACTAAAGCCGTAAATTTTGTTGAACAATACTTCTTTTTGGTTCAAGTTATATGTTCACATACTAGTCTAGGAGCACCCTCACTAACATCCAAGTGATTACAAGGTCTCCTAGGCCTTCAAACTATTTCATTCTAGCTTATTTGACTCATAGGCTCTTCCCTTTTATGCTTGATCATGTTTGTGTGATCCTTGAACAATTTTGGTGCTTGTATAAACTAGTTGTTTCATCAGGTCACGAGGATCCATTAGTCTCCCAGGATCATGTTCAAAGGTCCTAGGGTGTGCTAGAGTCATTTAGGGTCATGTTAGAATCTTAGGATTAAGTTAGTTGAATAAACCTTGTAATGATGCAATATGCACATTACATAGCTAAACTTTTTCTTTGTAATAATTCCCCCCATGGTCACAACCTTCACATTTTAGTTGGCTCAATTGGGGAAGGTCTTCATAAGCCCTTTTAGGTAGGTGGAAGACAGTGAGATGTAATTTGTCTTTTGAATCAATATAATATCAAATGTTTCCTTGAAAAAAAAACTATGTTTTTCAAACTTTTTGTATAGACATGGTCGATTGAAGCACTCAACATTGGTGATGTTTAGAGAGTTAATTTTCATTTGGGTCTATTTAGAGCCCTTGAACTGATAGGAGTTGAAAGTTATAAGCCATTTTGTAGAATCTACCTACAAACCCTACCCACCTAGGGTTTCAGACTTAAAATGGACATATCTCTCATTTTCTCTTGTGGAAAAATCTGATTCTTGTTGAAATGAGAGATATGTGGGTGTAATATAAGATTTTGGTGGTTTGCTACAAGGGGTAGTTGGTGGCCATAATCAGCAAGCAAGTTTGAGTTGGCATCTCTATGTGACAACTCTATTAATGACTACAATATCAAAAAATGCACACTTAGTGGTTGAACCTATCCATAAAACTTTGGAATCCCCTTATTTCTATCCTACTCTACCTATTCCTTACATTGGTCTTGTCTAGCACTCCCAATTCTTGTTACTTCCTTTGTAAATCAGACCTAATAGGGGCAATTAGGCCTATTAGGAACCATTGTTTTGGGAGGCTAGAATTTGGTGCCAGAAGTTGTCCTCTTGGGGTTAAGTACAATTCAATAAAGGGTATTAAAAACTACAATTTTTTCCTTGGGACCTTTGGAATTTTTTGAATTGAGAGCACAAAAATAGCTTTGAGAGGGTTTCCAGGCCTTGTAGCAAGTTTGGGATAGAATTTGAGAGATTGAATAGGTCAACCTAATACTTTGGTGTGAGAAAATTGTTTGGCATTGGATTCTAAACCTTTTGACCATGATTTCAATCCCTATCACATTCGTAAACCCAAATTTGTGATTGATTGTCTAAGGAAGAAGGAGATGGATTGTCATCAAGGATGACAAATGCTAAGATTGTAAGGTACATGAGGGAGCAAAAATAAAAGGAATCTAAGAAAAGAAATAGGGATGATCTCAAGAACATTGAGATGAAGCAGATGAAGGATGAGATAAATGGACATAGAGCAGAGCTTGGAAAGAGTAGTGGGAACTCGCATGAATGTGAAAAAGGGAGTGATGATGAACCCCTTTTGGAGGAAGAAGAAGAAGAATTCCCTCCATATCAGAGGCTTCTTATGACGACTCTAAAATCCATGGAGAGGAGATCCTTGGATGCTAAGTTTTATTTTCCCACCTATGATGGGAAGATGGACCCTAATGCTACTATGGATTTGGTAAATGCCTTAACTAGCTTCTTTGATTATGAAACTATCCCTAAAAATCAAAAGGTTAAGATAGCCAAGTCAAGGCTAAGAGGATCCATCTTAATATGGTGGAACTTTATAGAAGATGATAGGGTAAAGAAAGGCAAAAATTAGGCCTCCACATGGAAAAAGATGGTGGCCTTGGTCTAAGAAGCCTATGTACCTATAGATTATGAGATGCAACTCCACAAAAGGAGGATGGGATTGAGGAAAAAGGACATGGATGTCTTAACCTACACTAAAGAATTTCAAAATCTTGGGATGAAATCTAGCATTGTAGAACTAGAGAACCTAAAACTTACAAGGTACTTGCAAGGACTCAAATTGCCAATTCAAGATTAATTGAGCCTAGCCACTATAACTTCTATCCAAAAATGTTTCATGTTGGCCTCCAAGGTAGAAGAGAAATTCAAGAGGAAGAGTGAACAAGGTGGAAGAGGCAAAGGAAGGAATGATAAAGCAATAACCATACCAATTGTTGGAATATTCAAATGGGAAGAGTACTTCTGAGAGGGGGGGGTAAATCAGAAGTACCAACTTTTCATTCTTTCAAATTCATAGTAAAATATAACTAAAAATTAGCATGCATGCAAGTAAACAAATATAAAATGAGAGCATGCATCAACACATAACACAAGAGATTTTTGTTACCTAGAAACCCTCTAGGAATAAGAAGGTAAAACTGGGATGGGGATGACACCCACAAAATTACTGTAGCAATGAATTCAACCATTTCTAATGGTTAACATTGTTAAAGGCCTACCTTTTTAAAGGATTTACACTATGTCAATAGTGACTTGTTGAAAGGATTTACAAACACTTTACATAAAGTGTCACCCTATTAAAACATTTACATAAAGGTTGTTAAACCTACCTAATACATAGGATTTTCTTGTCCTTATCCAAAGACTTTCCTATCTAGCTATTAAGCTAACTTGTCACCATAGGATTTCAATTTATAATACAATTGTGAGAGAGTATTAGAACTTTTGACCTGATTGAATGCAATCTTGAATTGTTGGGTTCAGGCACTTGATCTGCTCTTTCTCTTCTGATCCTTGCTTGGTTTGATCTTTGTATATGTCTCATGTTCTACTATGGTCAACTAAATATAATTGCTATCCCTTTTACTAAGTTTTTATTTTATACTAAGATTTCATCACAATCTCCCCTTATGCAACTTTTCTTCCACACATACAATGGTTCATTCGTCTTCCTTATAAAGAATGTAAAGACTTAGGGTTAGGTGTGGATCTACAATCCATATTGAATTTCAAATTCCTACTCATATTTTGTATTTTTCTCATTTTTTGCATGCCTTTACAATTTTCCCAATTAGTTGCATGCAAATTTCATAGGGATTGCAAATGACTCATCCTTATCCTCTTTCTCCTTCAAGATTTCTCTAAGTCAGCTCCAAAAATGATTTACATCTTAGTGTAGGCACAAACTCTTATGCTGATCCTATGTTGCTCGACACATTAAGTACTACTGATACTTGGCACATACTATTTTTGGATTGCTTGGCATCTACTAAATTTCCTAGTTTGTTCGGAACCTATTGTGTCCTATATCACTTAGCATATGTTATTCTGAGTTGCTCAGCATCTAAATGATTTTGTTACTCGGCACATGAACAATTCTTGTCTTTCTTGGCATGTGTTATACTATAATATGCTTAGCACTTACTGTGACTCAGTACTTATTGAAATTATAGCTTGGCATCTATTGTGTGCACGACATGTATGGTGAAAATGGTTCAGTGTGTTGACACTCATTTGTCAATACTATTTATTTGACCAACACCAATTCTTGGAATAAATGGAAATCAAATAAATTAGACAAGTCCCTTGATCAAGAGATTAAGGAATCAGGAGAGTCCAATTTAAAAGGATATTCAAGAGGTAGAAAGCCCTTGGTTAGGTGTAGAGGTACATTAGATAGACCTTGAAGTAGAAGAGGGAATGATGTTGAAGATAAGGCAAGTATTTTTGCAAGTACCACATACTTAGGAACCTCCACAAAGGAAGAACTTGTTCAGAACAAGGGTCAAATGCCAAGGAAAGGTATGTAACTTGTTAATAGATTTTGGTTCAATAGAAAATCTAGTTTCTAAAGAAATGGTACAAGAGTTAGGATTAACTAAGACTCCCCATCCTTTCCCTTATCATGTTTCATGGCTTACCAAAGGCAAACAAACCCTTGTGACTGAGCAAACAATGATAGAATTCTCCTTGGGTGACTTCAAGGACACTATTTTGTGTGACATAGTAGAGATGGATGCATGTCATCTTCTACTTAGAAAACCATGGTAGTATGACATGGATGCAACATATAGTTGTAGGAATAATACTTACACCATGAAGCCTTTACCTAATTAGAAGCAAGAAAAGGAAGCTTTGGTCATTTTTGTGAGTGAAAAAGAGATGTTAGAAAAAATCAAGGCAACAAATGATGGATATGTTCTGATACATAAACCAATAGATGAAGTAAAGTCTAAAAAAGACAAACCAATTCCCAAAGAGGTACAAAAACTTCTTGAAGAAAATCATGGGATAGTGGCAACTAAATTACCCTTATCCCTACCACCCATCAAGGATATAAGTCACCAAATTGACTTTAGACCAGGTGCTTCTTTACCTAATAAGGCCCCATACAAAATGACACTTGTACAAAATGAAAAAATTGCCAAACAAGTCAGTGAACTATTAGATAAGGGTCTAATTTAGAAAAGTCTTAGTCCTTGTGCCATGCCAATAGTTTTGGCTCCAAAAAAAATGGCAAATGGAGGTTGTGTACTAATAGCAGAGTAATCAACAAGGTAACCATTAAATACATATTTCCAATTCCACGAATAGAAGATTTTCTTGATCAATTGGGTAGTGCTTCCTATTTCTCAAAAAATTATTTGAAATCAAGATATCATCAAATAAGGATAAAAATAGGTGATGAATGGAAAACAACACTCAAAACAATAGAAGACTTGTATGAATGGCTTGTTATGCTATTTGGATTGAACAATGCACCTTCAACCTTCATGAGGTTAATGAATGAGATCTTCCAAGACTATAATGGAAATTTCTTGGTTATTTGTCTTGATGATATACTAATATTTAGTTGTAGTTTGAAAGAGAATCTCAAACACCTAGGCTTGGTATTCAAAAGGTTGCAAGAACACAAGTTGATAATCAATCTTGAAAAGTGCACCTTCTTGCAAAAAGAACTCACATTTTTGGGATTTTTGATCTCTCAAGGCACCTTGAAGATGAATCCTTTGAAAGTTGAGGCAATAGTCAACTGGCCTACTCCTAAAAACTAAGGTGATGTGAAAAGTTTTCATGGGTTAGCCACATTTTATAGGAAATTTGTGAAAAATTTTAGTCATGTGTGTGCTCCAATGCTAGACACCATTAAGGGTGGAAGAAAGGTTAAGTTTGTAAGGACAAAATAGGCCAATGATGCCTTTGAATATCTTAAATCTAGAGTTCCAAAATATCCTATACTAGCCCTTCCTAATTTCAACAAAGTTTTCACAGTGGACATAGATACCAGCAACCTAGCTATTGGTGCAGTCCTAAGCCAAGATGGCAAACCAGTTGCATTTTTTTCAAAGAGACTAAATGATGCCAAAAGGAAGTACTCCACCTATGACCTAGAGCTTTATGCTATCGTCCAAGATCTCAAAAAATGGAGACATTACCTCTTGCCTAAGGAATTTGTAGTTTTTATTGATAATCATGCCTTAAGCTATCTAAATTTACAAGATAAATTGAATTTTAGACATATCAAATGGATGGAATAGTTCTAGGAATATTCCTTCAGCATTAAGAAAAAGAAGGGTCAAGCCAACAAGGTGGTTGATGCATTGAATAGGAGGATCCCTTTGGTGTAGCAAATACAGCTCCAAAGCATTGGGATAAGTGCTCTCAAAGACCTCTACATAGATGACCCTAATTTTGGTGACATCTATTAGGTATGCACTACACTATTGGACAAATATAATATTGATTTTTTTGAGTATCTTATTCAAGATGGCCTACTTTTTAAAGGATTTTAGTTATCTATCCCTAGATGCTCAATGAGGGATAACATTATTAAAGAAAAACACTATGGTGGAATGAGTGGCCATTTTGGTTTAAACAAGACATTAGAAGTAGTTAGGAGATACTATCACTAGCCAAAAATGCAACATGACATCAAAAAAAAAAAATTGAAACTTGTGTCATATGCCAACAAGCCAAAGGTACATCAACCAATCAAGGTCTTTATCAACCCCTTCCCATACCCTCTAAACCATGACAAGCTATTTCAATGGACTTTGTTATGGGAGTTCCAAGGAAAAAATAGGGTTATGACAACCTTTTTGTGGTGGTTGACCATTTTAGCAAGATGGCATACTTTATACCTTGCAAAAGTACCCATGATGCATCACATATTTGCACAACTATTCTTCAAAGAATTTCTCAAAATTCATGGTCTACCTAAGTCCATTGTGTCAGATAGGGATACAAAGTTTCAAAAAGCCACTTTTGGAGAACCTTGCATAAAAAGTTGGGTACAAATCTGCAGTTTACTTCTGTGTACCATCCATAAATGGATGGGTAGATAGAAATCATAAGTAGATCACTTAGAAATCTCCTTATATGACTAAAAAATATTACACACAAGGTTGGGATCTTTTATTACCTTAGGCAGAGTTTTCTTTTAACGATTCCTTGAACAGATCCACAGGTAAGACACCTTTCCAAATAGTCTATGGTATGCATCCTAAAGGACCCATGGAGCTCAAAGAACTTCCTAATAATTTTAGAGTTAGTGCTAAAGGGGAAGAACTAGCAAAAATGATAAAACAAGTACAAGAACAGGTCAAGGATAGTTTGGAATAGTCATCTCAAAAGTATAAGGCATTGGTAGAAAAGAGGAGAAAGGAAACTCACTTCAAGGTGGGTAACAAAGTGTAAGCTTATCTAAGAATTGAAATACTTCCTAAGGGCCAACACAAAAAGCTACAAATGAAGAAAATAGGGTCATGTACAATCTTGCATAAATTTGGTGAAAATGCATATGAAATTATTCTCCCACCATCCCTTTCCATTTCTCCTATTTTTAATATGTCTGATCTAACTCCTTTTAAAGGAAATGTAGATATGGTAGGTACCATGGATGTTGAGGAGTCACATGATGATTGGATGCAATAACTTCCTCCAAGCCAACCCCTTCAATTGGAGACAATCCTTGAAACAAAAGTCTTGAAAAAGACCAACGATAAAACTTATTTGCAGTATCTTGTCAAGTGGCAAGGTCTTCCTGATATTGATGTCACTTGGATGACTAAGTATGACATCATCATGCATGGCTACACCTTGGATTAGTTAGCCTAAAGTGGGAACTTGAGTCTTAAACAACCTAGGCAGCATGGTACAGGAGCACCCTCACCAACATCCAAGTGATTAAAAGGACTCCTAGGCCTTCAAACCATTTCATTATAGTATATTTGACTCTTAGGCTCTTCCCTTTTATTCTTGATTCTATTTATGTGATCCTTGAACAATTTTGGTGTTTGTATAAGCTATTTTTTTCATGAGGTCACAAGGATCCATTAGTCTCCTAAGATCATGTTCAAAGGTCCTAGGGTGTGTTAGAGTCATTTAGGGTCATGTTATAATCTTAGGTTTAAGTTAGTTGAATAAACCTTGTAATGATGTAATATGCACATTGCATAGCTAAAAAATTTCTATGTAATAATTCCCTCAATGGTCACAACCTTCAAATTTTGGTTGGATCAGTTGGGGAAGGTCTTCATAAGCCCTTTTAGGTGGGTGGAAGACAATGAGATGTAATTTGGCTTTTGAATAAATACAATATCAACTATTTCCCTCAAAGAAGGAAAAAAAAAAAAAAAAAAAAATCTATTGTTCTACTTTTTGTACAGTCTGTATGCACATGGTCATTTGAAGGGTTGGGCATTGGTGATGTTGATAGAGTTAATTTTCATTTTAGTCTATTCTAAGCCCTTAAAGTAATAGGAGTCAAAATTTATAAGCCATTTTGTTGAATCTCCCTGCAAACACTACCCACCTAGGGTTTCAAACTTAAAATGGCTATATCTCTCATTTTCTCCTGTGAAAAAATTGATTCTTATTGAAATGAGAGATATGTGGGTGTACTATAAGATTTTTATGGTTTGGTACAAGAGAAAAGTAGTGGCCATACGTAGCAAGCAAGTTTGAGTTGGCATCTCTGTGTGACAACTATGTTAATGACTGCAATATTAGAAAATGCATGCCTTAGGGGTTGAACCTGTCCATGAAACTTTGGAATCCCTTCATTTTTGTCCTACTCTACCTATTCCTTGAATTGGTTTTGTCCTACACTCCCAATTCCTAGTAGTTCCTTTGTAAATTAGACCTAATAGGGGCAATTAGGCCTATTAGGAACTACTATTTTGGGAGGCTAAAATTTGGTACCAGAACCTATCCTCTTGGGGTCAACTACAATTCAATAAAGGGTATTGAAAAATGAAATTTTTTCCTTGGGCCCTTTGGAATTTTTTGAATTAAGAGCACAAAAACCACTTTGAGAGGTCTTCTAGGCCTTGTAGCAGGTTTGAGAGAGAATTTGAGAAATTGAATAGGTCAACCTAATAGTTTTGTGTGAGAACATTGTTTGGCATTGGATTCTAAACCTTTTGACCATGAGTTCAACCCCTATCACATTGGTAAACCCAAATTTTTGAATTCATCATTTGCAAATGAAGAATCAAGTTTTGCCAAACTTGAGGTTATATGGACTAGCAATGGTATTTTGATCATATCTTCATACAAAGGTGTAGATTTTGGGTGTTATGCCACTCATGGTTGGTTTGGTGGTTAGCAAAACCTAGGGCTTCTGCAAGGTTTTTTTTTTTTATCAACCCCCACCTTTGCATCACATACATAGTATATTGATTAAGCGCAAGAGTTAAGTGAGATTTTGTCCAATACCCTCTGAATGACCAAGTTCTATAATTCATTTTATATGTCTTTGTTCCTAATTTATATCCTAGCTTCCTTGTAATTATGGTTAGGTCTCCAATGCCTAGATGATTTTCTAGATGATGTCAAATCCTATGAATTTTATCCATTCCCTCAGATGCATAATATGTAAGAGTGAATGAGGTGTTTACTATGAGAATTTTCAAGGAATTTCATGGGTTCCCAAAAAGGAGATCCTCCCCTAAAGCCATGGCCACCATCAGTCAATTTAGTTTTTATTTTCTTCATTTTTTATCTCTTTCTTACCTACATCTTGTAGCTTTCGATGTTTTTCCTCTAAAGCTACCAAGATATCCAAATGATATGATAGTGTTGGTTGAGATCATCTGACAAGCTCTATAGTGAATGGCCTGAGTGAGAATCTAAAGAAGAAAGGGTATGAGTTCTGTATGAAGATTGGAGTATTCAGTTGTGACACATAGTTTGATGCTAAGAATATGATGAAGGTTTTTGTGAGGAAATAAAAGTTGGATGTATACGAGGTCTTGAAACCTATCTTTTACCCCAAAAGATATGCTAAATATGTCCTATAGATTGGGAATGTAATAAAGCATGTCAGCACAATTGAAGACTATTGGCCCAATTACAATAATGAATGTCAAATCTATGGTCAGTCTTTTGCAAGATTTACACTAGATCAAGTTAAGCTATAGAAAGTAAATATAGGAGTGGATGGGGTTGAGGATGATGGTTAGAATATGTACAAAACAACTTACTTGACCAAATTAAGGAATACCCATATAAGCTCTAAACCAATCAAGGAGGTCATAGACTACCTAGACGTGATGATGGCAAGAATCTATACAAAGACTAGGAAGTTGGTCGAGTGGACTACAACATGGAAGAAAATAAGTAAATTTGTGTCTGCCCAATCCACCTTAGATGCAGCTATAGCATCATCTTCCCCTCATAACACTTTAGGAACAACTCTATCACTCACTCAAGGCCCAGCTCAACTAGTTGGTGGAGCTTATCAACCCCGTAACAAGAATATCCTTATACCATTGATCCAAAATTGTCAAGATGGTTCAATGCCTATGATTGGAATAGATATAGAAGCTAAAAAGAAAAAGGAAGAAGAACCAAAAGACACTATAGTTCTAGTAGTTTTGCAATTCCAATGCACCCCAATCCCATCTATAAGCACAACACTACTCTTACCAAGTAGTCCTCAAATACAAGTAGTTGACCTTGGAGAAGGAAAGAGCAGTGAAAGTGAATCCATGGAGTCAGATGAAGTGGTGAATAAAACGTGTTTGAAGTAGAGAAGATTAGTGAAGCTTTGAAATTCATTTCCCCTACTTCAAAAATCATTTATCCTTGTCTTCAAAGGCCTTGACTCCCATTAGAAGAAATATGTTAAATGTGGATACATTAGGGACTACATCCAAAGTAATTGACATTGAGTCTTGGCTCAAAAATACTTTGGATAGAAAGAGGAAGAAGATAGAAGATGGGGCTCCAAACAAAGAGACTATATCTCTGGCCAGCTACTCTAGGTCGACATTGAGCAAAGTGAAGAAGTCAAAGACTTTGTCTATCCTCAGCCAAGATTTAGATACTAACACCTAACTATTGAGATTTCTAAGCCCACCAAAGAAGGAAGGATTGAGGACCTAAATACAACTAATTTCCAATTATAGTCTCTAGATCTAGGAGAGGTTAGGCATGATACCAAACTAGGCTTATGGAGAGAAACTAATGAAGTGATAGAAGAAGAACTTGAAAAACTCAAGCTCACCAGGGTCAAATTAAAGATAGATATCCGTGAGATCAACTACTTCATCATCTATTAGCAAGAATTTCAAGGATACCACCTACTATGATCCCACAGAAACATACATTCAAGCCATCATCTATCACCTACTAGAGGACAAAAATTTTGGGCAAATTGGTAGGAGTTGGAGTGAAAAAATCAAGTCTAAAGGACTTGTAGTTATAGATAAACTTGGTAATACGGTGTTGAGGCTTGAGATGGAAAAGCATAACATCCTAGCTAACAAGGAAACTCTATCAATAGAAAAGGAAAAATGTGAAGATTGCATCTCTCTCCTCCATGTGATCATCTAAATGAAGGTCAAAGAATTAGTTGAATCCAAGATTCTACAAAAATGAGGTGATCCATTGTTTGAATGGAAATAAAGCTTGCAATTCAAAGCTAACATGATCTCCTCAATAGAAGAAGGATTATAGAAGATAGAAAGAAAAGTTAAAGAGGAGAAAGATAAAGATTATGAGTTGTTGAAAGGCCTACATACTAAATCCCAAACAAGTGGACAAGGAAAAGGAGTATTAGGAGTCACCATTATGTAAAAGACTTTCTCTAGCTACTTGGATAAATTAATAGAGATATCTACTAGCCATTGGGATAGAGTGGCATACCTCCAATGGCTTAGTGGATGTACACATGTAGCGACAAAGGAAATGCAAGAGAAATTGAGTACAATCAAGGAATTGGCCAAATAACACTCCAAGTGGCTTACTAGATACACCAACATCCACATCAATAGATACAAGGAGCTCATTCCAATCATCATTTCTGCTAAGGCCTATAAGGAAAAATTAGAAAAGGGTAAGAAAGCAAAATGATATTTCTCCTGATCTTTTATATTTTGATATGAAATTGTAACTAATAATTGGCTTCTTGCCATTTGTCATTTTTGAGAAGATGAACCAATTCAGTTACTTTTTGTAATGGTTCATCTCATAATCCTATATTTACTCGAGAGAAAGATTAATGAAGAGTCGGCTAAATTTTGGTGTGAAATGCTTTAAATTGCAGAGACAATTTGAACATGTTTTGTATCAATTATTTGTTTTTTGATTGTATGTCTTAGTTAGAAATTTCTCTTTGAGTTGAATTAAGCTAATGAATAAATAGAGCTTTGTTACACTATTTTAATATAGTAAACTAAAGATAATCGTAGTATTGTTGGAAGTTAAAATAGACATTTTCTAGTATTATTCCCTAACTTAGTTTCTCACATTATAGAGGTAATATCATTCTATAGAAGCATTTTATTTATATAAATAGAACTCACTATTGAACCACTAGATTTTTCAAGTTCATAAGAAGTGTGGATTCATAAATTTGGTTAGTATTAAGACCCAAATTCTAGCCTAAGTTAGTTCCTATCTAGTCCTAACTTGGTTTTCCTCTCCTGTTCTTTTGCCAAGAAAAACCCCATCTTAGATTTAGAAACAAAAAAATTCATTTCAAATCACAAACTCAAGGGAATTGTACCTATAAATTCAAAGGGAAATCAGTCACTTCATTATGGTTTCTCAACTATTGTAATCAATCATTGCTCATAGATATTAGGCATTTAAGGAGTTAATTAGGAAAGAACAATCTATTTACCAATAGGGACAACTAGTTATATTCTAATATTTTAATTAAAACACCCCAATATTAACCTTAGAGAATGTTCTTTAACATGTATGATTTTTTGGATTACTTTGGATATTGTGCTATGATGTTTTACATCTTCTCTATCTCCTAGATAGGATCACTTTGCCTACAACTATGTTTTTTTGTTGAATTTTTGTGATCACCTTTTATCCCTTGTCCTATCTAAACTAATTGATGTATAATGATGATATCAATGATATATATACAAGTTTTATGGGAAGATGGGAATATACCAGAGAAATAGATAGAAGACTAGAGTGTGTCAGTGATGCACAATATGTATTGTTCAGTTGCATTTCAAAACAAACAAGGTCATCAATGAGGTAAGATCATACATGTTGTACACATGCTTTCATTTGGCATATGTTTTTTTTATCACTCAAGAGAGAATGAGTAGCATTCACTTGGTGCTTTTTGATACATTTCTAATGGTGTGGGAATGGTGATAAAGGAATCTATCAACTTGGTTAAGGTACAACTAGATACATGATCATATGGGTACAATTAAAAGTAGTATATTAATCTAAGGGACTATATTATTGGAAGTTGGGCCTACTATTTTACCATAGGGCCATCCCCCTACTAATCAATGGAGAAATTCTAGTATAGTAGGCCCTTACCCATAAATATAAATAAATATATAGATCGATAGATAGATTGTAATGCCCCGCCAAGGGATCCAAAGAATTAACCTAAAGTTTCACTAAGTTTGGTAGCATTTTTTTTTTTTAAATCATGAAAGTAAAACTATTAATAACATAGTAGCGAAAGCAATAACAATATCCAACTAAAAGTAGACATGAACATACATACATAACTGGTTACATTCTTTAAGGAACACTTAATGTTGAATCACATCTAAATTAACTATCAATGAATCCATCTAATACTACATCCACATGAACTAATAATAAAAAGTCCAATGTTCTTAAATTACGTTTCTAATTGCTCAATCATCCATTGTACATGCCACAGGGTATGAAAGGCTTAAAAGAATATACATATGTGAAATAAAGTACATCATCCTATTCTAATCCATAGTGAAAATATAGCAAGTAAATGAAACCAAATACCATACATGATACATCATCATCATAAATGATATAAACATTCATCATAATAGATAACCATAAATCACAACATAACTAATTAGGTGCACGATTCCTCCCAACCATAAATAGCATGATTAGACCATCATGGGCCCTAGCCATCCCTCTATGTGTAACATTCCAAATCACCAAAGAGATCATCAATATTAACATAGTAGGAATGTTACTCCTAAATCATACTACATCATATGCAGAAAAGAAATTTAACATGCAAGATAAAGAAAAAGATAACATCATCTAACATAAGCAAAAGATCAATGTAAGGATACATGTCCACCATCATAATCCATGAACAGAATGAAGATAGATACCAAAAAAGAATACATTAGCCACAGTGTCTCAAACGGATCTGCAATGATAAGAGTGAAAAGAACTACAACTCGACCACGTGGAACCTAAATGGTCCACTCCCACCATGTTGAGGAGATAATTTCAAGTCCCAAATAGGTTATCAAATTGCATAGAACAAATACTCTCTAAGTCTAGGAATCCTAAAAGTATACTAACTCAAAGGTTCCAACACAAAACCAACATCTAATCCTAGAGGCACACAAAGACATGTAGGAAATCTACTATACAAGTGGGAAAATTTCATCACACGGATCACGCTAGAGTTACCCTGGTAGTCTTCCAATAAACCTTGGCCCCCTAGTGATCCCTATGCGGCCACTAGTATCATCTCATACAAATGAGGCATACAATGGAATGCAAGGTCATAACCAAGCATTCTCTCTACTCTCATCCTAGTCTTTACTAGCACTTAAGGCATGGGTGAGAATAAAAAAATTATCTTATTAGGTTCATTAATTCAGTATTAGGTGTGAATGTTTTTACTTATTAAGACAACTTACAATGAGTTACCCTAGCAGCCTCTTAGGGCCCTGGCCTCCATTGCAAGCCACTTCCTGTCACTACAAATAGATAACCTACCCTAAGCTCATGGAATCATAAATCACAAAATAACAAAATATAATCCACAATATAAACATCAAATCTCCATGAGTCAACTGAAAAGCATCCATAGATAATCATGACCAAAACAGTTCTCTATTGGCAACTGAGGGTATCATTGATAATCACATTAATCATTGGTTCTTAATATGTAACCAAAAAGCATCTCAAAATAATACTGATCAAAGACTCCAAAATGGTTGAGTCAAAACATGTCACAAAATGACATCATCAAGATCAAATAAACAAGTCAACCCCATCAAGTAACTAGAAAATAATCCAATACAACTAATCGATAACTCATAAAAAGGTTACATATATCACAGCTTACACGAGAAGACTAAAGAAAATATCAATCAGGATGCAATCACATAACCATGGTTGAGTTTAAAAGATCAAGTTCAAAAGACATCGTCATGACATCACAATCATAACCCTTGAGCCTCTGGTAGATGTCCTATAACTGGTCAACAACTAATCAACCCAAAAACCCAAAATAGATAGCTAGAGAGAACACAATGCAAGCACATGTTTTGGTTTACTAAAATTACATAGTTGAATAAAGTGTGGAGGTTTCAGTTTTCATTTAAGAGTTAAATATTTTCCCATGACTCTTAGAATTTCAATTTTCTAAAATGTCCTAAGTCCACTTTGTTGGAAAAGATCCCTTCTTCGATATTTTAAGTCAATAT